>JARQOD010000001.1:513075138-513124730 GCA_033576555.1 Oophaga sylvatica
ATGCTTTCACACTCGTGATAGCATGAGACAGACTCTACAACCCACACAAGTGGTTCAGGTAGTGCAACTTATCCAGGATGGCACATCAAAGCGAGCTGTGGCAAGAAGTTTTGCTGTGTCTGTCAGCGTAGTGTCCAGAGGCTGGAGGCGCTACCAGGAGACAGGCCAGTACACCAGGAGATGTGAAGGGGGCCGTAGGAGGACAAAAACCCAGCAACAGGACCGCTACCTCCACCTTTCTGCAAGAAGGAACAGGAGCAGAGCCCAGCAAAATGACCTCCAGCAGGCCAAAAATGTGCATGTGTCTGCACAAACGGTTAGAAACCGACTCTATGAGGATGGTCTGAGTTCCCGACGTCCACAGATGGGGGTTGTGCTCACAGCCCAACACCATGCAAGGACGCTTGGCATTTGCCACAGAACGCTATTATTGGCAAATTCACTACTGGCACCCTGTGCTCTTCACAGATGAAAGCAGGTTCACACTGAGCACATGTGACAGACGTGACAGAGTCTGGAGACGGCCATGGAGAGCGATCTGCAGCCTGCAACACCCTTTCAGCATGACCGGTTTGGCAGTGGGTCAGTAATGGTGTGTGGTGGCATTTCTTTGGAGGGCCGCACAGCCCTCCATGTGCTCGCCAGAGGTAGCCTGACTGCAATTAGGTACCGAGATGAGATCCTCGGATCCCTTGTGAGACCATATGCTGGTGCGGTTGGCCCTGGGTTCTCCTTAATGCAGGACAGTGCCAGACCTCATGTGGCTGGAGTGTGTCAGCAGTTCCTGCAAGATGAATGCATTGAAGCTATTGACTGGCCTGCCTGTTCCCCAGACTTGAATCTGATTGAGCACATCTGGGACATCATGTCTCGCTCCATCCACCAATGTCACGTTGCACCACAGACTGTCCAGGAGTTGGGCGATGCTTTAGTCCAGGTCTGTGAGGAGATCCCTCAGGAGACCATCCACCACCTCATCAGGAGCATGCCCAGGAGTTGTAGGGAGGTCATACAGGCACAGGGAGGTCATACAGGCACGTGGAGACCACAAACACTACTGAGCATCATTTTGACTTGTTTTAAGGACATTACATTCCATTTTAATTTTGTGTGTGACTCCAAATCCAGGCCTCCATTGGTTAATAAATTTGATTTCCATTGATGATTTTTGTGTGATTTTGTTGTCAGCACATTCAACTTTGTACAGACAAAGTATTCAATGAGAATATTTCATTCATTCAGATCTAGGATGTGTTATTTGAGTGTTCCCTTTATTTTTTTGAGCAGTGTATATATATATCTCGACTTCAGCAAAGCATTTCAAAAAGTATCTAATACTGTCATTATTGAAAAAATTATCAAGTATGGGATTGACAAGACTACGATTAGGTGGATTCATAACTGGCTCAGTGATCGTGCTCAAAGATTGGTAATAAATGGTTGCACATCCAATTGAAAGTGTTTCAAGTGGGGTATCACAAGGCTCTGTCCTGTTGTTCAATATTTTTATAAATGAACTAGATGAGGGAACTGAAGGTAAACTAACCAAATTTGCAGACGATGCAAAGCGAGGAGGAATAGCTACCACTAGAGAAGACAGAGAAAGGATTCAGAAGGATCTAGATAAGCTTGAACAATGGGCAGCGACTTATAGAATGGTATTTAATAGGGAGAAATGCAAGATTCTACATCTGGGCAAAAAAACGAAAATTTAATCTACAGAATGGGAGGAATAGAACTAAGCAAAAGCATGTGTGAAAAAGACTTGGGTATACTAAAAGATCACAGACTGCACATGAGTCAACAGTGTGATGCAACAGAAAAAAAGGCAAACACAGTACTAGGATGTATTAATAGAAGCATACAGTCTAGATCACGTGAAGTAATTATCCCCCTCTACTTTCCCTGGAGATACTTAAATCCAGTCACGGAAATACACATCTACTAGGTCGTCCACCCCCTTTTAGTTATCCTGCCCGCGTACTCGCTGGTGGCCCACTTGCTGCTTGCTCAAGCACACACAATTCTGCTGAGAGTTCCCACAGTGGCTCTACCACTGACACTACTGATTCGTCAGCCCACAGATTTTGGCTAATGTTCTTCACCGGCTTCGCTATGGTTGCTGGTACCCTTCACAAAACTCAATTCTTGTGTCGGTTGCACGGCCCGGGATCATGGATGTCCTCACAGTAGCAGGGTCCACCCCCGACTAACTCTTTCTAGAAAGTCCCTTACACAATCCTGACCGACACTTTACCCACTTAATCCCTTGGTGTCCTACAAATCTTCACTACCCTGGATGTGCTCAATGTCCTATCACTGTACTACACTAACCATCTAATAACTCTTTAACTGGATCCACTAATATTCCCCCAACTGGTGATGCCTTGCACAGCTATATTTACCCAACTGTAATTACTATACTACCAGTGCCCTCCTCTAATGTTCCCAAAGGATGCACTACCTAATCCAACTCTATATACAATACATCACTATACAGTAAATGACAGATAAAAAAAATATATACATACATTTACTCACAGCAGTATGAAACAATTAATGGGTTAAAACCTTGACCCTCCTTACACCCTCCAAGACGTAGCACGACAGGGACTCTTCATGATGAGTCCCTATACGCAGGTGTATATCATCTACAACTTGGGTCACCCTCCCCTGACTGAGTGGGACAGAGTCAATGACCTGAACACTTAGAGGTCTCGCTAGTTTCCTACCCCTCAGACCATGGGTTTGAACAAAGCGAGCATCCACCAAATTAACTCCTACTCCACTGTACACAAGCATCGGTACAGTGTCAGTTACCACGCCAACCACCACTTCAGCAGGTATGGTACACTGAGATGAGAAGATGGAGAAAATATACACACCCTGGTCGCCTCCTTCCACACGACCAGTGGGACGTGGCTTTTGAGACGGTGATTGAACTTTGGCGTGAGCTGGGCAGACATTCATGAAATGACCAGTCTGCCCACAGTAAAAAACATGCCCCCATTCCATGGCAAACCGCAGGCAACCTCCTTCCACCCGCGTGGGTTCGTCCATCTGCATTGGTGTATCCTCATCCCTAGAAAGGACAACAGGAGGCAGATTTGGTGTATGCCTCTCCCTGAGGCATCTATCCACCCGGATTGCAAGGGACATAGCGGCTTCCAACGACCTGGGAGCAGCGTACTGCACGAGAGTATCCTGCAGCTTAGGAGACAGACCCTGACAAAAATGGCTCCTAAGGGTAGGGTCATTCCACTGTGTGTCAGTGGCCCACCTCCTGAACTCTGAGCAGTACTCTTCAGACGTCCGGCCCCCCTACTTGATCTTATGGAGACGAGACTCAGCCAGTGAGACGCCATCAGGATCCCCATACACTAGCGCCAATGCTGCGAAAAACTCGTCCACCGGCCGCAAAGATTGTGAATCAGTCGGCAGGGAGAAGGCCCAGGATTGGGGATCACCCTTGAGAAGGGCGACTGTGATTCCCACATTCTGTTCCTCACTCCCTGATGAACGAGGGCAAAGCCTGAAGTACAGCTTGCAGGCTTCTTTTAATAACAAAAACTTATCTCTCCCTCCAGAGAACCGGTCAGAGAGAGATATTTTGGGTTCCAGTAGAGCCTGCAACTGAACCGAGGCCCAGATCCTCGTCAACTGCTGAAGCTACTGCGTCACCTGACCCCGCAGCTCCTTAAGCTCATCAGTGAGGGTCTGGATCAGTTGGGCAAAGGACTGCATTTGAGCCAAGCCAACGGGTGGTCGGTCATCGGACGGTACGAATGGGTTGTAAAAGGTGAGAGCAAGGCCCTACCAATAGGGAATGAGGGATGGTCACCACCTGAGCTCCAACTTGAGCCTGTCCCTGCACTCACCTAGTGTCCTTCCCCTTCCGCCATCAGGATACCTCGTCCCTAGTTGTCACCCATTACTGCCCTGACTAGTGCACTGGCCGGCAAGAAGCACCAGCCTCACCTCTGCAAATAATACCCACAGGGGAAAATGACAAACACCAAAGGGACAAGGTAAAAAAAATACCACACTTAGCTTATGTACACTGCTGCAAAGCTCCACACCGCAGGCAACAACAGCAACTGGACTCCAAACACCAGACGTGGCTGACACCAGAGAGCTGCTCCTGCTAGACTGGTCTCCAGAAAGGAACTATATCACCAACAGTCAGCTGATGCATCAGATGACCTTCCAAAGGATGGTGGGAGTGGTCATCACCCATATCAGCTGACCCAGCAGCACTGCAGTGACACCAGATTGCCAGCAGGGAAAAACTAACATTAACCCCCGCTGGCCTGAAAGGAAAAAAAGTTTTAAACTGTCACAGTGTGACTGTCCAAAAATGGATCGTGACAGTCACACTGTAGAGGGATTGTGAGCAGGTTGGGGGATGCAGAGACGGACAGGAGGCAGAGCAAGGGTTAACAGTTTATTTAACAGGGGGATACTCCAAGCAGGGAGGTAAAGGTTTAAACAGGGGATTAAACAGATCAAATGGCAAAGGATATTGTGAGTTGAAGAAAAACTGTTCAGGTCACGGCTGTTCCTATGAAGAACTTGTGTCAGGAGTTCCGCAAACTGTAACTCCTGCTGAGAACTCAATAGCGCAGGCAACAGCTGGCGCGGTGTCTTTTCCAGGAAGGTCCTGTGGGCATCAATGCCCTGTCTTCTGGCGGCAGTGGTCAGTCTCGGTACCTTCCACTGGGCCTAGTCCATATACTGTAGTGGCTGACAAGGGTACGGGCCACAGTCCTGCACAAGCCCAACATGGCTCTGCAAATATACACGGGGGTAGTCAGGGCGAAAGTGTCTGGACAAATATTCGCCGGCAACGTCAGGGCGCAAGTGTCAGTCTCGTATGCGGTCCCTCTTATGTGGCACGTGTGCAGTACTCATGGACACTTAGCGCACGGAGCCTTTCTCTCTGGAAGTCACCGGCACACTGCACCTTCTCTCTGTAGTCACCAGGCACACACTGCACGTTCCTCTCCCTCACTGGTCCCCGCTGCTGGCGGCGGGAGATGGCAGATGCTGACCTGCGCGATGCTGGTACTCTCAGGACGGAGCACTTCTCTCTCTGGCTGCAGCTGCATGCCTAGCCCTTCTCTCTGCTGCGGCACGGCTCTACTCTGTGTGCACAGCTCTGCTCTGTTGCGATCCCTCTGCAGGCAGTGGGGGCTCTGTCTATGCGGCCTGTCGCAGCGCCGATACTCTGTGGTGGGGGAAGGGGAGACAGAACGCGCCTCTCACCGCTCTGTGTGCTGCACTCCGTTGGCGCCAAACTGACCTGCAGCTCGCGCTCCTGCCTTTTATCTCCCCGATGCTGCGCGCGCTTATCTCTCCCCACCTCCCCGGGGCAAGAGGTTGGTCCCGCTCACTAATGCTTCCCCTGGGAACAAGGGATGCAGCCTCAACAGTTCCGACCCCGGCCCCCACACGCAGGTACCCACGGTGCGGTCTTCACCCTTACAGGATCATCATTATTCTCATTTGCACATGGAAACATGAGAAGCAATGGAATGAAACTGAAAGGGAGAATATACAGATTAGATATTAGAAAAAAAAATTTGACAGTGAGGGTGATTAATAAGTGGAGAAGGCTGCCACCAGAGGTGGTGAGTTCTCCTTCAATAGAAGTCTTCAAACAGAGGCTGGACAGACAGCTGAGATGGTTTAGCGAATCCTGAATTGAGCAGGGGATTGGATACGATGACCCTGGAGGTCCCTTCCAATTCTAACATTCGATGATTCTATGATTCTATGACAGTGATGGACCAAATGACTTCAACCTCAAGAGAAGTGGGGATTAAAAGATGTTAAAAAAGGGGGACAGTCAGGACACACACTTATGTTTTAGATGGTTGTTGGTCCTGCTGGAATCATTGGTTAATAGGGCATCAATCTGAGTAGGGTGAACATAGCCAAAGGATCAAGCTATCAATTAATGGGGGGATCCCTAACTACACGTTGCTTTCACTTGCTTTAGAATCAGTAGAAGAGCTATGAACACTTTCATTCTCGTTATCGGTGGTTATACCCATGAGAGGTTCTCAAAAGAGAACCTACTCCCTAAGCCATTTATTCCAGTATCTGTTGTGTGCCAGACCGCTATGTCATCAGCTCTTCATCTCTTCTATATTCAGATCGCCCCTTCCATAGCCTTCGTAACCAGATCATTATTTTTTATGCCTTTGTAGAAGACGAGATTGAAGAAGAGCTTGGTCCTCTATGGTGACATCTCTCATTAAGCCACCTTGATCTTCTTGACAGTGATGGAACAAATTTCTCCAACCATAAGAGAAGAACGAATTAAGAGATACCAAAAAGCCCAGTACCAGATATATACAGTGCCTTGCAAAAGTATTCGGCCCCCTGGAACTTTTCAACCTTTTCCCACATATCATGCTTCAAACATAAAGATAACAACTGTAAATTTTTGGTGAAGAATCAACAACAAGTGGGACACAATTGTGAAGTTGAACGAAATTTACTGGTTATTTTAAATTTTTGTGGAAATACAAAAACTGAAAATTGGGGCGTGCAATATTATTCGGCCCCTTTAACTTAATACTTTGATGCGCCACCTTTTGCTGCGATTACAGCGGCAAGTCACTTGGGGTATGTCTCTATCAGTTTTGTACATCGAGAGACTGAAATTCTTCCCCATTCTTCCTTGGCAAACAGCTCGAGCTCAGTGAGGTTGGATGGAGATCGTTTGTGAACAGCAGTTTTCAGCTCTTTCCACAGATTCTCGATTGGATTCAGGTCCAGACTTTGACTTGGCCATTCTAACACCTAGATACGTTTATTTGTGAACCATTCCATTGTAGATTTTGCTTTATGTTTGGGATCATTGTCTTGTTGGAAGACAAATCTCCGTCCCAGTCTCAGGTCTTTTGCAGACTCCAACAGGTTTTCTTCAAGAATGGTCCTGTATTTGGCTTCATCCATCTTCCCATCAATTTTAACCATCTTCCCTGTCCCTGCTGAAGAAAAGGAGGCCCAAACCATGATGCTGCCACCACCATGTTTGACAGTGGGGATGGTGTGTTCAAGGTGATGAGCTGTGTTGCCTTTACGCCAAACATATCTTTTGGCATTGTTGCCAAAATGTTCAATTTTGGTTTAATCTGACCAGAGCACCTTCTTCCACATGTTTGGTGTGTCTCCCAGGTGACTCATTGCAAACTTTAAACAACACTTTATGGATATCTTTGAGAAATGGCTTTCTTCATGCCACTCTTCCATAAAGGCCAGATTTGTGCAGTGTATGACTGATTGTTGTCCTATGGACAGACTGTCCCACCTCAGCTGTAGATCTCTGCTGTTAATCCAGAGTGATCATGGGTCTCTTGGCTGCATCTCTGATCAGTCTTCTCCTTGTTTGAGATGAAAGTTTAGAGGGACGGCCGGGTCTTGGTAGATTTGAAGTGGTATGATACTCCTTCCATTTCAATATGCACAGTGCTCCTTGGGATGTTTAAAGTTTTGGAAATCATTTTGCATCCAAATCCGGCTTTAAACTTTTCCACAACAGTATCACGGACCTGCCTGTTGTGTTCCTTGGTCTTCATGATGCTCTCTGTGCTTCAAACAGAACCCTGAGACTATCACAGAACAGGTGCATTTATACGGAGACTTGATTACACACAGGTGGATTATATTTATCATCAGTAGTCATTTAGAACAACATTGGATCATTCAAAGATCCACAATGAACTTCTGGAGTGAGTTTGCTGCACTGAAAGTAAAGGGACCGAATAATATTGCATGCCCCACTTTTCAGTTTTTGTATTTCCACAAAAATTTCAAATAACCAATAAATTTCGTTCAACTTCACAATTGTGTCCCAGTTGTTATTGATTCTTCACCAAAAATTTACATTTGGTATCTTTATGTTTGAAGCCTGATATGTGGGAAAAGGTTGAAAAGTTCCAGGGGCCGAATATTTTTGCAAGGCACTGTATATATAAAAAAATTATCATGTACCATATGTTAGGGTTCAAGTTCCCAATGCTGCACAAGGGGAATCTCAAGCCATTCCCACGGCAGTCCCCCATCCGTCTCCGTCCGCAGTGGAGCCTGCTCAGCAGAGACGTCGGTCCCAACGTCTTGCTCATTCCAATACTGTGCAGAGACTTGCTGCTGCCTCTCCTGGGTCTTCTATTATAGCCAGTGCTGGAGCAGATGTCTTTAGGACGAAGTCCTGCGTTTCCCCTTCTGAGCATGCCCAGGGTAAGATCTCTCATTGGAGATCAGGGGTCACATGTTCAGGTACTGCAGCAGCTCCTATTGGTCTGCCAGGAAGGTCCTGAAACTACATGTGTTTTGGAGCAGTTTCTCATTGGTCCTTTTTCTGGCAGGTCCTGTAGCTGTTACTATAAAAGGGTGGCATGGCTGGGCCGCCATGCGCTAGTATCAAATCTGTTACGTGCTTGCGCCAGTGAGGTCATGTATGCTTGTGGTTAGGTCTGGCTGAAATAAGCCCCTAGAATACCGGCACCTCCGGTGAGGAGATTTTATGCACGTGTTCAGGGCTCGGCTGAAAACGCCATTAGAATACCGGCTACTCCGGTGAGGAGATTGTTGCTTGTGTTCTGACTGTATGACCTCAGACTCCAATCCGCTTAGCAGTTATCTGTGTATCCCTGTGAGCCTAACAGGACACAGTCTTTTTCTCAGCGGCTCTGTGGCGCAACAGGGTTCGCTTTATAACGCTGGTCAGCGCCCTAGCGTTTTACTTTGCGGCTCACTGAAGCTAAGTGAGTTCGCACTGATCGCCATATAGCGCTGTGGCATTCCCGTTAGCGGCTCTGGGGATTAACAGAGTTCGCACTAACTGCTACAGCGCGCTACGGCGTTTATTTTAGCAACTCTGCGGGATAACAGAGTTCGCTACTTTCGCCATCTTACTAGCACCGGGCTTCGCCTGCACGGTGGACCCCCGGCTGCGAACGCACCTCTCTACTATATCTATTAGGTGCGTTCCGCAGACCCTAACACCATGTGAACCCCAGTATCAAGCCATTCCCCATGACTTGACACTGGACACCTACGATAAACCCTTGAATTCATGTTTCGACATGTCCTGCAATGTCTACACCTCAGACGTGCTGAAAAGCTTTAATCTGAGAGCAAATAGCTGAGGCAAGTCTGAGGCAGGCTTCTGGAATGCGGAGATTTGGCAGTACACAATGTTCTTCTCTAAATATTTCCTTTCCTGGTGGATGTAATTTTTTATAAAACTCTCACAGAATCCAGTCTGGGCACCAGACCAGAATTATGTAACAATGATGTCATGTTCAATCAGCTGTAGATGACTTCCTCCCCAGACAAAGAAGGGAGTGTACTGTACATTAAACCTTTTAGAGAGTCAATAGGATTTTCTAACTCGATGCTTAGTAGATAACGAGTGCTGCAGATCTTGCCACCGTGCCAACCTGACCAACCCAGACAGTGCCATGTAAAAGTATGATCATAGTGAAGTAGTTCAGACATGTCATTCCTCTGGGGTGTGTAGCACTAGCTCCTGATTGCCCCGAACACACAACCTTGTCTGTCACCAATGCTTGGTCATTGAATAGTTCAGGCGCACCTTCGTTAACAAACAGGCAATCCCCACATGTATTCAGGCTGTCCTGCAGCCGCAAGTCATGCAGCTGCAGGGACAAAAACTAAATCTCCGAGCACGCCCAAATACTCTGAGAACGCCCGAGCATGATCGGGAAAACCTGACCAACGAGTCTACTCGCTAATCACTACCATGCTGTTGATCCATGGGCTGATTTAGGCCTGAAAAACAAGCAAAAAATGTGAATATCAGATGACGCTTACTGAATAAGTATGCGTCGGGGTTGCTGTGATTTGCACAAGGGTCAGGGAGGACTCCAATTTCATGTTTTTCTAGCCCAACTGTCCACTCCTGCATGGGAGCTTGTGGTGCAGTGGTCAAAAGGATTGTATGGGATGACAAAAACAAGAAAACTTACTTCCATAAACAGTCACTCTTGTCTATAGGTTGTGCCTGGTATTGCAGCTCTGAGCCATTCAACAAAATTGGGCTAAGTTGCAATGATCGCCTCAGGCTGACACATTTGTGGGGACATCAATAGCAAAGTCACCTATGATGGCATCTAAGATTGAGGCGTGGAAGGAAAAAAACACAGCTTTACTCACCGTCCCTGGGTTCAGCGCTGAGTTACTTCCTCTGCTCCGGGTGTCTTTTTTAGGCTGTTGTGCTGTTGATGTGACGTCAGCACTGCAGACAATGAACATAAAAACAGCAGTGGAGACTCAGTTCTTAACCGAAGCAGGGTGAGTAAACCACAGTTTTGTTTTTGTTTTGTTTTTTTAAAAAATGCGCCAGGATTACAGTGGTTTTCCAAAACTGTAAAAAATAATTTTAGGGTATGTGCACATGGAGCCTCTTTGCTCAGTTTTTGGAGCTATGTGCAGAAACTCTCTGAATACTCCTGAGTTTCCGCTCAATTTCTGCTCAGCAAAAAAGACTCAGTGATACTGTAAATGGGGTTGTATCATCACAGATTTATGAATGTGTCCACAAATGTCCACCTGTTTGCAGTCCTTATCACAACCACTGGTTAGTTACATATACAGTGGGTACGGAAAGTATTCAGACTCCTTTACATTTTTCACTTTTTGTTTCATTGCAGCCATTTGGTAAATTCAAAAAAGTTATTTTTTCTCATTAATGTACACTCTGCACCCCATCTTGACTGAAAAAAAACAGAAATGTAAAATTTTTTGCAAATTTATTAAAAAAGAAAAACTGAAATATCACATGGGCATAAGTATTCAGACACTTTGCTCAGACACTCATATTTAAGTAACATGCTGTCCATTTCCTTGTGATCCTCCTTGGTTCTACTTCTTCATTGGAGTCCAACTGTGTTTAATTAAACTGATAGGACTTTATTTGTAAAGGCACACACCTGTCTATATAAAACCTCACAGCTCACAGTGCATGTCAGACCAAATGAGAATCATGAGGTCAAAGGAAATGGCCAAGGAGCTCAGTGACAGAATTGTGGCAAGGCACAGATATAGCCAAGGTTACAAAATAATTTCTGCAGTACTCAAGGTTCCTAAGAGTGCAGTGGCCTCCATAATCCATAAATGGAAGAAGTTTGGGACCACCAGAAATCTTACTAGACCTGGCCGTCCAGCCAATCTGAGCAATCATGGGAGAAGAGCCTTGGTGAGAGAGGTAAAGAACCCCAAGATCACTATAGCTGTGCTCCACAGATGCAGTAGGGAGATGGGAGAAAGTTCCACAAAGTCAACTATCACTGCAGCCCTCCAACAGTTGGACCTTTATGGCAGAGTGGCCTGACGGAAGCCTCTCCTTAGTGCAAGACATATGAAAGCCCGCATAGAGTTTGCTAAAAAACACATGAAGGACTCTCAGACTATGAGAAATAAGATTCTCTGGTCTGATGAGACAAAGATGGAACTTTTTAGTGATAATTCTAAGCGGTATGTGTGGAGAAAACCAGGCACTGCTCATCACCTGCCCAATACAATCCCAACAGTGAAACATGGTGGTGGCAGCATCATGCTATGGGGTGTTTTTGAGCTGCAGGGACAGGACAACTGGCTGCAATTGAAGGAAACATGAATGCGAACAAGTACAGAGATATCCTGGATGAAAACCTCTTCCAGAGTTCTCTGGATCTCAGACTTGGTTGAAGGTTGACTTTGCAATAAGACAGTGACCCTAAGCACACAGCTAAAATAACAAAGGAGTGGCTTCAGAACAACTCTGTGACCATTCTTGACTGGCCCAGCCAGAGCCCTGACCTAAACCCAATTGTGCATCTCTGGAGAGACCTGAAAATGGCTGTCCACCAACGTTCACCATCCAACCTGACGGAACTGGAGAGGATCTGTAAGGAAGAATGGCAGAGGATCCCCAAATCCAGGTGTGAAAAACTTGTTGCATCATTCCCAAGAAGACTCATGGCTGTACTAGCTCAAAAGGTGCTTCTACTCAATACTGAGCGAAGGGTCTGAATACTTATGACCATGTGATATTTCAGTTTTTCTTTTTTAATAAATTTGCAAACATTTCTACATTTCTGTTTTTTTCAGTCAAGATGGGGTGCAGAGTGTACATTAATGAGTAAAAAAATGAACTTTTTTGAATTTACCAAATGGCTGTAATGAAACAAAGAGTGAAAAATGTAAAGGGGTCTTAATACTTTCCGTACCCACTGAATAAAGCATAGACATCTCCCAACAGAGTATCACAAATTCTTGTTTTTATTTCAAAGCTGGTCATCTTGTGCCACTCATTTCAGGATATGTCTGTAGGTGCATATGGGCAAAGTCTGATTGTCAGGGGGTGAATTCAACCAGCCCAACGCTTGTGCACACATGACCTTGTTTTTAAAAATGCTATGACTCTCATTGGCTCTGCTCACATTAGCCTTTTGGATGTCCACATGGTCATCCAGTTACTAATACACCAATAGCGTCTTCAGAGAGAAAGAGTAACTGACCTCAAGCTCTAGCTATTCGGAGTAGCAATCCTAAAAGTCAATATAGACCCATTAAAGAGTCTTGCCAAATCATGTAGGATAAGCCAAACCAGATACTCCATTTGCAGACATGTGTTTCAAGGTCTTTACCCCTCATTAGTGCAAAGCAGGAAAATTGATTTGGCTGGGTGAGAAACCTCTTACAGGGAGTCTAATCGGTAACAGGGGTCTAAAAGGGGCACAACTTTAACTGACTAAAGAAATATGTGACTTACTGTCCGAAGTGTCATAGGCCTATGGGGTCAGAGGTCAATGTCTGCGAGTCATGTGTTATGGAGACTTATCAGGGTGAGGTCCTGTGACCTACGGATGGTGACATGGATGAAGTGGTGTGACACAGAGGACCATAGTGTGAGAAGAAAAGTGGTTTTATGCCCTTTGCTCTGGTTATGGTGACTCGCAGGTGATTCATCCACAGCAGACAGGAGCATGTTGCACTGTGTTACATTGTGACAGAATCCAGCTCTGACCATCCTTTTCTAGATCTATGTCAGGACTTGTTACATAACTAGAGGAAAGGTTTGTGCACATTTGCCAGGACTCATCTGTAATCATAACCTTTGCTCCGCCACATAGCAGTCACTGAAAATTGAAGATATATTGACTGATGTTCACTGGTGAACCACAAGTGGGCACCACTACAGTGCATAGATGCATATCAGAATATTTCATGGCTCTGTAGCATCAATGCTGGATATTAAACTTCTAAACAAATACAGAAACCCTAAATAAATGTAGATATAAGACCCCCAAAATATGTAGAGAGGCCAGAGCGCCTTAATACACACCCCAGACCAAGATCCACCTTAGACCGATTGCACACATCCATGTTTTGGGTCCATCACACACAGACCGGCATAGGGTCTTCTGACAGAAGCTGAACAGTCTCGAAGACGTATGAGTCTGTAAGTTCAGGTAAAGAGACCCCCGGCCGGTGCGTGCTTTATGGTTTCTCCTTCGAACTGTGAAACCAGCGTTAAAGCGTTTTTCTTGGATTAAAATTTTAATGACATATCGATAGGATAGATTTCCAAATGGTGGTCTGACACCCAGCACCAAAAAAGGGAAATTGAGGCAAAATAGGGCAGAGGCGGGGCTTAAATGCAGTGGTGTACCATCCATAGTGTCAGACCATGCGGTTGCTATGGGGTCGTTGAGTTATGAGGACCTAGTGCCTCCCGCTCAGCTTCTGGATTTCAGTACAATGGTGAAGGAGAAAGTGCATGGTTCGATCCTACAAAATTAAGCTTATACGTCTGAGGCTCAAGGCAGAAGGTGCAATTCATCCACAAACTGCACAGAGCAGTGCAGTGCATTGAGGAAATGTGTCTAGGCAAGCAGCTGGATTTTGTTATTATTTTGTCAGTCATTATTTGTGGTGGCTGCGGGGGCCTCTTTATTTGTATAGGTGAGTATAGTGTATATACGTTTGTGGGGCCATCATACTGAATATAGGGGGTTTTGGGGCCATCATACTGTGTATAGCTGGCTGCAGGGTCATCACACTCCATATGGAGGGCTGTGGGCCATCACACTGTGTATAGGAGGGCTGTGAAGCCATCAAACTGTGTATAGGAGCCTGCAGGGCCATCACACTGCATATGGAGGGCTCTGGGCCATCACACTGTGAATAGGATGGCTTTGAGGCCATCATACTGTGTATAGTAGGGCTGTGAGGTAAATATACTGTGTATAGAAGCCTGGAAGGTCATCATACTGTGTATATGGGGCTCTGGGGACATCATACTGTGTATAGTAGGCTGCAGGGCCATCACACTGCATATAGAGGGCTGTGGGCCATCATACTGTATATAGGAGCCTGCAGGGCCATACTTGTGTATAGGAGGCTGTGGGGTCATCATACAGTGTATAAGAGGCTGCAGTTCCATCACACTGCATATAGAGGGCTGTGGAGCCATCACACTTTGCATAGGAGGGCTTTGAGGCCATCATGCTCTGTATAGGAGCCTGCAGGATCTCCACACTGCATATAGGAGTGCTATTGGGCCATTACACTGTATATATGGGGGCTTAGGACACATCCTACTGTGTATAGGTGGCTGTGGGACCATTGTACTGTGTATAGGAGGCTGCAGGGTCATCACACTGCATATAGAGGGCTGTGGGACCATCATACTTTATATAGGAGCCTGCAGGGCACTGTACACTGCACTGTGTATATGGGGATGTAGGGCCATCATGCAGTGTATAGGAGGTTGCACTGCCATCACACTGTATATATGGGGGCTGTGGGGATATCATACGGTGTATAGGAGGCTGCAGGGTCATCACACTGCATATAGAGGGCTGTGGGACCATCATACTTTATATAGGAGCCTGCAGGGCACTGTACACTGCACTGTGTATATGGGGATGTAGGGCCATCATGCAGTGTATAGGAGACTGCACTGCCATCACACTGTATAAATGGGGGCTGTGGGGATATCATACGGTGTATAGGAGGCTGCAGGGTCATCACACTGCATATAGAGGGCTGTGGGACCATCATACTTTATATAGGAGCCTGCAGGGCACTGTACACTGCACTGTGCATATGGGGATGTAGGGCCATCATGCAGTGTATAGGAGGCTGCACTGCCATCACACTGTATACATGGGGGCTGTGGGGACATCATACGGTGTATAGTATTATACGGTGTATTACGGTGTATACGGTGTATGATGTATACGGTGTATACGGTGTATTACGGTGTATGATGTATTATTAATACACCATCACCAATAAACTCTCCTTCCTTGGCATCACCGAAACCTGGCTCACCCCCTCTGACTCAGCCTCACCAGCTGCACTCTCATACAGTGGATTCCACCTATCTCACACCCCCCGCCCCAGCAACAAACGTGGTGGAGGAGTTGGTTTGCTCCTATCTGATACCTGCTCCTTTGCCCCAATTCCATTACCCCCCTCCGCTACTACTCCCTCATTTGAGGTGCACTCCGTCCGTATCTTACTCCCCCTCCAACTTCCAGCTGGCTGTCATCTACCGCCCCCCAGAACTTGCCATCTCCACCTTTCTCGATCACTTCACCACCTGGCTGCTCCATTTCCTCTCTGTTGACATCCCCACTATCATCATGGGTGACTTCAACATCCCCATTGATGCTTCCACCCCAGCGGCCTCTAAACTTTTATCGCTCACTGCCTCCTTTGGCCTCACTCAATGGTCCTCTGCGGCCACTCACAAAGATGGTCACACGCTCGACCTTATCTTCACCCGCCTCTGTTCCCTTACTAATCTCACTAACTCACCCCTTCCCCTGTCTGACCACAACCTACTGACGTTCTCTTCTCTCTCCTCTTCTAGTGCACAACCCCCACTCCACAAACTCACTCACCCTCGCAGAAATCTCAAACACCTCAACTTGCTCTCTGAGTCCCTCCTCCCTCTTACAGACATATCTTCACTTCATGACACAGATTCTGCTGCCACCTTTTATAACACTGCAATAACAGCAGCACTTGATTCGGCTGCCCCCCTCACACATAGCAAAACTTGTACAATCAACAGGCAGCCCTGGCTGACCAGCCTCACCAAAGAACTGAGACGGGCTTCCAGGGTTGCTGAGCGGAGATGGAAAAAATCCCGCTCTGCCGAGCACCTAACCGCATACAAGCAGTCCCTCACCAGCTTCAAGTCCACACTCACTGCTGCAAAGCAAATTTACTTCTCATCTCTCATATCCTCCCTGTCTCACAACCCTAAACAGCTCTTCAACACTTTCAATTCTCTACTCTGTCACCCAGCACCTCCCCCTTCTCCTCTCATTTCTGCTGAAGACTTTGCCTCTTTCTTTAAGCAGAAGATCGATACGATCAGAGAAAGCTTTGGCCCACAGCTCCCATTGCCCCTCTTAGCTGCTCAACCCTCTTCCTCCAAAGCCAACTTCTCCACCATGACAGAAGATCAGCTTTCCACCCTCCTATCAAGATCACACCTCACCACTTGCATGCTTGACCCGCTCCCATCCCACCTCATCCCTAGCCTCGCCACCGTCTTCACCCCTACTCTAACACACCTCTTCAACCTCTCACTTACAAATGGTGTCTTCCCCTCATCCTTCAAACATGCCTCACACACCCATTCTCAAAAAGACCTCCCTTGACCCATCCTCTGTGTCTAGCTATCGCCCGATATCTCTTCTCCCTTATGCCTCAAAACTACTGGAACAGCATGTCCATCTTGAACTGTCCTCCCACCTCTCCTCCTGCTCCCTCTTTGACCGCTTACAATCAGGCTTCCGACTGCATCACTCAACTGAAACTGCCCTAACTAAAGTCACCAACGACCTACTAACCGCCAAGAGCAAGCGTCACTACTCTGTCCTCCTTCTCCTGGACCTGTCTTCTGCCTTCGACACTGTGGACCATTCCCTCCTGTTACAGATTCTCTCTCTTGGCATCACAGGCTTGGCCCTATCCTGGATCTCATCATATCTAACAAACCGAACATTCAGTGTCTCCCTCTCCCACACCACCTCCTCACCTCGCCCCCTGTCTGTCGGTGTTCCCCAAGGCTCAGTTCTTGGACCCCTACTCTTCTCCATCTACACCCTCGGCCTGGGACAGCTCATAGAATCCCATGGTCTTCAGTATCATCTCTACGCCGACGACACGCAGATCCACCTATCTGGACCTGACCTCACCTCCTTACTGACCAAAATCCCACAATGTCTGTCTGCTATTTCTGCTTTCTTCTCTGCTCGCTTTCTAAAACTGAACATGGACAAAACAGAATTCATCATCTTTCCCCCATCTCACTCTACCCCCCCACCAGACCTGTCCATTAACATCAATGGCTGCTCACTTTCCCCAGTCCCGCACGCTCGGTGCCTCGGAGTGATCCTCGACTCTGCCCTCTCTTTCAAGCCACATGTCCAAACCCTAGCCTCCTCCTGCCGTCTCAAACTCAAAAATATTTCCCGGATCCGTGCATTCCTTGACCATGAAAGTACAAAAATACTAGTGCATGCCCTCATCATCTCCCGCCTCGACTACTGCAACCTCCTACTCTCTGGCCTTCCCTCTAGCACTCTGGCACCACTCCAATCCATCCTGCACTCTGCTGCACGACTAATACACTTGTCTCCCCACTATTCCCCAGCCTCTCCTCTCTGCCAAGCCCTTCACTGGCTTCCTATCGTTCAGAGGCTCCAGTTCAAAACCCTAACCATGACCTACAAAGCCATCCACAATCTGTCTCCTCCATACATCTGTGACATGGTCTCCCGGTACATACCCACACGCAACCTTCGATCCTCTCAAGATCTCCTCCTCTACTCCCCTCTTATCTCTTCTTCCCACAACCACATACAAAGCTTCTCCCGTGCCTCTCCCATATTCTGGAACTCTCTACCCCAACACATCAGACTTGCGCCTACCATGGAAACCTTCAAAAAGAACCTGAAAGACCCACCTCTTCTGACAAGCCTACAACCTGCAGTGATCATCAGTCTACTGAACCACCGCACGATCAGCTCTTCCCTCTCCTGGTGTATCCTCACCTATCCCTGTAGACTGTGAGCCCTTGCGGGCGGGGTCCTCTCTCCTTCTGTACTTGTGTGTGCCTTGTATTGCTCATGTTTACTGTACTTGTCTATATTTGCCCCTCTTCACATGTAAAGCGCCATGGAATAAATGGCGCTATAAAAATCTATAATAATAATAATAATAATAAAAAATAGTAGGCTGCAGGGCCATCACACTGCATATAGAGGGCTGTGTGCGGCATCATACTGTATTTAGGAGCGTGCAGGGCCATACACTGTGTACTGTATATGGGGTTGTGGGGTCATCATACAGTGTATAAGAGGCTGCAGTTCCATCACACTGCATATAGAGTGCTGTGGAGCCATCACACTTTTCATAGGAGGGCTTTGAGGCCATCATGCTGTGTATAGGAGCCTGCAGGATCACCACACTGCATATAGGAGTGCTATTGGGCCATTACACTGTATATATGGGGGCTTAGGGGACATCATACTGTGTATAGGTGGCTGTGGGACCATTGTACTGTGTATAGGAGGCTGCAGGGTCATCACACTGCATATAGAGGGCTGTGGGACCATCATACTTCATATAGGAGCCTGCAGGGCACTGTATACTGCACTGTGTATATGGGGATGTAGGGCCATCATGCAGTGTATAGGAGGCTGCACTGCCATCACACTGTATATATGGGGGCTGTGGGGACATCATACGGTGTATAGGAGGTTGCAAGGTCGTCACACTGCATATAGAGGGCTGTGGGGCATCATACTGTATTTAGGAACGTGCAGGGCCATACACTGTGTATATGGGGTTGTGGGGCCATCATACAGTGTATAGGAGGCTGCATGGTCATCACACTGCATATAGGAGGGCTATTGGGCCTTCACACTGTATATATGGGGGCTGTGGGACCATCATACTGTGTATAGGAGGCTGCAGGACCATCACACTGCATATAGAGGGCTGTGGGGCGATCATACTGTATATAAGAGCCTGCAGGGCCATCACACTGTGTATAGGAGTGCTGTGAGGCCATCGAACTGCGTATAGGAGGCTGTGGGGCCATCACACTGTGTTTAGGAGGCTGCAGGGCCATCACACTGCGTATAGGAAGGCTATGGGGCCATCACACTGTATATATGAAGGATGTGAGGCTATCATGCTGTGTATAGGAGCCTTCAGGACCATCACACTGCTTATATGAAGGCTGTGAGGCCATTATACTGTGTATAGGAGTCTGTGTTGGCATCATACTGTATATAGGAGCCTGTGGGACCATCATACTGTGTATAGGAGGATGTAGGGCTATCACATTGCATATAGGAGGGCTGTAGGGCAATCACACTGTATATATGGGGACTGTGAGGCCATCATAATGTATATAGGAGGATGCAGGGCCATCCCACTGCCTATAGGAGTGCTGTGGAGCCATCACACTGTATATATGGGTGTTGTGGGGGCATCATACTGTGTATAAGGGAGCTGTAGACCCATCACACTGTATATATGGGGGCTTTGGGGACATCATACTGTGTATAGGGGGCTGTGCTTCCATAAAAATATGTTCAGGGTGTTGTGTGGCCATCACACTGTGTACAGTCTTGGCCAAAAGTTTTGAGAATGACACAAATATTATATTTTCACATGATCTGCTGCCCTCTGGTTTTTATGTGTGTTTGACAGATGTTTTTATCACAGACAGAAATATAATTGCAAACATATGAGTAACAAAAGCTTATATTGACAGTTAGAATGAGTTAATGCAGCAAGTCAATATTTGCAGTGTTGACCCTTCTTCTTCAGGACCTCTGCAATTCTCCCTGGCATGCTCTCAATCAACTTCTGGACCAAATCCTGACTGATAGCAGTCCATTCTTGCACAATCAATGCTTTCATTTTGTCAGAATTTTTAGGTTTTTGTTTGTCCACCCGTCTCTTGATGATTGACCACAAGTTCTCAATGGGATTGAGATCTGGGGAGTTTCCAGGCCATGGACCCAAAATCTCTATGTTTTGTTCCCTGAGCCATATAGTTATCACCTTTGCTTTATGGCAAGGTGCTCCATCAGGCTGGAAAAGGCATTGTTGATCGCCAAACTGCTCTTGGAGGGTTGGGAGAAGTTGCTCTTGGAGGACATTCTGGTACCATTCTTTATTCATGGCTGTGTTTTAAGGCAAGACTGTGAGAGAGCCGATTCCCTTGGCTGAGAAGCAACCCACACATGAATGGTTTCATGATGCTTAACAGTTGGCATGAGACAAGACTGGTGGTAGCGCTCACCTTGTCTTCTCGGAATGAGGCGTTTTCCTGATGTCCCAAACAATCGAAAAGGGGATTCATCAGATAAAATAACTTTACCCCAGTCCTCAGCAGTCCACTGCCTGTACCTTTTGCAGAATATCAGTCTGTCCATGATGTTTTTTCTGGAGAGAAGTGGCTTCTTTGCTGCCCTCCTTGAGACCAGGCCTTGCTCCAAGAGTCTCCGCCTCACAGTGCGTGCAGATGCACTCACACCTACCTGCTGCCATTCCTGAGCAAGCTCTGCACTGCTGGTAGCCCGATCCCGCAGCTGAAACACTTTTAAGAGACGGTCCTGGCGCTTGCTGGTCTTTCTTGGGCGCCCTGGAGCCTTTTTGGCAACAATGGAACCTCTCTCCTTGAAATTCTTGATGATGCGATAGATTGTTGACTGAGGTGCAATCTTTCTAGCTGCGATACTCTTCGCTGTTAGGCCATTTTTGTGCATTGCAATGATGACTGCACGTGTTTCTTTAGAGATAACCATGGTTAACAGAAGAGAAACAATGATGCCAAGCACCAGCCTCCTTTTAAAGTGTCCATTGGTCTTATTCTTAATTATTCATGACAGATTGATCTCCAGCCATGTCCTCATCAACACCCACACCTGTGTTAATGGAGCAATCACTGAAAAGAGGTTAGCTGGTCCTTTTAAGGCATGGCTGCAATGATGTTGAAATGTGTTTTGGGGGATAAAGTTCATTTTCTAGCCAAATATTGACTTTGCAAGTAATTGCTGTTAAGCTGATCACTCTTTATAACATTCTGGAGTATATGCAAATTGCCATTAGAAAAAGTGAAGCAGTAGACTTTGTAAAAATTAATATTTGTGTCATTCTCAAAACTTTTGTCCATGACTGTATAGGGGGCTGTGAGGCCATCATACTGTGTATAGGAGGCTGCAGGGTCAATCGACTGCATATAGGAGTGCTAATAGACCATCACACTGTATATATGGGAGCTGTGGGACTATCATACTGTGTATTGGAGGCTGCAGGGCCATCACACACATCTATACACGTCATCCCCTGACCTTACCCCCGCTGTACTACAGAATGCCAGTGACTATCTGTCCGCAGTCTCTGACATCATGTCCGCTCTCTATCTGAAACTCAACCTCACAAAAACTGAACTTCTTCTGCTTCCGCTGTCTACTAACCTCTCTAAATCTGACATTTCCCTCTCCATGGGTGGCACCATAATAACACCCCGGCAGCAGGCGCGCTGTCTGGGTGTTATGTTTGACACCAATCTCTCCTTCACATCTCATATACAATCTCTTGCCCGCTCTTGCTGCTTACACTTAAAGAACATCTCTAGAATGCTCCCTTTTCTCACCATGTTAACAACAAAAACCCTCACTGTCGCCCTGATCCACTCCCGCCTGGACTACTGCAACGCTCTATTAATTGGCCTCCCCGTTACTCGACTTTCCCCTCTCCAGACCATCCTTAATGCAGCAGCCAGGGTCGTCCATCTGGCTAATCGGTACTCAGACGCGTCCTCTCTTCGTCAGTCGTTACACTGGCTGCCCATTCAAAGTACTTGTTCTCACCCACCAAGCTCTCCACAGTGCAGCACCCCCCCCTACATCTCCTCCCTCATTTCTGTCTATCGGCCTAACTGACTGCTGCTCTCTGCAAACGACTTTCGACTAACCTCTGCACTAATCCGTACCTCCCACTCCCGACTCCAAGACTTCTCCCGCACTGCGCCAAACCTCTGGAATGCTCTACCCCAAGAAATTAGGACTATCCACAATTTGCATGGTTTCAGGCGCTCGCTCAAAACACATTTGTTCCGAGCGGCCTATCACGTTCACTAATCAAAGTCACTCTATGTGTAAGTGTGCTTGTGTAGCCCATTCACTATCTCCATCCATCCCTCCCTCACTCCCTAAAGATGGCTGGACCATCATTGTAAATGCACCATTGTATATACACACCTGTACTTTGTATCTCCCCCACCTCATTGCAGATTGTAAGCTCTCATGAGCAGGGTCGTCTTATTTTGCTTTAATTATTGTATTGTTAACGTTGTTACTTATGACTTGTGTTTTGAAACTGTTAAACTGTAAAGCGCTGCGGAATATGTTGGCGCTATATAAATAAAGATTATTATTATTATTATTATTATAGGTGGCTATGCAGCCATCACACTGTGTATAGGGGTTGTGCGGCCATCACACTGTGTATATGGTGGCTGTGGGGCCATCATACTGTATATAGGACCCTGCAGGGTGTTAGCACCATGCCGGAGACCTGCTCTTGCAGTCAGGGTTTCCGGCGTGTCACTTCACTCACCCATGCTGCGGTCGGTTCTTCCCTTCCCCAAGCTCTGCATGCTTCCAGCTGAACTTCCAGCCTGGCCTCTAGCCATGTCCTTAGAGCACGCACGTTTGCTGTTTTCACTGGGCTACTCATCCCGATTTTACTTTGTGGTCCATTCTGGTGTAGTAGAAGAAGAGAAGCGGAGTTTTGGAAGATGTATTGCTGGTATCGTGTCAGACGTGTAAATCTTTTGCGCTCATCTTGCTCTTACAGGGTCCCACAACCATTATGACATTGCGAGTCCTAACCATGATGTTGCAAGGCGCAGAGGATGCCATGCTCAGAAATTAAGACCGTCTCGTTCAAAGATCCAGACTAGATGCTGGACCAGGGTAGGGCAATTTTTATAGTTATGAAGATGCTTATAAAATGTGTTTCGCCAGCATAATGTGCAGTTGTAAGCGGCTGAGGCAAGAGGCTTTGGAGTTAACTGGCTCCCAATCACATGGAAATACTGTCCCTTCTGCAGCATACCTTCTGTAACACCCTCTGCACCGTCAGGGTCCCATCGGGGTTGTTGAAGCTCCGCTGCTTGCGTTGTGGCGCATAAAGAGACAGAGTCCTTTGAAAACTTCAAACAGTGAACTTTACTCTTTCTTAGTCGCAGCACATCCTTGTCAGTAACAACATCAGCATACGATTCCACACAGTGCACATTATTCACTTCTCCTGCACTCCTCTCTATGTCCTTCAGTATATTACGGGGACGGACCGTGCCGTACGGTTCCTCAGCATCCTCACTTTCCAGACCCATTGCGCTTGGGGGTTCCCTCAGCCGTTTCACCCCTGTTCTGAGGGCATTAGCCCATGCAATGACCTGCCACATGATGAGCGACATGCATCCCTTTTCTCATCAAGGACTTCTTTTTAGCTTTCCTTCCCCACTGTGGAAGAACTACTGCCTTTGCTGCACCTCTGCCCATCCAGACTCTGAATAGCTGGTTGCTTGCTTTAACGTTATGGAGCTGACCGCCCCACATGGGCACTAGGTCCTAACTAACTAACTACCAGGAAAACTCCTACACTTATCCACGGTCAGCCCCTCCTATGTTTAACTATTTACAATGCTGTCTCAGTCTAACTAGCGTGTCCCCATCTAGTGGCTAAACATGAGCACTACGCTTCCCTATAACAAACTTTGCCCAAATATACAGTACAGACCAAAAGTTTGGACACACCTTCTCATTTAAAGATTTTTCTGCATTTTCATGACTATGAAAATTTTACATTCACACTGAAGGCATCAAAACTATGAATTAACACATGTGGAATTATATACTTAACAAAAAAATGTGAAACAACTGAAAATATGTCTTATATTCTAGGTTTTTCAAAGTAGCCACCTTTTGCTTTGATGACTGCTTTGCACACTCTTGGCATTCTCTTGATGAGCTTCAAGAGGTAGTCACCGGAAATGGTCTTCCAACAATCTTGAAGGAGTTCCCAGAGATGCTTAGCACTTGTTGGCACTTTTGCCTTCACTCTGCGGTCCAGCTCACCCCAAACCATCTCGATTGGGTTCAGGTCTGGTGACTGTGGAGGCCAGGTCATCTGGCGTAGCACCCCATCACTCTCCTTCTTGGTCAAATAGCCCTTACACAGCCTGGAGGTGTGTTTGGGGTCATTGTCCTGTTGAAAAATAAATGATGGTCCAACTGAACGCAAACCGTATGGAATAGCATTCCACTGCAAGATGCTGTGGTAGCCATGCTGGTTCAGTATGCCTTCAATTTTGAATAAATCCCCAACAGTGTCACCAGCAAAGCACTCCCACACCATCACACCTCCTCCTCCATGCTTCACGGTGGAAACCAGGCATGTAGAGTCCATCCGTTAACCTTTTCTGCATCACACAAAGAAACGGTGGTTGGAACCAAAGATCTCAAATTTGGACTCATCAGACGAAAGCACAGATTTCCACTGGTCTAATGTCCATTCCTTGTGTTCTTTAGCCCAAACAAGTCTCTTCTGCGTGTTGCCTGTCCTTAGCAGTGGTTTCCTAGCAGCTATTTTACCATGAGGGCCTGCTGCACAAAGTCTCCTCTTAAACAGTTGTTGCAGAGATGTGTCTGCTGCTAGAACTCTGTGTGCCATTGACCTGGTCTCTAATCTGAGCTGCTGTAAACTTGCGATTTCTGAGGCTGGTGACTCGGATAATCTTATCCTCAGAAGCAGAGGTGACTCTTGGTCTTCCTTTCCAGGGGCGGTCCTCATGTGAGCCAGTTTCTCTGTAGCGCTTGATGGTTTTGCAACTGCACTTGGAGACACTTTCAAAGTTTTCCCAATTTTTCGGACTGACTTACCTTCATTTCTTAAAGTAATGATGCCCACTCGTTTTTCTTTACTTAGCTGCTTTTTTCTTGCCATAATACAAATTCTAACAGTCTATTCAGTAGGTCTATCAGCTGTGTATCCACCAGACTTCTGCACAACACAACTGATGGTCCCAACCCCATTTATAAGACCAGAAATCCCACTTATTAAACCTGACAGGGCACACCTGTGAAGTGAAAACCATTTTCGGTGACTACCTCTTGAAGCTCATCAAGAGAATGCCAAGAGTGTGCAAAGCAGTCATCAAAGCAAAAGGTGGCTACTTTGAAGAACCTAGAATATAAGACATAATTTCAGCTGTTACACACTTTTTTGTTAAGCATATAATTCTACATGTGTTAATTCATAGTTTTGATTCCTTCAGTGTGAATTTACAATTTTCATAGTCATGAAAATACAGAAAAATCTTTAAATGAGAAGGTGTGTCCAAACTTTTGGTCTGTACTGTATGTATACTCCATACATAACAGACATAATATATAATGTATACATAACTATGCACACAAGGGAATGAAATACACGTATGTACAGCGAAGAAGGACAATAATCTACTTCTAGGGGAATGAGCATATATATAAATATTTACAGTAAAACACTTTACTCTACTTTAAAGGGGTAGAGGCGTGGAAGCCCCTTACATTCCCCCTCCCTTTAAAAATGGTCGTCCCTGATCATTTACCGAACACATTTATTAGGTACAAGAAATACTCCATGCAGGGAGATCAACTGAGGTAGAAGTATATATGTACATTAGCACAACGTGAGCAAAGTTCTTTTTATATACAACTTTAAAAGGCACCTGGCTCACAGTCCTCCAGGTTACACTTCCAATCATGGTGAGAGCAAAAGTTTGTTGCTCCCATGGTAACTTTAACTTGTGCCCGGAGACAGTCCTTCTGATGACACAGTTGACTTACAAAAAAACAGTTCAGTCTCATATGCCTGAATTCAACGTATATACAGGGTATGACCCTTCCATAGGTCAACAGTTCTTTAAGGGAGGCATCCCCCTCCCTTTGTGAATGGCACGGTCCTGTGTGCCAGGTGCATGCTGCCTGGTCCTGGAAAACAGTCTGTTGCTGCATCCGCACCTGGTCCACTAGTCCAGGGACCCATTAGTTCAGATGGCAAGATTCCGCTATCCAGCAGAAAGGGCGCAACGTGCGCAACAAAACTAAACTATCCAAACTCAACGGTTTCTCCTGGCCATCCGACCACTTTATTCCCAACTCTGGGAGCAGTTTAGGGCTCCTGTGCCCACCGGGACGCAGAAAAGTCCCATGTACAGTCATGGCCAAAAGTTTTGAGAATGACACAAATATTAATTTTTACAAAGTCTACTGCTTCACTTTTTCTAATGGCAATTTGCATATACTCCAGAATGTTATAAAGAGTGATCAGCTTAACAGCAATTACTTGCAAAGTCAATATTTGGCTAGAAAATGAACTTTATCCCCCAAAACACATTTCAACATCATTGCAGCCCTGCCTTAAAAGGACCAGCTAACCTCTTTTCAGTGATTGCTCCATTAACACAGGTGTGGGTGTTGATGAGGACATGGCTGGAGATCAATCTGTCATGAATAATTAAGAATGAGACCACTGGACACTTTAAAAGGAGGCTGGTGCTTGGCATCATTGTTTCTCTTCTGTTAACCATGGTTATCTCTAAAGAAACATGTGCAGTCATCATTGCAATGCATAAAAATGGCCTAACAGGGAAGAGTATCGCAGCTAGAAAGATTGCACCTCAGTCAACAATCTATCGCATCATCAAGAACTTCAAGGAGAGAGGTTCCATTGTTGCCAAAAAGGCTTCAGGGCGCCCAAGAAAGACCAGCAAGCACCAGGACCGTCTCTTAAAAATGTTTCAGCTGCGGGATCGGGCTACCAGCAGTGCAGAGCTTGCTCAGGAATGGCAGCAGGCAGGTGTAAGTGCATCTGCACGCACTGTGAGGCGGAGACTCTTGGAGCAAGGCCTGGTCTCAAGGAGGGCAGCAAAGAAGCCACTTCTCTCCAGAAAAAACATCATGGACAGACTGATATTCTGTAAAAGGTACAGGCAGTGGACTGCTGAGGACTGGGGTAAAGTTATTTTCTCTGATGAATCCCCTTTTCGATTGTTTGGGACATCAGGAAAACGCCTCATTCGGAGAAGACAAGGTGAGCGCTACCACCAGACTTGTCTCATGCCAACTGTTAAGCATCCTGAAACCATTCATGTGTGGGGTTGCTTCTCAGCCAAGGGAATCGGCTCTCTCACAGTCTTGCCTAAAAACACAGCCATGAATAAAGAATGGTACCAGAATGTCCTCCAAGAGCAACTTCTCCCAACCCTCCAAGAGCAGTTTGGCGATCAACAATGCCTTTTCCAGCATGATGGAGCACCTTGCCATAAAGCAAAGGTGATAACTAAATGGCTCAGGGAGCAAAACATAGAGATTTTGGGTCCATGGCCAGGAAACTCCCCAGATCTTAATCCCATTGAGAACTTGTGGTCAATCATCAAGAGACGGGTGGACAAATAAAAACCTAAAAATTCTGACAAAATGAAAGCATTGATTGTGCAAGAATGGACTGCTATCAGTCAGGATTTGGTCCAGAAGTTGATTGAAAGCATGCCAGGGAGAATTGCAGAGGTCCTGAAGAAGAAGGGTCAACACTGCAAATATTGACTTGCTGCATTAACTCATTCTAACTGTCAATATAAGCTTTTGTTACTCATATGTTTGCAATTATTATATTTCTGTCTGTGATAAAAACATCAGTCAAACACACATAAAAACCAGAGGGCAGCAGATCATGTGAAAATATAATATTTGTGTCAGTCTCAAAACTTTTGGCCATGACTGTACTGTTATGGCAAACGGTGCAACAAGCACAAATTTCTCAGACTACCTTCAGCATATTACACATTTTACAGCATGCGTCCATTGCCGCCGTGTCAGATTGGTTCCATGCCCTCGTTCGGGCTGAAGAAAACTGTGCAGCCGCAGAATCCATAGGCTGCCCAGACGCAGAAGAGGCTGTGGAAGACGTGGATGAAGATGAAGCATGGAGTACCGACGGTTCACAATTTGGATCCATATACAGTTCAGGGCCAACATCCTCCGAACACAGATCCACTGCCACCACAAAATAACCCCTGGGACAGTCCTCCTTGAAAAACGTGACCCAGTCTCCTTCTACTAAGGGTCTCCCGTACTTTACAGAGGCAGAGTTTATAGAAATTTTGTTGTTTGTTCCTTCCTTCCGCATAAAGCCGTAGCTCTAATTGATTTTAGTATGAACTATCTGCCTTTGAATGTGGCATCCGGCCATAGCGCCCTCTCTGTATCTTTGTAGCTCAGCCAATATCTCTTTCTCTCATTGCTTCTTTTTGTCAATAACGGCTGCTATCCAGGCAGTCTGTACAGGGGATGGAAACGGGCCCCCTTCAGCTGGGTGAGAATGCGGGGCATCTAGCGCATAGCCTGCCCTGAGCGTGGGCCAGGCCCTCCAGTCATTCTGGCCACAAGACAAATCGAGGGGCACCAATTCACCATGCGTCGTTTCACTCCCTGGCAGCTGAGGTACTGTTCGGGTTGGCAAAGTATGGGGACGCAGCAAAGACCAGCCCTCCGTGGTCAAAGGCTGAGGTGTACTCACCACTACTGGTCTTGGTATTCCGGCCGCACCCGTCCCGTGGTCGTTGATCTTCTCCTCGGATGCCACTGTGTACTCTGTTCCCCAAGGTTTGAGTATCGGTCTGGCCTACACTTCTGGTGAAGGCTCCGCTAGGGTGGTTACCATTTCCGATCCGCCGGCCTCCAATTCTCGATGACTTGGTTCCGGCTCCTGATGTAGTGGTTCCCGATGCCGATGTTCTGCCTCCGACAGCAGTCGAGGATCTGACTCCACAAGGAGAGGTTCTGGCTTCTGCTGGGAAGGTGCCATCTCCCGTTAGTGACGCGGCTCTAGATGTCGTCGGAGCTCCGGCTTCACCACACGTGACTCCGATTCCTGAGGACGCTGCTCTAGCTCTTGCAACCACGGGCGACTTTCCTCCGCAGGTAATGGATTCATCATAGCAGCATCTTCTCTCTGTCGTCCGGGTCGAGTTCTTTCCTCCTCCTGCCACCATTTCCACTCTACGCGGCCTACTCCCCTGCAGTATTGGGAACAGGAGTGGTGCATCACTGCTGGTGCCGTATCTCGTAATGGCGCCGTGCAAGTGCACACGGGGTTTTCTTCTCAGCCCCACCAATTCTAGGGTGAGGTCGCTTCCAGCCGCTCTACCCATTTTTCAGCAACCTGTTGTAGGGGGCGTGTCCATCTTCTCCTTCGGCACACCCACCAAGGGCGGGTACCTGTTGTGAATAGGCTGGAAATGAGTTCTGAGCAGAAGCTCCCTTTGGTGGTTACAAACGGTACTGGACTGTCCAGTGAAGATTGTGAGGATTGGGAATCAGGTGTTACTGACTGGTCTTATATAAGGGAGTCGCCTTCCCATCAGGGTTGCCGGTGATCAATTGTTCTGGTCTCAATCCTTGATTCCTGTTTCCTTGGTAGCCTGCTGTGTCGTTTCTGAATCTCCTGCTAACAGATAAGACATTTTCTTCTTTTTGTTTTTGTGCTTGATTTTTGCATTTTGTCCTGCACTTCTGTGGGGGCCTTCAGGGTCCCCTCGGGGGGCTTTTGCCCTCTCAGTTCAGTTCAGCCACTGTTGTTTGTACATTTGCTTTTTCCAGTTTTTTCAGTGGCTGCTGTTTTGTTTTTGGTTACACCAGAGAACTAATTTAGGTGGTAGAGGTCGTGTGATCTCAGGTGTTTTTGAAATTAGTAGAGTTGGTGCTTTTCAGGGTTTTTTGAGATTGCAGTAAGTGCCCTTCCTATCCTTTTCTATTTAGTAAGTTTGGGCCCCAACGTTTGCTCATACTATTTTCTGTCTGTGTCAGTATTTCTTCTTGTCTAACCGCCATTACATGTTTGGGGGCTTTCTATGTTCTTTGGGGATCTGCTCCGGGGCAGATAGCTTTCCTCTTTCTATCTTGAGGTGTAGTTAGTTTCTCAGGCTGTGATGAGGCGTCTAGGACCAACGTAGGAACGCTCCACGGCTGCCTCTAGTTGTGGTGGTTAGTCAGGGTACTGCAATCTCATAGCTTCCAACTGCTCTGGTGTATTTCCTTTTTTGCCTGCTCTCCTCAGTTACCAAATCATAACAGTATCACCGGCCAAAACTGAAAATTATATGGTACTCACAGAAGGGAAAAATATTGTGGAAAGAAAAAAGTTGTCAGAGTTGTCAGAGATTTTTTTTTCTGTTTGTTGCATTTTTTTTTCCCCTCTGTATCTCTGGGTGTGAGGAGGATTTTTTTTTTCTCTCAATGGAGTTTGCACAGTTGTCTGGCCGTGTGGATCAGCTTGCCACTGAAGTTCGGAGTATTGCTACCTATCTTGCTGGGTTGCCTGTTGTGGAACCTAGGATCCCCATGCCAGATTTGTTTTTAGGGGATCGAGCTAAGTTTCTGAATTTCAAAAATAACTGTAAATTGTTTTTTGCCTTAAAATCTAAGTCCTCAGGGAACGCAGCGCAGCAGGTTCAAATTGTCATCTCTCTCCTGCGCGGCGACCCTCAGGATTGGGCTTTTTCCCTGACACCTGGGGATCCTGTTTTGAGTGATGTTGATGCGTTTTTTCAGGCTTTGGGGTTATTGTACGATGAGCCTAATGTCACTGATCAAGCTGAAAAAACTTTGTTGGCATTAAGTCAGGGGCTTGAGGACGCTGAGTTATACTGTCAGAGATTCCGTAGTGGGCAGTCCTGACCAAATGGAATGACGACGCTTTGGCAGCTCTTTTTCGGAAGGGACTGTCAGATAATATAAAGGATGTTATGGTGGGATTCCCTGTTCCCTCTGGTCTCAATGATTCTATGTCATTAGCGATTCAAATTGACAGACGTTTGCGTGAGCGGAAAGGTATGCGTGGAATAATGTTGCCTTGTGAACCTGCTTCTGAATCCATGCAGTGTGATAGAGTGGTTTCTGGGCACAGGTCATGAATTTCGAAAGCGCAATGGGTTATGTTTCTACTGTGGTGATGCCTCTCATGCTATTTCAGTCTGCCCTAAGCGAGGAAGACGTTTTGCACGCTCAGTTGTCTTGGGTAGTGTTCAGACTAAGTTTTTATTAACTGTTACTGTCATGATATGTACAGTTTCCTATTGCTGTCCTTGTGCTTGGGGCGAGGAAACCAGGAGACTAAGTTGAAATGAATATGACTTGTATTACTTCATACAAGCATGTCTGAAAAGTTCACACAGTTTGCAGGAACAGCGACAGGAGACACAGCAGGCCAGAGTAACTTCAAGCACTACAATAAATCTCCAAAGCAGGTTCAGGATCTCTTCTCTGTACCGTAATTCCTCTGCAACATGGATTCACAAACAGCAGGTTTCCAGAGTCCAAAAGTGTTCCAAGGTTCCTCAGTAGGAATAGTGGAGTACAAGTCCAAGGCTTCCAGGAGTCAGGTCACAGACTGACTGAGGCTTGATTCAGGAGCACTGATTGTTCAGCTGAGGCTGCTTAAGAAGCAAGAGGGAAGAATCAGGGCGGGAACATGAAAACTGGAAACTCCATATTAACTGAGGGCAAGAGCTGCAGAAAGACAGAAAGCAAAATGGCCGACGGAAAACTGAGTTTCAAGGAACATGTCAACAGAGACAAAGAACCTTACATTACTCCCCCCTTAGGGACAACCTCCGGATGACCTCAGACCAGGCTTGTCAGGGTACCTCTGATGAAACTGACGGAGCAGGCGAGGAGCATTTACATTATTGACTGGTTCCCATGAGTTGTCCTCCACTGGGTAGCCCTGCCATTTAATCAAATATTGCAACTGATTTCTGTACAACCTGGAATCTAGAATCCTTTCCACCATAAATTCTTCCTGACCATCGACCAGCACTGGGTCAGGGCAAGGAGAAGAACGTCCAGGAAACGTATTGGGTGTTGCAGCCTTTAGTAGGGATACATGAAAGACCGGGTGGATTCTCATAGTTCTGGGCAGTTGAAGACGACAAGCAACAGCACTTATAATCTTATTGATCTTATAAGGTCCAATGTACTTATGTCCCAATTTAGACGATGGAATCTTTAATTTAAGATTTCTGGTTGACAGCCAGACCAAATCTCCTACCTTGAAAGCTGGTGCAGGTTTACGAAATTTATCTGCTGCTTTCTTGTACCTTTCCTGAGCCAATTCTAGATTTTCCTTTAGAAGATCCATATTCTTTTGTAAAGAAGTGATTCTTTCAGCCACTGCCGGCAAGGGCGTATCTATGGGAAATCGAGGAAGAATGTTAGGATGATAACCTAGATTGGAGTAAAAAGGAGACTGCTTAGTGGAGGCGCTCTGAGAGTTGTTATAAGAGAACTCAGCCAGTGGAAGTAGATCCACCCAATCATCCTGTAGGTGGCAGATAAAACAGCGGAGATACTGCTCCAGGGTCTGATTGGTTCGTTCTGTCTGTCCATTAGTCTGGGGATGAAAAGCAGAAGAAAGGTTTACTTTAATGTCCAATGCTGCACAGAAATTTTGCCAAAACCTTGAAGTGAATTGCACCCCTCGATCCGAAATGACCTCATCCGGTACTCCATGTAAGCGAAACACATTCTTAATCATCAAGTCTGATGTCTGTTTTGCAGTGGGTAACCCCGACACAAGGGATAAAATGAGCTGCCTTTGTTAGACGGTCAACCACCACTAGAATGGTGTTCTTCCCTTGAGAGGTTGGTAACTCCACAATGAAGTCCATAGAAATGGATCCCCACGGGCGGGACGGGGTGGGAAGAGGTTGCAACAGACCAGTTGGTGAGGAGCGAGGTGTTTTGCATCTTGCACAGACTTCACATGAAGTGACATAGTTTAAGACATCTTTCCTGTAAGTGGGCCACCAAAAGAAACGAGAAAGAAATTCTTGTGTCTTTAGAATTCCCCTATGCCCGGCTATCTTGGAATCGTGGATGAGTTGCAATACTCTCAATCTGACTGTTTCAGGTATATACAGACGTTGTCCCTGAATCCACACACCATTCTTAAAGACAAGACTTACGTCCCTTGGGGGTTGAGCCAACAAAGAATCCGCATGGTATGCTTCCTTGATGTCCTTAAGTAGGTCTTGATTATGAATCACTCCCAGGAATCTAGAGTCAGGAAGAATAGTCTTAGGAGGAGTAAGTGGACGTGTCTCTGCTGAATGAATCCTAGAGAGTGCATCAGCCTTTCCATTGCGCGATCCTGGTCTATAAGAAATGACAAAATTAAATTGGTTTAGGAAAAGATTCCAGCGAGCCTGGCGAGGAGTCAGGCACTTAGCCGACCTGATAAATTCAAGGTTACGATGGTCTGTCAGGACGACTATTTGCTGTGCAGCTCCCTGAAGAAGGTGTCTCCATTCCTTGAAGGCGGCAATAATGGCCAACAATTCTCTATTGCCCACATCGTAGTTCCTCTCAGCCGAAGACAACTGCTGGGAAAAGAAGGCACAGGGATGCAAGACATTCTTCTCACCTGTTCTCTGAGAGAGTATAGCTCCAACGGCACAGTCTGAAGCATCCACCTCTATTATGAAGGCAAGCTCGGGGTTGGGATGTACTAAGATAGGTGCGGTGGTAAATTTATCCTTTAAACAGGAAAATGCTTCCTGAGCTTGCGGGGTCCAGGAGAACCTAGACTGTTTCCGGGTAAGTTGGGTGATAGGTGACACTACCTCAGAAAAATTCTTAATGAAACGTCTATAGAAGTTGGCAAACCCGATGAAACGCTGCACCTCCTTCACATTTCTAGGAATTGGCCAATCCTTGATGGCTTGGGTCTTGCTTCCATCCATACTAATCCCTTGCGTAGATAGTACATACCCCAGAAATTGAATTTCGGTCCTATGGAATTCACATTTTTCAAGTTTGATGTAGAGATGGTTTTGTCTTAGGCGTTCTAAGACCATTCTCACATGTCCATGATGTTCCTCTGTGGAGTTAGAAAAAATTAGAATATCATCCAGATAAATCACCACAAATGTATCTAGGAGATCCCTGAAGATATCATTCACGAAGTGTTGGAAAGTGGCTGGGGCGGTACTCAGACCAAAAGGCATAACTAGATATTCAAAGTGTCCATAGCGTGACCTGAAAGCAGTCTTCCATTCATCCCCAGGTCTAATACGGACCAAGTTATAGGCCCCACGGAGATCCAGTTTAGAGAAAATTTTGGCATGCCGCACTCTCTCCAACAACTCAGGGATTAAAGGCAATGGATAACGGTTTCTAATAGTAACCTTATTGAGTTCCCTATAGTCTATGCAGGGTCTCAGAGATCCATCTTTCTTCTTCACAAAGAAGATGGGTGCACCTGCGGGAGATGAAGAGGGGCGTATGAAGCCCTTGGCTAAATTTTCGTCTATATAATCCTTCAAAGCTTTTAGCTCGGGCCCCGCTAGGGGGTAGATCTTACCAAAAGGTATCTCGGCTCCAGGCAATAATTCAATTGGACAATCATATGGATGGTGAGGAGGAAGCTGATCAGCGTTCTTCTTGTCACATAAATCCACATAGTCCTGGTATACAGCTGGTAGTTCAGGGACTGACATGGTTCCTTTAGGAACAGAGCAAGCTGAAACTCCTTGACTCATCTGTTTCTCCGGAAAGTGTAATTCCTTGGTCTCCCAGTTAATCGTAGGATTCTGCGCCTGCAGCCATGGTAGCCCTAGAATATGGGAAAGTGGGGAGAAGAGATAAGCAAAAAAGACATTTTCTCCTGATGATCTTTACCCATAAGGACCCTCAAAGGCTCTGTTTCTTGATCCACTGGTCCAGAAGTCAGTAGAGAGCCATCCACAGCTCCATCTGTACTGGAGTAGCCTTCTTCACTGAACGTATCCCCTGTTTCAGAGCAAAGGAGATATCCATAAAATTTCCACTTGCTCCTGAGTCGATCATAGCAGAGCTAGACACCCAGACTGAGTCAACCCAGAGTTGATGGAAAGGAAGCAATGAGAATTGTTTCTTTTACAACTCAGCTGGGACACCGCTGAGGAAACTTGAAAAATTGCAGCGTTTATACCGTCATCGTCCCCAGAACTAACAGAGTTTAAGTCGAGAAATCAAGATCTCTTGCAGCAGATCTCTCTGGAGCCTGAGGCTAGGACATGACAGAGCTCCTCTCGCAACACTCACAGTGAATGACTGCTGCAGTAGTCTTACGAGAACGGCTGGGGCAGTTTATAATGAAGTGCCCTGACTTACCACAGTAGAAACATAGATTTTCCTTTATACAATGTTCTTTGCGTGCATCACTAACCCGTCTTTGTAAAGAGTCCACCTGCATGGGTTCAGGTTCTGGTTCCCTTGTGATCCTACTCAAAGGTTCCTTAGCTGAGGAGGGAGGTAGGAAAAGGTTAGTGCGATTATTTTCGAACCATCTCTCTTGTCTGCGTTCAGTCAGACGAGCATCAATACGGATACAATAGTTAATAAAGTCACCTAACGCAGTGGGAGGGTCGGCACAAGCAAGTTCATCCTTAATCAGTGGAGACAACCCTTTCCGAAAAATAGATTTTTTAGCAGAAGTGTCCCAAGTGGTATCAAGAGCCCATCTCCTGAAATCCAGGGCATATTCGGCTACTGAACGCTTACCTTGGCGCAAAGTTAACATGGCTGCTTCAGCTGTTGCACCTCGATTGGGGTCATCAAACACCTGCCCCATGGCTGAAATAAAAGCATTAAGGTGATTCAAACAATCATCCTCAGTCTCAATCAGAGGGTTTGCCCACATCAAAGCCTTATTAGTAAGCAACATGATTATAGTAAGCACTTTGGATCGTTCAGTGGGAAATTGTGAAGCATGTGCAGAGAAAAATAAATTGCATTGATTAATAAATCCCCTGAATTTCTCACGTTCACCGCCAAAACGAAAAGGAGGTAATTTGGGGATCCCAGAACTCGGGGTTATGGCAGGAGCCTGGGCTCGTTCCTCTAGAGCCTCAATCCTGGCTCGCAATTCCTGGGTAGTCTGTCCAAACACTTGCAAATTATGATTAGTGAGGTCCTGTAGGCTTGCAAAACGGGTTTTTAAAGTCTGTACATCTGAAAGGATTGTATCAGTCACTCCGCAAAGTTCCTTTATGCGGGTCTCCATCTTCCAGATCTTTTAAGGCAGAAGTGCTGGAAGAGGAAAGGAAAAAAAAAAAAAAAAAAAAAAAACAATAGTGTTTACCTGTGGTAACACTCCAGAGTAAAATTTTAAGGGAATGCGCTCACCTGGAATGGTTGTGAGAAGTCACAACCACTATCATCACATAAGGTATCAAACGGACATCTGATATCCACAGTCACAGCAGACACGGCTTTCCCAGACCCAGCAGACACTAAACATTGGTCTCTGAATCTTGTCATGTATAGTGTACAGTTCCTATAGCGTCTTGTGCTTGGGTGCGAGGAAACACAGGAGACATAGGTTGAAATGAAATGACTTGTATTACTTCATACAAGCATGCTGAAAAGTTCACACAGTTTGCAGGAACAGCGACAGGAGACACAGCAGGCCAGAGTAACTTCAAGCACTACAATAAATCTCCAAAGCAGGTTCAGGATCTCTTCTCTGTACCGTAATTCCTCTGCAAACATGGATTCACCAAACAGCAGGTTTCCAGAGTCCAAAAGTGTTCCAAGGTTCCTCAGTAGGGAATAGCTGGAGTACAAGTCCAAGGCTTCCAGGAGTCAGGTCACAGACTGACTGAGGCTTGATTCAGGAGCACTGATTGTTCAGCTGAGGCTGCTTAAGAAGCAAGAGGGAAGAATCAGGGCGGGAACATGAAAACTGGAAACTCCATATTAACTGAGGGCAAGAGCTGCAGAAAGACAGAAAGCAAAATGGCCGACGGAAAACTGAGTTTCAAGGAACATGTCAACAGAGACAAAGAACCTTACAGTTACCCTGATATGCTCTCTGTCCTCATTTTCTGCTCAGGATTTTGTTGATTCTGGAGCAGCTATTAACCTGATGGATTTTGATTTTGCTAAACGTTGTGGGTTTCCCTTTATACCCCTACGGAAGTCTATTCCCTACTGGGGATCGATTCTACCCCTTTGGCTGAGAATAAACCTCAGTTCTCTACTCAGGTGATAATGAGGGTAGAACCTGATCATCAGGAGAGTTGCAAATTTTTGGTTCTGTATAATCTGCATGACATTATCGTACTGGGTTTCCCTTGGTTACAGTCTCATAATCCTGTTTTGGATTGGAAATCTGTGTCTGTTACCAGTTGGGGCTGCCAATGTGTTAATACCAACACTCCTGTTTTTTCTGCCTTCCCCCAGGCTCAGGATGTTCCTGACTTTTTGACTGATTTTTCTGATGTGTTTAGCGAAAGTAAATCTGCATCCTTACCTCCCCATAGGAGCTATGACTGCGCTATTGAATTAGTGCCTGGTAGTAAATTCCCTAAAGGTCGCCTTTTTAACTTGTCTGTACCTGAACATGACGCTATGCGGTCTTATATCAAGGAGTCATTGGAGAAGGGTCATATCAGACCATCCTCTTCACCCTTGGGTGCCGGTTTTTTCTTTGTGGCCAAAAAGGATGGTTCATTAAGGCCGTGTATTGATTATCGTCTCTTGAACAATATTATTGTGAAATATCAATATCCGTTACCCTTGATCTCTGATCTGTTTTCCAGGGTGAAAAACGCTACTTGGTTTACCAAGCTTGACCTCAGGGGGGCATATAACCTTATTCGCATTAAGCACGGGGATGAATGGAAGACGGCATTTAATACCCCTGAAGGGCATTTTGAGTACCTTGTGATGCCCTTTGGGCTCACAAATGCTCCTTCTGTCTTCCAGTCCTTCATGAATGACATTTTCAGGGATTTTGTGGATAAATTTCTGATTGTTTATTTGGATGATATCTTGATTTTTTCCAATGACTGGGACTCTCATGTAAAACATGTTCGGACTGTGTTCCAGATTTTGAGAGAGAATGCTCTGTATGTGAAGGGATCAAAGTGTCTTTTTGGCGTTCAGAGGATCTCATTTCTGGGATTCATTTTGTCCCCATCTGTTATTGAAATGGACCCGGTCAAAGTTCAGGCCATCTGTGATTGGGTCCAACCTACTTCATTAAAGGCTCTTCAAAGATTCTTGGGTTTTGCCAATTTTTATCGTAAATTTATTGGTAATTTCTCTGTTATTGTTAAACCATTAACTGATTTGACCAAGAAGGGTTCTGATGTGGTGAATTGGCCTCCTGAGGCAGTCTCTGCATTTCAGGAACTTAAGCAGAGATTCACTTCTGCTCCTGTTCTACAGCAGCCTGATGTTTCTCTACCATTTCAGGTGGAGGTGGATGCCTCTGAAATTGGGGCAGGTGCCGTTTTGTCCCAAAGAGATCCAGAGACCTCTAAGAGTAACCCTTGTGCCTTTTTCTCTCGAAAATTTTCTCCCACTGAACGTAATTATGACGTGGGTAATCGGGAGTTATTAGCCATGAAGTGGGCTTTTGAAGAGTGGAGACATTGGCTGGAGGGAGCCAAACATCAGGTGGTGGTCCTTACGGACCATAAGAATCTAGTTTATCTGGAATCTGCCGAGCGACTTAATCCTAGACAGGCCAGGTGGGCCTTGTTTTTCACACGTTTTAATTTTGTGGTTTCATTTCTTCCTGGCACTAAAAATGTTAAGGCGGATGCCCTCTCGAGGAGTTTCCTGGCGGACTCTCCTGAGTTATCTGATCCTTCTGTTATTTTGAAAGAGGGTGTAGTTCTTTCCGCCATCTCGCCCAATTTGAGACTGGCTCTGGAGGGGTGTCAGGAGGATAAGCCCGAGCGCTGCCCTGTTGGGAAATTGTTTGTCCCGGACCAGTGGAAAAAGAGTGTAATGTCTGAGATTCATTGTTCCGCGTTGGCCGGTCATCCCGGAATTTTTGGTACCAGAGACTTGGTTAGTCGGTCCTTTTGGTGGTCTACCTTGTCTCGTGATGTCAGGGAGTTTGTGCAGTCCTGCGGGACTTGCTCTCGCTCCAAGCCTTGCTCTCGTTCTAGTGGTTTGTTGATGCCATTACCTGTGACCAAGAGACCATGGACCCATATCTCTATGGATTTCATTTCCGACCTCCCTGTTTCTCAAAGAATGACCGTCATCTGGGTGATTTGCGATAGGTTTTCCAAGATGATACATCTTGTGCCATTACCTAAGTTGCCTTCCTCCTCTGAATTGGTGCCTTTGTTCCTTCAGCACGTGGTTCGTTTACACGGCATTCCTGAGAACATTGTGTCTGACAGAGGAGTCCAGTTTGTTTCTAGATTTTGGAGGACCTTTTGTTCTAAAATTGGTGTTCAATTGTCTTTCTCCTCGGCGTTTCATCCTCAGACCAATGGTCAAACTGAGAGAACAAACCAGACATTGGAGACTTATCTAAGATGCTTTGTGTCTGCTGATCAGGATGACTGGGTCTCTTTTTTGCCTTTGGCTGAGTTTGCTCTTAATAATAGGGCTAGCTCTGCCACTTTGATGCCTCCATTTTTCTGTAATTCTGGGTTTCACCCTCGATTTTCTTCAGGACAGACGGAGGCTTCTTTCTGTCCAGGTGTTGACTCTGTTGTGGAGCGTATGCAACAGATTTGGGACCAGGTAGTGGAGAGGTTGTCCCTCTCTCAGGAGAGGGCCCAGCGTTTGCTAACCGGCATAGGACTGATGGTCCTCGGTTTAAAGTGGGGGACTTGGTCTGGTTGTCCTCAAGAAATATTCCTATGAGAGTGGTATCTCCTAAATTTAAGCCTAGGTTCATTGGACCTTATAAGATCATGGAGATTCTTAATCCTGTTTCTTTTCGTTTGCTTCTTGCAGGGACATTTAAGATCCATAACGTGTTCCACAAGTCCTTGTTGAAGAGGTTTGTTGAGCCAGTGGTTCCTACTACTGTGCCTCCTGACCCTGTTTTGGTTGAGGGCAATCTGGAGTATGTGGTTGAGAAAATATTGAATTCTCGTTTTTCTAGACGGAAACTCCAGTATTTGGTTAAATGGAGAGGTTATGATCAGGAAGACAATTCTTGGGTGTTTGCTTCGGACATCCATGCTAGGAGACTCATCCGTGCTTATCATAGAACTCATCCTGACCGACCTGGTTGCTCAAATGAGGGTTCGGTGACCCCTCCTCAAGGGGGGGTACTGTTGTGAATAGGCTGGAAATGAGTTCTGAGCAGAAGCTCCCTCTGGTGGTTACAAACGGTACTGGACTGTCCAGTGAAGATTGTGAGGATTGGGAATCAGGTGTTACTGACTGGTCTTATATAAGGGAGTCGCCTCCCCATCAGGGTTGCCGGTGATCAATTGTTCTGGTCTCAATCCTTGATTCCTGTTTCCTTGGTAGCCTGCTGTGTCGTTTCTGAATCTCCTGCTAACAGATAAGACATTTTCTTCTTTTTGTTTTTGTGCTTGATTTTTGCATTTTGTCCTGCACTTCTGTGGGGGCCTTCAGGGTCCCCTGGGGGGCTTTTGCCCTCTCAGTTCAGTTCAGCCACTGTTGTTTGTACATTTGCTTTTTCCAGTTTTTCAGTGGCTGCTGTTTTGTTTTTGGTTACGAGGCATCTAGGACCAACGTAGGAACGCTCCACGGCTGCCTCTAGTTGTGGTGGTTAGTCAGGGTACTGCAATCTCATAGCTTCCAACTGCTCTGGTGTATTTCCTTTTTTGCCTGCTCTCCTCAGTTACCAAATCATAACAGGTACCATAGTTAGGCCATGAACTTTGCCAGACAGCTTCTCACGCCATTTTGGTACTGTAACGCTCACAATGGGTGGGATCACTGTTGTCCTTCACCTTTTTGGAGCCAATGTCTGTCTTTAGAGCTGCCATCTTTGCCTTCAGTGTCAGTCACAATCACAGTTTTAGTCAAGTCCAATACATCAGTCACATCCAGTATTTTGGTTGAATCCACAATACCTTCATCTTCATTCTTTCTTGTCACATCCATGGCATTTTTCATGGCATTCCCACACTGCACAGTTGTGAAATCCTACTGCACTATGTCAAGTGTGAGCGGCAGAGCCAGGGCCGTAGTCATGGCTGAGGCAAGAGGCTTTGGTGTGCCCTGGCTCTCAATCACATGCAAATACTGTCCCTTCTGCAGTATACCTTCTGTAACACCCTCTGCACAGTCAGGGTCCCATCGGGGTTGTTGAAGCTCCGTTGCTTGCGTTGTGGCACATAAAGAGATAGAGTCCTTTGAAAACTTCAAACAGTGAACTTTACTCTCTCTTTGTCGCAGCACATCCTTGTCAGTAAAAACATCAGCGTACGAATCCACAGAGTGCACATTATTCACTTCTCCTGCACTCCTCTCTATGTCCTTCAGTACATGACGGGGACAGACCGTGCCGTATGGTTCCTCAGCGTCCTCACTGCCAGACCCACTGCGCTTGGGGGTTCCCTCAGCCGTTTCGCCCCTGTTTTGAGGGCATCAGCCCATGCGATGATCTTCCACATGATGAGCGACCTGCGTCCCTGTACTGATCTAGGACCTCTTAAGCTTTCATTCCCCACTGTGGAAGAACTGCTGCCTTTGCTGCACCTCTGTCCATCCAGACTCTGAATAGCTGGTAGCTTGCTTCAACGTTACGGAGCTGACCACCCCACACGGGCAGTAGGCCCTAACTAACTAACTACCAGGAAAATTCCTACACTTATCCACGGTCAGCCCTTCCTATGTTTAACTATTTACAATGCTGTCTCACTAGCGTGTCCCCATCTAGTGTCTAAACATGAGCACTACGCTTACCTATAACAAACATTGCTCAAATATATGTATACTCTATACAAAACAGACATAATATATAATATATACATAACTATGCACACGAGAGAGTCAAATACACGTATGCACGTATGTACAGCGATGAAGGACAATAATCTACTTAAAGGGGAATGAACATATATAAACATATTTACAGTAAAACACTTTACTCTACTTTAAGGGGGTAGAGGGTGGCACCCCCTTACACAGTCAAAAAACCCTCTTGTGAATGCACCCTAACCAGTCATATTTCTTGTTTCACCTTGGCAACATCACCGCCTCCACCCATCGGACCCAGGTGGTTTTCATTACCAAGAAAGCATGGTCTCTTTTCCTACCTTATACTAGCGACTGACATCTCTTGGAGGGGTGAGCTCAAATTTTATATTGTCACATACATTTTCTTATTGCTTTTAACTCATGTTGAATGGCATGAAAAAAAGTATGGATTTCTGATTTTTTGTTCTCTACAATACTCAAAAGTAAAGAAAAAGTAATAAAAAAAGTTATAATATCCAAAATAGCACCAATAAAACTATAGAGATGCAAAACCAAATACATTTTTATAATTCTGTGTCTTTAGTGTGCTTGTCCAAGAAAGTCCTGCTGGTAAAGGTGGTCCGTCTTCGGGTGGCAGAGATCGGTCTCCGGTAACTTCCGCTGAGCCCCTAGGCCAAAAGCATGTGCGGCCGAAACAAACAAGGCCACAGCAATATCAGAGTCCCATGTGGACTGGCAAGTGTTAACTGGCAAGGTAGGCCGCAAATGTCTGTCCAGTACTCAGCTTTCTCTATGCAGCATGGATGCAGTACTCACGATCACGGAGCACACGTCACCTTGCTCTCTGGTAACTACCGGGCACATGGAACCTCGCTCTCTCAGGCTCTTAAGCTTTCATGCAGCACTCAGCTCTATCCCTGTTACTGTGGCATGCTCCGGCACCGTTCTGGCATATTGCCAGCCCCGTTTTGTCTCAGCCTGGTTGCGCACCCTGCGGAATACTCTGCACATGCACCTAGCCTCTCTCATGGCTGGCGGGAAACTGCCCGACGCTGCGCACGCTTTCACTTTTAACCGTGCCCCCAGCTTCCGGGTCAGAGCACCTGTCCGGACCCTTTGCCTTCCCCCGGGAAACAAGGGATACAGCCTCAACAGTTCCGGACCTAGCTCAGCACAGGTACCAACAGCCCAGTCTTCCTCCTTGCCAGCACACTTGGTAGTAGAGCACACTGAATGGAAGGATAATTGGGGTAGAGCACACTGAAGGGGAGCACAATTGCGGATAGAGTATGTTAGGGGTCGAGTTCCCGCTTCTGCACAAGGGGAATCTCGAGCCATTCCGGCTGCGGTCTCCCATTCGTCTCCGGCCGCAGTGGACTCTGCTCAGCTTACACGTCGGTCCCAGCGTCTCGCCCAGTCTGGCAGTGTGCAGAGGATTACTGCTGCTCCTCCAGACTCTGCTATTGTGGCCAGTACTGGTTAGCGGCGAGCAGACGTCTTTAGGACAAAGTCCTTGTTTTTCCCTTCTGAGCATGCCCAGGGTGAGATCTCTCATTGGAGATCAGGGGTCACATGCTCAGGTACTTCAGCAGCTCCTATTGGTCTGCCAGGAAGGTCCTGTGACTACTGGTGTTCTGGAACAAGTTTCATTGGTCCTTGTTTCTGGCAGGTCCTGTAGCTGTTATTATAAAAGGGTGGCAATGCTGAGCTGCCATGCGCTAGTATCAACCATTATATGCTTTGTGCCAGTGTGGTCATGCGTGTGTGTGGTTAGGGCCCCGGCTGAAAAAAAGCCCCTAGAATACCGACTTAATCGGTGAGGAGTTTGGTATGCTAGCTGGTCAGGGTCGGTGTCCTAGATGCCCTAGATTACCGGCATAACCGGTGAGGAGTTTGATTGCTGTATTCAGGGCCTGGCGTTCAGACGCCATAGATTGCGGGTGACTCCCGCGAGGACATTAGCGCATGATCACGTTCTATGTTCGCTTAGCACTTAACTGGGTGCCTGACAGGACACAGAACTTTTTCTCAGCGGCTCTGTGACGTAATAGGGTTCGCTTTCATCGCTAGACAGCACCCTAGCGTGTTTATTTTGCGACTCAGTTGTGTTCAGTGAGTTCGCACACATCGCCATATTGCGCTGCGGCACTTCTTCTAGCGGCTCTGTGAAATAACAGAGTTTGCACATATTGCCACAGCGCATTGCGGTGTTTATTTTGGCGACTCTGCGGGATAACAGAGTTTGCGTCTTGCGCCATTTTACTAGCAGCAGGTTCCGCCTGCACGGTGGACCCCGGGCTGCGAACGCATCTCTCTACCTCATATATTTGGTGCGTTCCGCAGACCCTAACATAATACTAGCGTCAGGGTCTGGCTAGTAAAATGGCGGACGACCAGCGTCTACAGCAGTGCATCCAGCAGCTGGAGGGTAGGTTGGCGGCTCTAGAGCGCACAACCTCAGCTGTGGATGTTACCGCAGTCGCTGTTCAGGCTGCTAGTTTGTCCTCTGCCACCTCTGCCCCTACATTATCCCACCTCCCGCTTCCTGACAAGTTTGCCGGTGACAGCAAGCAATGTCGGGGATTCGTGAGTCAGTGCTCTATACAGCTCGAGCTTCTGGCTGCACGTTTCCCCACGGATCGGGCACAAGTGGGTTTTGTACTGTCTCTAATCTCGGGCAGAGCGTTGGAGTGGGCAACGCCGCTGTGGGAGCGCGACGATCGTGTGGTGCGGAGTGCTCCTTGTTTTCTGGAGGCTCTTAAAAAGGTCTTTTTAGGACCTCCGGTCACCCACGATACGGCGCTACAACTGCTGGCATTGGCACAGGGTTCGTCTTTGGTCAGTCAGTTTTCCGTCCAGTTTCAGACTCTGGCCTCAGAGCTAGACTGGTCGGATAAAGTTCTCATTCCAGTCTACTGGCGAGGACTGGCTGACCATGTTAAAGACGCTTTGGGTACCAGGGAGATTCCCGCCACACTGGAGAAGCTTATCTCCATATCTACCCGCATCGACCTCCGTTTTCACGAGCGGAGGTTGGAGCGGGCCCAGTGTAGGCAGAAGATTCGGTTGGCTCCCACCTTTGCCAAACCTCTTGAATCCCCCGATCTGGCGTCCGAACCCCAAAAGGCCACTGAGGTTCCTCATGCAGGACCTAAGTCTCGGACCGTCCGAGTATCCGTGGTCTGTAACCTTTGTCAGCAGACAGGACACTATGCCAACAAATGTCCACAGCGATCGGGGAAGCGATCGCGTCTAGTGGCCCTGGGAGGAGGTTCACTAGAGACAGCGGCATTTTCCTCCAAGATGACACTTAAAGGGACAATCACTGTAGGCACTTCCACTCTCACCGCCGACCTTTGCGTGGACTCAGGAGCAGAGGGGAACTTCATGTCCTCTAACTTTGCTCGCCGTCACGCAATACCTCTGGTGGCGCTTGACAAATCAGTGACTGTTCGGGTAGTGAATGGGTCGACATTGCCCTCACAAATTACACACCAGACTGTTCCACTTGCATTGTTTGTATCTCCTTCCCATCAGGAACTTATTTCCCTACTCGTCCTTCCCGAGGGAATAGACGAGATCCTACTAGGTATACCTTGACTCCGTTTCCACTCCCCACATATAGAGTGGACTTCGGGTAGGATACTGGGTTGGAGTGATGCATGTAGAGGGAGGCAGATGTGTCAGGAGTTGCGTTCAGGTTACCACTACTGAGTTACCAGCAGATCTTACTCCACTTCCCAAGTGCTACTGGTCATATGCAGACGTGTTCTCCAAGAAGGCTGCGGAGACTCTTCCGCCTCATCGCCCCTATGACTGTCCTATCGACCTCTTGCCTGGCGCAGAACCTCCTCGGGGAAGGGTGTATCCCCTCTTTCTTCCTGAGACAGAGGCCATGTCGCAATATATTCAGGAGAACCTGGCAAGAGGGTTTATTAGGAAGTCGGTGTCACCGGCAGGGGCGGGATTCTTCTTCGTGCAAAAGAAGAACGGAGAATTACTTCCGTGTATTGATAACAGGGGTCTTAACGCCATCACTGTTAAAAACAAGTACCCGTTGCCCCTGATTTCTGAGCTCTTTGATAGGCTTTGGGGAGCAAGGGTATTCACTAAACTAGATCTGCGCGGTGCTTATAACCTGATTCGCATCCGTGAGGGGGACGAATGGAAGACGGCTTTTAATACCAGGGATGGGCATTACGAATATCTGGTGATGCCCTTTGGGCTCTGTAATGCTCCAGCCGTTTTCCAAGACTTTGTCAATGACATCTTCCGGGATATGCTCTCCACCTCGGTCGTAGTCTATCTGGATGATATACTCATCTTCTCTCCAGATATTGACTCCCACCGGAGAGATGTCTGCAGAGTCTTCGACCTCTTACGGGCTAATTCCCTTTATGCTAAGTTAGAGAAATGTATGTTTGAGCTGGAGTCTTTACCTTTCCTTGGTTATATCATCTCAACCCAGGGATTGGCTATGGATCCGGCCAAACTACAGGCTGTGATGGACTGGCAGGAACCCCACTCTCTTAAAGCGGTGCAGCGCTTTATGGGTTTCATTAATTACTATCGCCAGTTCATTCCCCATTTCTCTACCTTGGTAGCTCCCTTGGTAGCCCTCACCAAGAAGGGAGCAAATCCCAAATTGTGGTCGGAAGAGGTCTTCAAGGCTTTCACTTCTATTAAGTCTCATTTTGCTAGCGCTCCCATCCTACATCGCCCCAATGTTGATAAGCCATTTTTATTGGAGGTGGATGCCTCATCCGTTGGTGCTGGAGCAGTCCTCTTCCAAAAGGATGCTCAATGTCGGAAGCACCCTTGCTTCTTCTTCTCTAAGACCTTCACATCAGCGGAGAGGAATTATTCCATCGGGGATAGGGAGTTGCTAGCCATGAAGTTGGCCTTCTCTGAGTGGAGACATCTGTTGGAGGGGGCCCGCTTTCCCTTCCAAGTCTTTACCGACCACAAAAATTTGGTGTATCTGCAGACAGCCCAGCGGCTTAACTCTCGCCAGGCCAGATGGTCCTTGTTCTTCTCCCAATTTAATTTCACACTCCATTTCCTCTCGGGAGAGAAGAACATTCGTGCCGACGCTCTCTCTCGCTCTGTGGTGTCCTCTGAGGAGGAGATGGAGGGGCCTCGGCTTATTGTCCCCACAGAGAGCCTGAGAACAGTGGCCCCGGTTTCGCTAGAGTCTTTGCCCCCGGGCAAGACTTTTGTGCCTACCAATTTGCGACCGGAGGTACTCTCTTGGGCACATTCATCCAGGGTGGGTGGACACTTTGGGGCAAAGAGGACATCTGAATTGCTGGCGAGAACATACTGGTGGCCGCCTATGGTCCGTGATGTTGGGGACTATGTTCGGGCGTGTGTCTCCTGCACCAAGAATAAGTCTCCACGACAACGGCCAGCTGGGTTACTTTACCCTTTGCCGGTGGCAGACAGGCCCTGGGAGATGGTTGGGATGGACTTTGTGGTGGGCTTGCCCAAGTCTCGGGGTTGCACCATCATTTGGGTAATCACTGACCATTTCTCCAAAATGGTGCATCTGGTGCCGCTACCACGGTTACCTTCTGCACGGGCTCTGGCAGCGTTGTTCGTTAGGCACATCTTCCGTCTACACGGCATGCTGGACAAAATTGTCAGTGACCGAGGTACCCAGTTTGCGTCTCGGTTCTGGAGAGAGCTTTGTCGTCTGCTCAGTATTGAGTTAAATCTCTCTTCAGCGTACCATCCTGAGACGAATAGGTTGGTAGAGAGGGCCAACCAGACCTTGGTCACCTATCTACGACATTTTGTCTCAGCCAGGCAGGATGACTGAGCATCCTTGCTACCATGGGCTGAGTTTGCACTAAACAATGCTGTGGCTGACTCCACCGGACAGACTCCATTCCTCCTGAACTACGGTCAGCATACGCAGGTTCCGGTGCCCATGCCCGTGTCTTCCGCCGACTCCAGGGTGGCAGACTGGGCTGTGGAGGCATGGGACATTTGGGACCGTACCCAGGATGCCATTCAGGCATCCAAGGAGAGGATGAGGTCCTCCGCTGACGCACATCGGCGTCCCGCTCCAACATTTGCTCCTGGGGACTTGGTGTGGCTCTCTCCGCCCGTAACATTAGGCTGCGAGTTGAGTCCACTAAGTTGGCACCCCGCTACCTGGGTAATTTCAAGGTCCTCGAGCAGGTTAACCCTGTGGTATACCGTTTGGCTCTTCCACCACGCCTGGGTATCTCCGACACCTTTCAGGTATCCCTCTTGAAACCCGTGCTCATGTCCCGGTTTTCCGAGTCATCTGCCGGGACATCGGGTTCGTCTACGGATGACCATGAGGTGAACGCCATCGTAGGGTGTAAGGTGGTTCGGGGCAAAAGATTTTATTTGGTGGATTGGAGGGGTTATGGGCCTGAGGATAGGTCCTGGGAGCCTGCAGAGCACGTTCACGCTACGCAACTCATCGCTGCTTTTGAACGCAGCGAGGCCCAGAGAAGGGGGGGCCCTAGGAGGGGGGGTAATGTTAGGGGTCGAGTTCCTGCTTCTGCTCAAGGGGAATCTCGAGCCATTCCGGCTGCGGTCTCCCATTCGTCTCCGGCCGCAGTGGACTCTGCTCAGCTTACACGTCGGTCCCAGCGTCTCGCCCAGTCTGGCAGTGTGCAGAGGATTACTGCTGCTCCTCCAGACTCTGCTATTGTGGCCAGTACTGGTTAGCGGCGAGCAGACGTCTTTAGGACAAAGTCCTTGTTTTTCCCTTCTGAGCATGCCCAGGGTGAGATCTCTCATTGGAGATCAGGGGTCACATGCTCAGGTACTTCAGCAGCTCCTATTGGTCTGCCAGGAAGGTCCTGTGACTACTGGTGTTCTGGAACAAGTTTCATTGGTCCTTGTTTCTGGCAGGTCCTGTAGCTGTTATTATAAAAGGGTGGCAATGCTGAGCCGCCATGCGCTAGTATCAACCATTATATGCTTTGCGCCAGTGTGGTTAGGGCCCAGGCTGAAAAAAGCCCCTAGAATATCGACTTAATCGGTGAGGAGTTTGGTATGCTAGCTGGTCAGGGTCGGCATCCTAGATGCCCTAGATTACCGGCATAACCGGTGAGGAGTTTGATTGCTGTATTCAGGGCCTGGCGTTCAGACGCCATAGATTGCGGGTGACTCCCGCGAGGATATTAGCGCATGATCACGTTCTATGTTCGCTTAGCACTTAACTGTGTACCTGGGTGCCTGACAGGATACAGAACTTTTTCTCAGCGGCTTTGTGACGTAACAGGGTTCGCTTTCATCGCTAGACAGCACCCTAGCGTGTTTATTTTGCGACTCAGTTGTGTTCAGTGAGTTCGTACACATCGCCATATTGCGCTGCGGCACTTCTTCTAGCGGCTCTGTGAAATAACAGAGTTTGCACATATTGCCACAGCTGTTGTGAATGGACTTGAAATGAGTTCTGAGCAGAGGCTCCCTCTGGTGGTTACAAGCGGTGCTGGACTGTCCAGTGAAGATTGTGAGGAGTGGGAATCAGGTGTTACTGACTGGTCTTATATAAGGGAGTCGCCTTCCCATCAGGGTTGCCGGTGATCAATTGTTCTGGTCTCACTCCATGATTCCTGTTTCCCTTGTAGCCTGCTGTGTCGTGTCTGCATCTCCTGCTAACAGATAAGACATTTTCTTCTTTTTGTTTTTGTGCTTTATTTTTGCATTTTGTCCTGCACTTCTGTGGGG
>JARQOD010000001.1:513124830-513227016 GCA_033576555.1 Oophaga sylvatica
GGGATAAAACTGAAGCCTTCGAAGTGTCACCTGCTCAAACAAAAGGTACAGTACCTGGGACACATTGTCAGCTCAGAGGGAGTAGCGCCAGACCCCGAGAAGATCACCGCCATCCAGAAATGGCAGGAGCCTAAGAACCTCAAGGAGGTACGTCAGTTTCTGGGACTGACAGGATACTACCGGAGGTTTGTAAAGGACTACACTAAGAAAGCAGCGCCTCTGTAAGACCTCCTGGTGGGACAGTCCCCTAAGAGCAGAAATTCTCCATTCCATTGGGGTAAAGAACAGGCTGAGGCATTCAAAGAAATGAAGGAGATCCTGACAGGTGATGAGATCCTAGCCTATCCTGACTACAGCCAACCGTTCCTGCTGTATACTGATGCCAGCAATGAAGGATTGGCAGCTGTCCTCAGTCAGAAGCAAAATGGCCTAGAGAAAGTCATCACATATGCAAGCAGGAAGCTCCGCCCGACCGAGAGGAACCCAGAGAACTATAGCAGCTTCAAGTTAGAGTTCCTGGCTTTGGTCTGGGCCATTACTGAGAGGTTCAAGCACTACCTAGCCTCCAGCAAATTCACGGCCTACACTGACAATAACCCCTTGACGCATCTTGAAACAGCCAAGCTGGGAGCCATGGAACAACGGTGGATGGCTCGGCTGTCAAACTACCAATTAACAATCAAGTACCGAGCGGGCCGCAAGAACGCCAACGCTGATGCCCTGTCCTGGATGCCTCACAATTCGAACACAGAAGAGGAAGTGGATGACCTGGAGGAGATTGAACTACCTACCTTTCACAGGAATGGGATGATCCACGAGCAACGAGTCTTCGGGAGGCAGCACGGTAAGACGTTAAATCCTTTACCTCACCACAGCTGGAAGGAGACCCAGGACAGTGATCCAGTTGTCAGCCGTATCAAGGAGCTGATAACTCAAGAAGGTTCCTCCTTGGAGAAGGATGCGTCTCCACAGGCAAGGCAGCTGTGGAATGAGAGAAGCCGGCTGTTTATCTACCGTGAGAAGCTGTGCCGGAGGTACGTCAATCCAAAAACCCATGAGATGGTATGGCAGATAGTAGTCCCCAGAACAGATATCCAGATGGTGTTGGAAGCTTACCACGATCAGGCGGGGCACTTTGGCTGGAAGAAGCTGGAGACCCTGTTGAAGTGTCGTTTCTACTGGGTGGGAATGTGCAGCTCCATTGAGAGGTGGTGCAAAAACTGTGGACCCTGTAGCCTCAGAAGAAAAGACTACAGCAGCCAGAAGGCACCCCTGCAACCCATCAAGATGACTCGTCCCTTGGAGATCATGGCCCTGGACCATGTCAAGTTGTCACCAAGCCGGTTAGGATATTCCTATGCCCTGACCATGGTGGATCACTACTCCAGGTTCCTGGTGGTCGCCGCTGTCAAAGATCTGACGGCAGAGACAGCAGCAAAGACTTTCCAAACGTATTTCTGCAGACCACATGGATATCCTGAGCAGGTGCTAACTGACCAAGGCCAAGCCTTTGAGGTCGAATTGTTCAAAGAGTTCTGCCATCTGTACGGATGTAAGAAGATAAGAACCACACCGTACCACCCACAAACCAATGGTCTCTGTGAAAAGATGAATCACATCGTCATTGATCTGCTGAAGACCGTACCACTCGAGGAGAGAAATCAGTGGCCAAACCTACTACCTGATTTGGTAGATCTGTACAATCACATACCTGTGAGTTCCACCAATTGCACCCCAGCTTACCTCATGCGGGCAAGACCAGGAAAGCTGCCCATGGATCTGGAGCTTGGTGTTGTAGAGCCCGAAGCAGATGAGACTACCGAAGACTGGGACACGACCAGACAGGAACAGTACAGAAAGGTACAGGCCTGCGTTGAAGATAGGCTCAATCGAGTGAGGGACAAGCAAGAGGATCACTACAATAAAAGTGCGCCAGCAGAACCTTTCACACCTGGTGAGGTTGTGCTGAAAAGAAAGAGGAGGATGCACAAACTCGATGATCAGTGGGAAAGAGAGCCCTACACTGTGTTGAATTCAAGGTTTGATAACAGGAAAACGTAATCAGTAAAGATGGAGGAAGAACGACTACAACTGTATCCAGAGATCACCTAAGTTGTGTCCGGATCTGTTAAAACTCCAAGAGGAAGAACCTGTCGTCAATAAGGAGGAACATGGCAAAGCAGTCATACATACGGAATTAGGAGATTTCCCAGCGGATTGGCCCCGAATTGGAGAAGCCGTTATCATCCCTGTACTTGTCATGGGTGCATCGCCACGAAGATCGTCGCGATTGCACATTCTGACTTCTCACAGCTGAGCTTCTGTTTCTTTGTTTTTTGGTGATGTGAGAGTTAATTTTTCCTAGCTCTTTGCTAAGGCTAGGTGCAGCCTCGCCCGGCTGCTTTTGTTTATGTTCTAATTAGTTTCCTTTATATTTCTGCCAGTCTGGGTGTTAGACGCCGGTGAAAGCATTCATGTAGTTCAGCAGACTGGATCGGTTCTGAGAATATTTAAGCTAAGAGTTCATTAGGTGTTTTTACTCTTATAGCTTATAGTTAAATCTCTGAGACCTTAGGTGTTCCTACTGTGTGTGAGTGTTGTATGTAAGACTTTATTTACTTTATTCCTTCTCTTTCTTGTATGTCTTTCTGTTCATTATCCGTTACCTGTTCATTCCCTTTGGTGGTATTCAGGGTCCTTCTTAGGACTAGAATACAGTTGGCAGGGATTGATAGGAGACAGGGTTTACGCTGGTGGCCTGGACCTCTGTACCTTTAACAGTACCTCCAGGTTGAGGGATTAGTTAGGACCCCAGTTCAGGGTCAGCTTAGACCCCGGTCACCCTCTAGCCGGAGACAGCGTATAACGGATTCCGTTTTGACCCAGTGGACATTCTGTCAGGTAAATCCATGTTATAATATATCTATGCGCATGTTATATAGTATGTTGCCCTTTTTGATATAGATTACAGACATCTCATATATATATCTGCTATACAGCGTGACATTTTCACCGGCCCAAACTAAAGATTCTCCCCAGCTGTCATGGATCCAGTAGCCCAGCTGGCCCGGCAGTTGCAGGGGTTGTCCATGGAATTTGCAGACATTAAGTCCAAGGTTTTGTCCCTCCCAGAGCAAGCCAGATCTGAACCTAAGGTTGCTCTCCCGGACAGGTTCACTGGTGGGCGGGACAAATTTTTTACTTTCCGGGAGGCATGTAAATTGTACTTTCGGCTGCGGCCTCGGTCATCTGGGAGTGAAGAGCAGAGGGTGGGAATTGTTATCTCGCTCTTACAAGGGGACCCTCAATCTTGGGCGTTCTCTATTCCTCCAGGCTCCCCAGATCTCCAGTCAGTGGATCGATTTTTTACTGCCCTGGGTCTGGTATATGATGATCCGGATCGAGTTTCCCTTGCTGAAACAAAGTTACGTAAAATACGGCAAGGAAATCGTCCAGCGGAGGAATATTCTTCTGAGTTCCGTAGATGGGCAACAGATACTCAGTGGAATGACCCAGCTCTTAGGAGCCAGTTTTGTCAAGGGTTGTCTGACAAATTAAAAGATGTGTTGGCTCAGTATGATTCTCCTCCATCACTGGAGGCTGCTATGGCCCTCGCTATTCGCATTGATAGACGACTTCGGGGAAGACGCGAGGTAACTCCGCCCCCCATGATGACTCCACCTACTACTAAAGTCCCTTATACTGAGGTTCCCTGGTCTGTTCTGAGGAACCCATGCAGTTGGGAGGGACATCATTTTGTAGGAGGGAATCGGCGGTGCGCCGCAAGACTAGAAGGTGTTTCTTTTGCGGGAGAGAGGGACATTTTGTTGGGGGTTGTCCATCCCGGACCTCTTTGACCCAAGGAGTTAACCTGGGAGTCTGTATTTCGTCCCCAAATCCCTCTCAGTTTATCGTGCCTGCGGAGGTGGTGATTGGTACTAGAACTGAGAGGATTTCTGTTTTTCTTGATAGTGGGTCCGGGGCTAATCTTGTGGACGCTCGGTTTGCCCAGGTGCATGGTATGCAACTGAGTGTATTGGCCAAACCGGTCCCTATACTCTCTATTGATTCTAGACCTCTTGGTCAAGGTAGCTTGGTTCAAGCTGTTCATAACATAGATCTTCGAGTAGGGGCAATACATAAAGAGCAATTGTCTTGTTATGTGTTGGAGGGTCTACCTACTCCTATTGTGTTGGGACTTCCTTGGTTGGCTAAACATAACCCAGTGATTGATTGGCAATCCAGAAAGATTAGCCAGTGGGGTGAATTTTGCAAGAATAACTGCATGAGCACGGTCATCGGTGCGGTTGTACCTAGGACTTTGCCTCCTTTTCTGGAGGACTTTGGGGAGATGTTCTCAGAGGAGGGGTGTAAAGAGTTACCTCCTCATCGCGCATATGACTGCTCAATAAAGTTGCTTCCTGATGCCTTATCTCGTACTTTCCCAGGGACCTGGAGGATGGATGATCCGGTTCCTATTCCTCAGGAGGGAGTTGTAGTGTCAGCTGTATGCTCTGAGCTTGAGGGGGAGGTATTGGGGGCTCAGGGGGACGCCCCTGTGGGACTTCCAGGGAGACTGATAGTTCCAGATCAGTTAAGACTGAAGGTTACGGAGAACCGTTACAAACGGATGGCTGATAGGGGGAGAGTTTCTGGTCGAGATCTGAAGGTGAATGATCTGGTGTGGTTGTCTACCAGGAATATTAAACTTAAAGTTTCCTCCTGGAGGTTGGGTCCCAGATTCATCGGGCCGTACAGGATCAGCTCCATAATTAATCCTGTGGCATTTCGTCTGGACCTCCCTCCTACGTTTAAAATTCATAATGTGTTTCACAAGTCATTACTTAAAAAGTATGTGGCACCAGTCATACCGTCACCTCTACCTCCTTCAGTGGTGGTCAATGATAACGTGGACGGACCTTTCACACAACTCACCCGGACAGACCTGGTCATGAGGGTCCGGAGGCCCCTCGTAGAAGGGGGGGTACTGTCATGGGTGCATCGCCACGAAGATCGTCGCGATTGCACATTCTGACTTCTCACAGCTGAGCTTCTGTTTCTTTGTTTTTTGGTGATGTGAGAGTTAATTTTTCCTAGCTCTTTGCTAAGGCTAGGTGCAGCCTCGCCCGGCTGCTTTTGTTTATGTTCTAATTAGTTTCCTTTATATTTCTGCCAGTCTGGGTGTTAGACGCCGGTGAAAGCATTCATGTAGTTCAGCAGACTGGATCGGTTCTGAGAATATTTAAGCTAAGAGTTCATTAGGTGTTTTTACTCTTATAGCTTATAGTTAAATCTCTGAGACCTTAGGTGTTCCTACTGTGTGTGAGTGTTGTATGTAAGACTTTATTTACTTTATTCCTTCTCTTTCTTGTATGTCTTTCTGTTCATTATCCGTTACCTGTTCATTCCCTTTGGTGGTATTCAGGGTCCTTCTTAGGACTAGAATACAGTTGGCAGGGATTGATAGGAGACAGGGTTTACGCTGGTGGCCTGGACCTCTGTACCTTTAACAGTACCTCCAGGTTGAGGGATTAGTTAGGACCCCAGTTCAGGGTCAGCTTAGACCCCGGTCACCCTCTAGCCGGAGACAGCGTATAACGGATTCCGTTTTGACCCAGTGGACATTCTGTCAGGTAAATCCATGTTATAATATATCTATGCGCATGTTATATAGTATGTTGCCCTTTTTGATATAGATTACAGACATCTCATATATATATCTGCTATACAGCGTGACAGTACTCCAGTTCTATCAACAACAAGGAGAACCTCTACATCAAGTTGAACCGATTGCCGCAGTAGAGTCTGTTCCAGAGGAACCTGCTCCAGCAGAATCCCAAGAAGCAGAATACCAAGAAGCAGAATCCCAAGAAGCAGAATCTCAGGAAGAAGGATCCCTGCAGAGACAGAACCGGATAACCCAGCCCAGAGTATACTTGCCAGTCCTCTAGGGAGATTACGGCAATTCTTTAACCTATCTGCACGTAGAACAGACAGGGACACTGACACCACGCATACTCCCGCACTACGTAGGTCGACCCGTAGTACAAGAGGACAACTCCCTGCAAGGTATAAAGACTAGGCAACCACCTAATAAATGTAGATAGTTACACTAGGGGTATTGTACATAATTGTAATATATTGTTATTTCTATTATGCCTTAACCAGTTGTTTATTGAGTTGCCTTTTGCTTTTCATGGCAATTCAAGTGAAATGGACATTGTTTACTTGTTTTTCCATTACCCTTTGAGCAGTCTTCCAAAAGAGACTCGGACTTTTCGGTTGCTCATTCCCTACTTGTTTTTACCATGTACCTATGTATATAGTTATTTATTTGTTATGCAACAGTTCAAGTGCCTCACCTTCCGTAAAGGGAAGATATAGTTTGTCTAATGTTTACTGTTTTGTTTTGTAGAAAAAGTATTTCAGCACAGGAGTGCTGTGTTGTACTAGGGGGGAATGTGGAGCCCAGCTGCGCTTGGATTCACATATCCAGAAGGGTGCACAAAAGGAATCAACCACTAGAGGTCTCATTATACATACACACACCTTTACCCATCCCCTAAGACCACCAGAGGGAGCCCTAAAAGGAATATAAAAGGAGGGTGAAGGCAGGAAGTCAGGCAGATAGTCTGAAGTCTGGAGTTCAGAGCAGACTTGACTTGAGAGCAGACTCCAGTAGAGACTTGAGAGACTGCAGAGTAGTGCAGCTGGGCAGAGTCGAGCAAAAGGCAGAAGGCTGCAGTCTGCAGCAAAGTGAGTTCAGCTCAGTCCAGTAAAGAGCTAGGAGCGTGTCGACGCTCTGAGAGCGGCAGAAGAGGCAGCCCACCAACTGCCAGTGTGTATAATCGTGTGAGGGCCCGAGTAGGCCGAAGGCAAGAGGAGAGTAGCAAAAGGGCTGAAGAGCCTAATCAGCTCCCCAGCAAGTATACACTGGACGCCGGGTTCGAGCCTATAGGGATTTCCACAACCAATTAGGAGAACACCGGAATTCCTGAAGGACTACAATCCCCAGGAGTACCAGAGAGCTGATACGTAACAGGGCCAGAAGGACGGAGTTCAGGCGGCCAATCACAAGGTCAGCCGGGCGCAGGACAGAGATTAAGTTAGGCTCAGCTACATGCTGGCCAGAACTCCATTACAGAAAGACAAGGAACAGGAGGCCACACACCTACTCAGTGGGAGAATCTGGATGTGCACCCTTCACCCTACAGTGCTCCGGGATGTGCCTGCAACATCTTCAGTAAAGGTACCAAAGTGACTTGTGTGTGTGTGTCCATCTTCTTACCCCTAACTGCCGGGTTCCCCTCCGTCCTGCATCCCTACACATCTACCTGCCCTGAAGGACTCAGCCTCACCTGTAGGAGGCCTAACATCTAGCTGCACAATACCAACCCTTCCAGTGGATCTGCACCGCAGCGCTGGTCACCCTGACCAGGTACTACAGGTGGCGTCACGAATCATCATACAAACATTTATTCCCCCGTAAATATCCCCCATTTATGGTGAGCGCCCAGGGCCACGGACCGAGCTGTGTTGCCATGACATCCCCCCATTGGAGTTAATAGGCTCGGATCCGAGTACCCCCACTGCCCTGGGAGGGCAACTCAGTAACACTTTTAGGTCACACAGGATGCTCACAGTAGCCTACGACCTGGCGTTGTTGTGTCGATAGACAGATCTTGGGACTCTCTGGAAAAATGGACGTACCAGTAGTTCCACCACCAAATCAATGTAATGCCAAGCTGTTAGTGTACCTGAAATAGGACTAGGTGTCCTGCTAGTACTGTATTCTGCCACCCCACACCAAAATCATGTGAGTAGGACCCATGTGACAATCTCGTGTGGAGGCTTCTTTCTGCCATAGCCCGTGTGGTGTCCAGACCAATTTACAGCGATCACTGAATGCAAAACAAAAATGTGATGCATCACTGAGGAGGATAGACCTCCATTCCTGCCTCCATTGTCATCTTACTCTGCATCATGATTGACTTCATGCCACTGCTCTCAACGTCTATGATAATGCCTTCATGTGGGAACTCCGGGGATTTAGGTGTGGAGTGGTATAATATACAGTAACTGGACCCCAATAATTCCATGTACACGAATAGCTAGGTGTTACATTGAATTGGTTGTAGAACCAGTGGTTCTGCCATTTCTCCAAAGTTTTCTCAGGAGCTGTCTTTCAACAAAACAAGGCTAAGTTGCATGGAATAAACATGCCACTATGACCTACAACGTCTCTGGTCTTGTCTCCTATTGACCACATCTGAAATGACTTTGGTCTGCAATTACACAGGCAGCTGGCAGTAGTGGATCTTGATGATTTGCCCAAGTGCATTCAACGTGGCAGAACCGTTGTTACACTCGGTCCCCGTGCTGGCTCTGCTCTCCGTCCTGGTCAATCACCTTCTGCTCTGCAGGCTGTCCCTTTGCAGCAGCCTGTGCACAGGTTGGGGTCTCCTGCTCCCTCTACTTCCCAGCGTCCTGCTCCCTCCCCCAGTTCCTGGCACGCTGCCAACAGGCCTCCAGGAAGAATGCTTAGGACGCAATGCCATCCTCACCGTCTCTCTTAAAGGGACAGCGTGCATTTTTTGAAAATGTCAATCAACCAATGGCAACGCACTGATTACTATATCTGGCCACTCCACCATAGGGGGAGTGCCGGAGCAACGTGTTTCTACCATTGCTACATCCGGTTCTGACCCTGATCTGTCTGTGCTGCGTTAGCAGTCTCTGTGCTTCGCTCATTCTATTTGTCTCCATAGATTATTGGTATCCTGTACCCGGCTATCCCTGACAAACTCTGCTATAACTTGTGCAAGTGTCATCCCGTTCCGCCATCAGCCATCCGAATCCGTGGACTGTGACAAGGTTACTGGAGCCAGCCTGCTACCATCTACCCTGAACCAGGACCTTCCTCACCTGCGGTTTCTGCTATCATATCTGTTACCCCCTTTTGGTCCCTCTGGGACAGCTGCCACGTGTCCGGGTCTAACTGGAGGTAGCACCTGTGTCCTCCGGGTATTCCATTCTGGTCCTGTTCGAGGGGCCTTACTACGGGTACCCGGGGTTCACTAGTTACGCCCCCTTCTGGGCCCCCCGGACTGCGGTCTCGAGGTTCCACTTCAAAAATAAAAGACGAATGTGAACTTCACCATCTCTGCCTCCACTTCCATTCGTTACAGATTGCTCCGGCCATGGAACCCGCTGGATCCCAGAGACCTCCGACCATGGAACTGTGCCAGGAGGTGGACCGTTTACGAGTTCAACAGGACAAGATCACGACGTATCTACGCAGCTTGTCTACCCGCATGGACTCCCTGGCGCTCTCGTCTGCACCTGACTCATCTACCAGCACTCAGGTACCAGCCCCCATGGCAAGTAAAGGTCCTCGCCTGGCGGCTCCTACCCGCTTCCAGGGTGATCCTACTCAGTGTCGGGGTTTTCTCAATCAGTGCACTCTACACTTCGAAATCTTGGGGCATATGTTTGCTTCTGACCGAGCCAAGGTGGGCTTCATCATGTCACATCTGGGAGGAGAGGCCCTCGCCTGGCTAAACCCGCTATGGGAGAGAGGGGACCCGCTGGTTAATGATGGGCAGCACGGTGGTTGAGTGGATAGCACTGCAGCCTTGCAGCGCTGGAGTCCTGAGTTCAAATCCCACCAAGGACAACATCTGCAAGGAGTTTGTATGTTCTCCCTGTGTTTGCGTGGGTTTCCTCCGGGTACTCGGTTTCCTCCCACACTCCTAAAAAACATACTAATAGGGAATCTAGATTGTGAGCCCCATTGGGGACAGCAACGATAATGTGTGCAAACTGTAAAGCGCTGCGGAATATGTTAGCGCTATATAAAAATATATTATTATTATCTTCAATCTTTCCTAGAGGCTTTTCGCAGGATCTTCGATGAACCTGGTCGCACCACTTCGACCGCTTCAGCCTTCCTTCGCCTGCGCCAAGGAACTTTCACAGTGGCTCAGTATGCTGTTAGGTTCCGCACCCTCTCGTCTAAGTTGTCTTGGAACAATGAGGCCTTGGTAGCTAACTTTTGGGAAGGCCTATCAGGAAGAATCAAGGATGAGCTGGCGGGACGGGACAGACCTACCACCTTGGAGGAGCTAATATCCTTGGCAACCCGAATTGACCTGCTTTTTCAGGAGCGTTCCATGGAGATCAAGCGGGACAAAAGGTCCTATCACCTGGACTCTAGTTCTTTCAAAACGGTTACCTCGCCTTCCTCTCCTGAAGCCATGGAGATAGACCGTGTAAGTTTGGTCGCCCGCCGCCGGGAGGCGCGTCACAATGAAGGAAGTTGTTACTACTGCGGTAGTTCTGAGCATCTGATCCATTCCTGTCCTCAGAAGTTGGGAAACTCCAGTGCCTAGGTTCGGTAGGAGAGGCCACCCTAGGTAGAGAACAGTCCTCTCCCTCTTTGCAAATCTCGGTCTCTGTGTCCTGCGGAGCAACAAAATTCTCCGAACATTGTTCACTGGATTCTGGAGCTGCAGGGAACTTCATCCAGCAGGTGGTTGTGGACCGTTACCGCTTACCAGTCCAGCGTCTTCCTGATCCGTTACGGGTGACCGCTGTAGATGGCAAACCACTGACCGAGCCCATCCAGTTCCAGACTGAGCTGGTGGAACTCCGGGTAGGTGTAATGCATGCTGAAAGAATCTGTTTTTCTGTATATCCCGGTTTGTCTCATCCCTTGCTTTTAGGTTTACCTTGGCTCCAGATGCATGAACCGGTCCTAAATTGGAGAGCTGGAGAGGTTCTGCATTGGGGAGATACCTGCATGAATCGATGCCTAACCTGGATTCAACCTGTTTCGCCTCCAGTCCAGCCTGATACCCTGCCAGGGTTGCCCTCCTCCTATTGGTCCTTCTCTGACATCTTTGGGAAAAAGGAGGCTGAGAGGCTACCTCCACACAGGTCGTATGACTGTCAGATAGAGCTTCTTCCTGGAACATCTCCTCCTCGCGGGAGAGTTTATCCTCTTTCTCAGGCAGAGACTCAGACTATGTCGGACTACATCCAAGAGAACCTGGCGAGAGGATTTATCCGAAAGTCATCCTCACCGGCAGGAGCTGGATTCTTCTTTGTGAAGAAGAAGGATGGATCCTTGCGGCCCTGTATCAACTACCGGGGTCTAAACCAGATCACGGTAAAAAACAGGTATCCATTACCTCTTATTTCAGAGCTGTTTGATCGTCTCCGAGGGGCCAAGATCTTCACCAAATTGGATCTCAGAGGGGCCTACAACCTGATCCGAATCAGAGAAGGAGACGAATGGAAAACAGCCTTCAACACCCGTGATGGCCACTACGAATACCTGGTAATGCCTTTTGGCCTAAGCAATGCACCTGCGGTCTTTCAGGAATTTGTTAATTACATTTTCAGGGACCTGCTCTATACTTGTGCCGTTGTCTACCTGGACTACATTTTGATTTTCTCTGCAGACTTGGCCTCACACCGGAGGCAAGTACGCCTGGTCTTACAAAGACTGAGAGAGAACAGGCTATATGCCAAATATGAGAAATGCCTCTTTGAGCAATCCTCTTTGCCTTTCCCTGGGTACATTGTATCTTCCACAGGATTAAAGATGGACCCTGAGAAGTTGTCTGTCGTTCCCAAGTGGCCTCGTCCGTCTGGGCTAAAAGCCATACAACGGTTCCTGGGGTTTGCCAACTACTACCGGCAATTCATTCCACACTTTTCCACCCGAGTGGCTCCTCTCACAGCTTTAACTCGGAAAGGTGTACAGTATACTCCAAGGAATGGTCCTCCGAGGCAGAAGAGGCCTTTGTTTCTCTCAAAAAAGCCTTCGCTTCCGCACCCGTTCTTCATTGTCCAAATTCTAATGAGCAATTTTTTCTTGAGGTAGACGCTTCTTCCATAGGTGCAGGAGCAGTTCTCACCCAGAAGGCATCTATCGGTCGGATGATCTCTTGTGGTTTTTTTTCCAAGGTTTTTTTCTCCTGCAGAAAGGAACTACTCCGTTGGAGATCGGGAACTGTTGGCTATCAAATTGGCTCTGCAAGAATGGAGACATCTTCTTGAGGGAGCTCATCACCAGGTAGTCATATTCACCGATCATAAAAACCTTGCCTACCTCCAATCTGCTCTAAGGCTGAATCCCCTTCAGGCCCGGTGGGCGTTGTTTTTTGCTCGTTTTAATTTTGTCCTTCATTTCCGCCCAGCTGACAAGAACATCAAGGCAGATGCACTTTCCAGAGCCTTTTTGCCTCCTGAACTGGAGGAAGAACCACAGCACATTATTGAACCTTCAAGGTTAGTCTCTGTTGCCTCCATTGAACTTGCCCGGCTTCCCCCAGGGAAGACCCTCGTGACCGCTTCTGAACGTAATCGTGTCCTGCGGTGGGGTCATTCTTCTAAGTTGGCTGGCCATGCCGGTCAGAAAAAGACTCAGCAACTCATCACCTGTTACTACTGGTGGCCTACCATGGGTAAGGATATCCAGGAGTACGTCGCAGCCTGTCCTTCATGTACCCGTAACAAGACTGATAAACATCTACCAGCCGGCAGGCTTCTGCCTCTTCCGATCCCGTCCGCTCCCTGGCAGCACATCGCGATGGATTTCATCACGGATCTTCCCATTTCTTCTGGCCGCTCAGTGGTATGGGTTGTGGTGGACCGCTTCTCTAAAATGGCTCACTTTGTTCCACTATCTGGTCTCCCGTCTGCTCCAGAACTGGCCGCTCACTTCATTCAGCACATCTTCCGTCTACATGGATTTCCTCTCCACATCGTGTCCGACAGGGGTGTCCAGTTCACCTCTAAGTTCTGGAGAGCAGTCTGTAAACTGGTAAAAATAGAACTAGATTTTTCTTCGGCATAACATCCCCAGCCAATGGGCAAGTGGAGAGGATCAATCAAATCCTGGCTGGATTCTTGCGTCACTTCGTCAACGCTCATCATAACGACTGGGTAGAATTACTGCCCTGGGCGGAATTCTCATACAACAACCAAGTAAATGAATCTTCTGGAAAATCTCCCTTTCAGATTGTGTTTGGACTCCAACCCGGAATTCCTCTTCCTTTCTCTGGACCGTCTGGTGTTCCGGCAGCTGATACCTTTACCAGAGATTTCTCGAACATTTGGAAAGATACCAAGACTGCTTTGAAGAGAGCCTCTCAACGTATGAAAAGGCATGCGGACAAAAGACGCTTGGATGCTCCCACCTTTCATCCCGGAGACAAGGTATGGCTCTCCTCCAAGTACATCAGGTTGAAGTTGCCTTCGTACAAATTGGGTCCCCGTTTCATTGGTCCCTTTGAAGTCTTGAGACAAATCAACTCGGTCTCTTACAAACTGAAATTGCCTACATCCCTATGTGTGCCTAACTCCTTTCATGTTTCCCTCCTCAAACCAGTAGTTTTGAGCCCCTTCTTTAACCCCTTAGTGACAGAGCCATTTTGCAGCTTAATGACCGGGCCAATTTTTACAATTCTGACCACTGTCACTTTATGAGGTTATAACTCTGGAACGCTTTAACGAATCCAGCTGATTCTGAGATTGTTTTTTCGTGACATATTGTACTTCACGTTAGTGGTAAAATTTCTTTGATATGACTTGTATTTATTTATGAAAAAAATGGAAATATGGCGAAAATTTTGAAAATGTAACAATTTTCAAACTTTAAATTTTTATGCCCTAAAATCAGAGAGATATGCCACACAAATTTCTTAATAAATAACATTTTCCACATGTCTACTTTACATCAGCACAATTTTGGGAACAAAATTTTTTTTGTTATGAAGTTATAAGGGTTAAAAGTTGACCAGCGATTTCTCATTTTTACAACACCATTTTTTTTTAGGGACCGCATCACATTTGAAGTCACTTTGAGGGGTCTATATGATACAAAATACCCAAAAGTGACACCATTCTAAAAACTGCACCCCTCAAGGTGCTCAAAACCACATTCAATAAGTTTATTAACCCTTTACGTGCTTCACAGGAACTGAAGCAATGTGGAAGGAAAAAATTAACATTTAACTTTTTTTGCAAAAACTTTACTTCGGAACCAATTTTTTTTATTTTCACAACTGTTAAAAGAAAACATGAACCACAAAATTAGTTGTGCAATTTCTCCTGAATAAGCTGATACCCCATATGTGGGGGTAAACCACTTTTTGGGTGCACGGCAGAGTTCGCAAGGGAAGGAGCGACATTTGACTTTTTCAACGCAGAATTGGCTGGACGCCATGTCGCGTTTGTAGAGGCCCTGATGTGTCTAAACAGTGGAAACCCATCACAAGTGACCCCATTTTGGAAACTAGACACCCTAAGGAACTTATCTAGATGTGTGGTGAGCACTTTGAACCTCCAAGTGCTTCACAGAAGTTTATAACATAGAACAGTGAAAATAAAAAATCATATTTTTTCCACAAAAACAATCTTTTCACCCCAATTTTTATTTTCCCAAGAGTAACAAGACCCCAAAAGTTTTTGTGCAATTTATTCTGAGCATGCTGATACCCCATATGTGGGGGTAAACCACTGTTTGGGTGCATGGCAGAGCTTGGAAGGGAAGGAGCGCCGTTTGACTTTTTCAACGCAGAAATGGCTGGATGTCATGTCGTGTTTGTAGAGGCCCTGATGTGTCTAAACAGTGGAAACCCCCCACAAGTGACCCATTTTGGAAACTAGACCCCCTAAGGAACTTATCTAGATGTGTGGTGAGCACTTTGAACCTCCAAGTGCTTCACAGAAGTTTATAACATAGAACCGTGAAAATAAAAAATCATATTTTTTCCACAAAAACGATCTGTTCACCCCAATTTTTATTTTCCCAAGGGTAACAAGACCCCAAAAGTTTTTGTGCAATTTGTCCTGAGCATGCTGATACCCCATATGTGGGGGTAAACCACTGTTTGGGGGCTAAGGGAAACCCTACTTTAACAGTGTTGCCATGTGCTTGAACATGGCTAAACAGTGGAAACCCCCACAAGTGACACCATTTTGGAAACTAGACCCCCTAAGGAACTTATATAGATGTGTGGTGAGCACTTTGAACCCCCAAGTGCTTCACAGAAGTTTATAACTCCCGGGCATGAAAATAAAAAGTCATATTTTTTACCACAAACCTGATCGTTTAGTCCCCAATTTTTTATTTTCCCAAGGTAACAGGAGAAATTAGACCACAAAAGTTGTTGTCCAATTTGTCCTGAGTACGCTGATACCCCATATGTGGGGGGGACCACTGTTTGGGCGCACGGCAGGCTTGATAGGGAAGGAGTGCCGTTTGACTTTTTCAAACCAAAATTGGCTGGAATTGAAATTGGACGCCATGTCGCGTTTGGAGAGCCCCTGATACGCCTAAACAGTGGAAACCCCCCACAAATTACACCATTTTGGAAACTAGACCCCTTAAGGAACTTATCTAGATGTGTGGTGAGCACTTTGAACCCCCCAAGTGCTTCACAGAAATTTATAAACGTAGAGCCGTGAAAATAAAAAATCATTTTTTTCCTCAAAAATGATTCTTTAGCCCGCTATTTTTTTTATTTTCCCAAGGGTAACAGGAGAAATTGGACCCCAAAAGTTGTGCAATTTTTCCTGAGTAGCTGATACCCCATATGTGGGGTGAAACCACTCTTTGGGCGCATGGGAGTGCTTGGAAGGGAGGAGCACCATTTTGTAATGCAGACTTTGATGGAATGTTCTGCGGACGTCATGTTGTGTTTGCAGAGCCCTTGATGTGCATAAACAGTAGAAACCCCCTGCAAGTGACACCATTTTGGAAACTAGACCCCCAAGGAGCTTATCTAGATGTGTGGTGAGCAGTTTGAACCCCCAAGTGCTTCACAGAAATTTATAACGCAGAGCCGTGAAAATAAAAAATAATTTTTTTCCTCAAAAATGATTGTTTTAGCCAGCTATTTTTTATTTTCCCAAGGGTAACAGAAGAAATTAGAACCCAAAATTGGTGTGCAATTTGTCCTGAGTACGCTGATACCCCATATGTTGGGGTAAACCACTGTTTGGGCGCACGGCAGGGCTCGGAATGGAGGGAGCGCCATTTGACTTTTTGAACGCCACGTCGTGTTTGGAGACCCCCTGATGTGTCTAAACAGTGGAAACCCCCCACAAGTGACCCCATTTTGGAAACTAGACCCCTTAAGGAACTTATCTAGATGTGTGGTGAGCACTTTGAACCCCCAAGTGTTTCACAGAAATTTATAAACGCAGAGCTGTGAAAATAAAAAATCATTTTTTTTCTCAAAAATGATTTTTTAGCCAGCTATTTTTTATTTCCCAAGGGTAACAGGAGAAATTAGAACCCCAAAATTGGTGTGCAATTTGTCCTGAGTACGCTGATACCCCATATGTTGGGGTAAACCACTGTTTGGGCGCACGGCAGGGCTCGGAAGGGAGGGAGCGCCATTTGACATTTTGAACGCCATGTCGTGTTTGGAGACCCCCTGATGTGCCTAAATAGTGGAAACCCCTCAATTCTAGCTCCAACCCTAACCCCAACACACCCCTAACCCTAATCCCAACCCTAATCCTAACCTAAATCCCAACCCTAATTCCAACCCTAATTGTAACCCTAACCTTAATTGTAACCCTAACTCTAATTGCAACCCTAACCCTAATTTTAACCCTAACCCTAATTGTAACCCTAATCCTAATTCTAACCCTAATTATAACCCTAACCCTAAGGCTAGGTTCATTTTGCATTTTACCAGCCCGTTCAACACATAGCGTTGACGGGCTGGTAACGGTATAGCATAACGCGATCGCGTTATGCTATACCCGCTAGCGCAGAGGAATCAGCAGATGATTCATCTGCGCTAGCGGTGACGGAGCCCAGACGCTGCAGCCCGCGTCCGAGGCTCGGTCACTGAATGATGGCACGTCGCGAACGCATGCTGCTTTACGTGCGATGCGCCCTTAAATGGGGTGAATGGCAGCGTTAACGGACTGCGTTACACCGCGTTATACCGCGGTGTAATGCAGTCCGTCTAACGGACTGCCATAACGCAGTATGAACCCAGCCTAACCCTAACCCTAATTATAACCCTAACCCTAATGCTAACCCTAATGCTAACCCTAACCCTAATTATAACCCTAACCCTAACGGAAAAATGAAAATAAATATAATTTCTATTTTTTATTATATGTCCCTAACTAAGGGGGTGATAAATGGGGGGGTTATGTACTGTTTATTCGAACGTCCATGACAGCACTACGGAGAGAGGGGATCCGTCCCTTAGGAACAGGAAACCTACAGATATAAAAGGGCGGCACCTCTCCCACACATCAGTTGGTTTACTGTTCCTGAAGGACAGGTTTCCTACAGATGAAGATTTCAGGAGGACCCAGGCCGGCCGGTCGACCCAGGTAGCGGGGGGGGTCTCCTACCTCGACCGGTGCGGAGTCCCTGGAAGCGCCACGGTGGGTCCGGGTAGGATTCCACGACAGTGTGCGGAGCAGTATCCAGAGGATCCCTGTCTCCCAGCCAGCGCCGGTTGGTAAGTATTCCCCCCTCTCCCTGGTCCCCGGTACCTGCTCCCTCCTTCTCCTGCGGTCCTGTCATGGTAGGAGCCTGCCGGTGTGGTGCACCCATGGGGGTAAAAATAGAAAAAAAAAGAAAAAAATTTTTGGGAATTTTGAATTCCCCACGCGTCGCTGATATGAGAGGCGCGGCGGGGTTCTTTTGAATCTCCTGCCGCGCGTCGCTGCTGTGGGTGGCGCGGCGGGGTTTTTGAATACTCGCCGCGCGTCGCTGGTATGGGCGACGCAGCGGGGTTTTCTTTCTTTTTGACGCGGCAGGAGACGTACCTGCGTTAGCGTTCCCCGCTGGAGCGCCGATTCAGTCGCGGAAAAAGGGGGGGTCTCCACCGCCGGAACCGGAAGTGGGCACCGGCCGGCATTTTTGAAATATTTGGAGCGGCTTCATCACATAATGAGCGGCGCCTGCAGTGGGGACGGAGGGGAAGTGCAGGGGGGGGCTGTGGGGCGGGGAGCAGGAGGGGGTGGACCCCTGGCCGCACCTGCTGACCCGGATATCCGGGGAAGGGGATATATAAGGAGCCTATGAAGCTAGGAAAGCGCTTCTGCCCCATTTCTTGCAATGGACACTGCAGAAGCTCCCTCAGTGCAGCAGGAGAGCCAGTAGCAGCAGCAGACAGAGCGCTCCTCTTCAATGGCCGGGCGGTCAAGTAATCAGTCCAGCCGCAGGAGTTTGTCAGCCGGCAAGAAGACCCCTCCCCGTGATCCGGTACCTACTGCTGTATGAACTGGGTAAGAGATCGTCAGACTTAGAATACCCAGTAATGCAGTTTTTTCCCCCATTCTGTGTTAGGTCACTAGGGGAAGAAGTGTTCTGTGAAAAGCAAGCACAGGGAATGTGCCTTTTGTGCTTGCCCTCTGCCAGACGCTTGCCCTAAAAGGTTATGCCAGCCGTGTATATGACAGACGGTAGGGCATTAAAGGGGCAGAGGCCTGGGGTGAGATACTAACCCCCCCCCCTTTCCCTTTTAAATAGCGGAAGAGACTCCGGATTTCACCGAAAGCCTGAAGGAGATAGTAAGGGCAGAGATGAAGGAGTCCTTAAGACATGGAGAATCTTCCAGGCGTAGGACTGTACCAGTGTTATCTGATTCAGATTCACCCACTGCCCATGAGAAGGGTGAAGTTTTTCAGGACCCTCTTCTCCTTCCTCTTCGGCTTCTTCCTCTTCTTTTACAGAAGACGCTACCCAATTTTGTTTTCCCTTGGACCAAATGGACAAACCTGTCAAATCAGTTAGGTCCACCATGGGGATAAAGGAGGCGAGACCAGAACTCTCAGCACAAGGTCTGATAGACAGAGAGTGGAAGAAGCCAGAGAAAAGAGGCTCCTTACCCCAAGCGTTTAAGCGGAGATATCCCTTTGAAGATTCCTTGACAGGTAGATGGGATAAAGCCCCGAAGCTGGACGCAGCGGTAGCGAAGGCTTCCAAAAAATCCTCCATCCCCTTCGATGATATGGGGTCCTTGAAAGACCCACTAGACAAGAAGGCAGACTCCTTCTTGAAAGGGACATGGGAGTGTCGGCAGGTGCCCTGAGGCCGGCGGTGGCGGCCACTTGTACAGCCAGATCAATGATGGTCTGGCTGGACCAATTAGAGTCCCAATTAGCAGATGGAACCCCTAGGGGGTCGATTCGGAAAACTTTACTGATAATCCAGAACGCGGCGGCTTTCCTGGCTGATTCCTCTGCGGACTCAGTGAGAATGGCTGCCAGAGCGGCAGGTCTGTCTAATGCAGCGCGAAGGGCGTTGTGGCTAAAGTGTTGGCCGGGCGATATTCAAGCCAGATCTCGCCTCTGCTCCATTCCCTGTGACGGCGAATATCTTTTTGGCCCGGTCCTGGACAAACTGTTAGAAAAGGCAGGGGACGACAAGAAAAAGTTTCCCAGTCTGTCGACTCCTTCCTACAAGTGGCCTTTCAGCAGAAGGAGGTTTGGCCGCAGAAGGTCGTCCAGGGAGCGAGCCAAATGGGATGAAAAGAGGAGAAGAGGTACAGGGTTTATGTTTAGGGAAACTAAAAAACCCTCGCAATGACTGGCAATACCGGTAGGAGGCAGGTTAATGGCCTTCTACCCAGCCTGGTCGGAAATCTCAAACAGTAGCTGGATCCTTAACCTCATAGCTACAGGGCTGCATTTAGAATTCTCCTCGGTACCCTGGGATAGCTTTAAAATTACCCCCTCAAGTCATCCCCATCGGAGCAGGCCGCTCTAGAGTTGGAAATACAAGAGCTTTACGCTAAAGTCCTAGTGGAGGTGCCGGAAGCAGAGTGGGGTAAAGGGTTTTACTCCCCTCTGTTTTTGATCCATAAACCGGACGGTTCTTTTAGGACAATTATTAATATAAAGGCCCTCAATAAGTTTCTTGTTATTCAACCATTTAAAATGGAAACGGTCAGCTCAGCAATAAAGCTTCTGTTTGAAAATTGGTTTATGGTGGTGTTAGATCTGAAAGACGCTTATTACCATGTACCAATCCATGTGGCCCATCAGTGTTTCCTCAGAGTAGCAGTCCACATGGGGGAATCTCTACGACATTTTCAATATAGCGCCCTTCCCTTTGGCTTGGCGGTGGCCCCACGAGTGTTCACTAAAGTTATTTCGGAAGTCATGGCCCACTTACGTGAATCCAATATGCTCATGGTCCCCTACCTCGACGACTTCCTTATTATTGGAGAGACGGCAGAGCATTGCCTAGAGCAGCTGCAGAGAGCAATATCTACCCTAGAGCGTCTAGGATGGCTAATAAATATCAAAAAGTCTCGTTTGAATCCGATGAGAGTTCAGCAGTTTTTAGGGCTAATTCTGGATTCATGGAATCAGAACTGTAGTTTACCGTCAGACAAATTGATTCGCTTGCGTTACCAGGTCCTGAACGCCTCCAATAACCCCTCCATATCTCTTAGGAAAGCCATGTCTCTTTTAGGCTCCCTCTCGTCCTGCATCTCCGCAGTTCAGTGGGCACAATTTCACACAAGGACGCTACAGGCTGAGGTTTTGTTATATCAAAATCTTTTAGGTGGTTGCCTGGAAGGCCAGCTATCCTTGTCCCAGGCTGCTATAAGGTCCCTGGATTGGTGGAAAGAAGAGACAAACCGGTCTAAGGGGGTTCCCTGGGAATATGAAATATCCGGGTAGTCTCGACAGATGCAAGCCCTTCGGGGTGTGGGGCTCATATGGGGGATGTTATGGTTCAGGGCTTATGGGAGCTGGATCAAATACAGATGTCTTCTAATATGAACGAGTTAACGGCAGTAGAGCAAGCGATTAAAAAGCTCCTTGTTTATCTACAGGGTCACCACGTTCGAGTGCTCTCCGACAATCGGGTCACAGTCGCTTACATCAACCACCAGGGTGGTACTCGTTCCGGTCCTCTCATGGAAGTGGCAAGGCGCCTACTCCAGTTAGCAGAACGACATTTTCTTTCTTTAACGGCTCTTCATATAAGGGGAAAAGAAAATACCAAGGCGGACTTCTTAAGCCGCAATCTCCTGAGTCAGGGAGAATGGTCGTTAAAGACTTCCATCTTCGACCTAATTGTGTGGAAATGGGGTCTACCGGAGGTAGATCTCTTTGCTACCAAATCCAACAGGAAAGTGAGACTGTTCTGCTCTCTGAATCCCAGAGAACGCCCTCTGGCAGTGGACGCTCTTCTGTTAAAGTGGGATTTCAATCTGGCCTACGCCTTCCCTCCCTTGTCTTTACTCCCCCTAGTACTGAGGAAGGTCAGGAAAGACAGGGCAAGGGTAATAGTAGTCTCTTCCTTCTGGCCCAGGAGGGCATGGTTTTCAGGTCTCAGAAACATGTCGATAGCCGACCCTTGGGTCCTGCCGGATATCCCAGATCTGCTCTCCCAGGGCCCAGTCTACCATCCTCAGGTAGCGGGCCTCCACCTGACGGCGTGGATTTTGAACGGTCGCTGCTGAGAGATAAGGGGTTTTCGGCTAATCTAATTAATACTCTCCTTAAAAGCAGAAAAGAGGTTACAACTAGAATCTACGCTAGGACTTGGAAAAAATTTCTTCAGAGTTTGGGGGTGGTAGCAGGGGACCCAACACCGATAGCCCAGATTCTAGAATTCCTGCAAAAGGGTCTGGACTTGGGTCTCTCTACGAGCACCCTTAAGGTGCAGGTTTCAGCGTTGGGAGCGCTCTTCAGTTGCAACATCGCCAATAATTACTGGGTCAGTAGAATCATTAAGGCTGCGGGTAGGTCAAGACCCATAGTGAAGGAGAGAATCATGCCATGGGATTTGAACCTTGTTCTTACTGCTTTAACAGAACCCCCCTTTGAACCTATTTCAGCAGCATCAATAAAAATTCTTTCCCTAAAAACCGCCTTCCTGGTAGCATTAACTTCGGCTAGGAGGGTAAGTGACATCCAGGCACTATCTAGACTGTCTCCTTACACTCGGGTCCTGAATGACAGAATAATACTTAGACCTGATCCGGCATACCTACCTAAGGTGTCTTCCGCTTTTCACAGAACACAGGAAATTGTTCTCCCTTCTTTCATCCCTAATACATCTAATCAAAAAAGAATAAAACTCCATACTTTAGATGTTAGAAGATATCTACTGCAATATTTGGCAGTCACTGACCCCTGGAAAAGGGACAATGCATTGTTTGTCTCTTTTCAGGGAATTAACAAAGGCTGCAGAATAACAAAAAGCTCATTGGCCAGATGGATTAGGGAAGCAATTTCTTTGGCATACACCTCGAGGGGCAAGCCGGCACCTGAGAGGCTAAGGGCGCATTCCACCCGAGCTGTGGCGACTTCATGGGCAGAGAGGGCAGAAGTCTCTATTGACCAGATATGTAAGGCAGCTACGTGGTCTTCTCCACACACGTTTTACACTCATTATAGGTTAGATTGGGTGCTTCCTCAGACCTTCTTTCGGACTAAGGGTGCTGCAGGCTGTAGTCCCTCCCTAAGTAGTTATTACTCTCTGTAATTCTCTCCGTAGTGCTGTCATGGACGTTCGAATAAAGTCTTAGTTACTTACCGTTAACGGTATTTTTCGAAGTCCATGACAGCACCCTTACATTCCCACCCGTGTTCTATGTGCACTTCTTCCTCTTATATAGTCCACATGTAATAAACAATTGACCAATATTACTGTGTGATGCATAATTTTTTGCTGTATACCATTTAACCTTGGTAGTCCTTGTATGCTCTGTAATCCAACTGATGTGTGGGAGAGGTGCCGCCCTTTTCTATCTGTAGGTTTCCTGTTCCTAAGGGGCGGATCCCCTCTCTCCGTAGTGCTGTCATGGACTTCGAAAAATACCGTTAACGGTAAGTAACTAAGACTTTTTTTTATTTTGATCACTTGATAGTTTATCACAGTGATCAAAATGCACTTTTATGAGAATGAATGAAAAAATTTTGAATGCGCATGCGCCCGCCATTTTTTTTTTCCAGGAAGAAGACGCCGGGATCCTGGGGCCTGCGGGAGGACGGAGGACACCGGTAAGTATAGGGGGGGCGATCGGGGGACCTGGGGACCCTCATTTTCTCCCCTCTGATGTGCGATCACATCAGAGGGGAGAGAAATCATTTTTTTTTTGCGGTCGCTGTTATACTTAGTATAACAGCGATCGCGACACCGGGGTCGGTAACTACCGACCCGGATCATGTTCTCTGGGGTCTCGGCTACCCCCGGTAGCCGAGACCCCAGAGAAAATTGCCCATCCCCCCCCAGCACAGCGGCGGGCGCACTGAGCATGCGCCCGCCATTTTCTCAATGGCGGCGGCACCGGGGAGGCAGAAGGGCACGGGGGCCACATGGAGGAGATCGGGGGCCACATGGGGGTCCCGGGGACCCTTTTTCTCTGGCCTCTGATGTCCGATGACATCAGAGGACAGAGAAATTAAATGGAACAACATTTTTTTTTTGTTGTTGCGGTCGCCGTTATAGGGTTAATAACGGTGATCGCAACATCGGTGTCGGTAAAAACTGACCTGATTCATGTTCTCTGGGTCTCGGCTACCCCCGGTAGCCGAGACCCCGGAGAAAATGCGCCTCTGGGGGGCGCTATTCACTTTTTCCACAGCGCCGTTAATTAAAAGGCGTATCGGCGGTCGTTAAGGGGTTAAGGACCCGGGTACCACTCCAGATCCGGTCTCTGAGGGTGATGTTTTTGAGGTAAAACATATCTTGGCCACTAAGAAAGTAAGAGGTAGGACCTATTACCTGGTGGACTGGAAGGGTTTTGGTCCTGAGGAGAGGTCTTGGGAGCCTAAAGAGAACACCCAGGCTCTTCTTCTTAAAAAATTTCATGCAGGCTTGAAAAAGAGGGGGTGTAAAGAGGGGGATACTGTTACACTCGATCCCCGTGCTGGCTCTGCACTCCGTCCTGGTCACTCACCTTCTGCTCTGCAGGCTGTCCCTTTGCAGCTGCCTGTGCACAGCTGGGGTCTCCTGCTCCCTCTGCTTCCCAGCGTCCTGCTCCCTCCCCCAGTTCCTGGCACGCTGCCGGCAGGCCTCCAGGAAGAATGCTTAGGATGCAAGGCCATCCTCACCGTCTCTCTTAAAGGGACAGCGTGCATTTTTTGAAAATGTGAATCAACCAATGGCAACGCACTGATTACTATATCTGGCCACTCCACCATAGGGGGAGTGCCGGAGCAACGGGTTTCTACCATTGCTACATCCGGTTCTGACCCTGATCTGTCTGTGCTGCGTTATCAGTCTCTGTGCTTCGCTCATTCTATTTGTCTCCACAGATCATTGGTATCCTGTACCCGGCTATCCCTGACAAACTCTGCTATAACTTGTGCAAGTGTCATCCCGTTCCGCCATCAGCCATCCGAATCCGTGGACTGTGACAAGGTTACTGGAGCCAGCCTGCTACATCTACCCTGAACCAGGACCTTCCTCACCTGTGGGTTCTGCTATCATATCTGTTACCCCCTTTTGGTCCCTCTGGGACAGCTGCCACGTGTCCGGGGTCTAACTGGAGGTAGCACCTGTGTCCTCCTGGTATTCCATTCTGGTCCTGTTCGAGGGGCCTTACTACAGGTACCCGGGGCTCACTAGTTACGCCCCCTTTGGTGCCTCCCAGACCGCGGTCTCGAGGTTCCACTTCAAAAATAAAAGACGAATGTGAACTTCACCATCTCTGCCTCCGCTTCCATTCGTTACAACCGTCCTCTGTCGATCATTAATAACCTCATAGACAGCAGTCGAGGTTGTAAGTCCTGGGATTTCTGTGCATTCCACTCATGTTCAATACTGAATAAATCACGATGATGTGAAAATTATGTTTCTGTTTCTTAATTATTTGCATATCATTTTATCGTTTTAGGGTAATTTAATGATTTTACAACAAGTTCCTTGTAGCTTTAGTCAAAACAAAGCTAAGGTCTTATGTACATTTAAAATTAGGTTATCCCATATCTAGTCTCTTGATGTACAATACTTAGAAAATTATGGTGATGGAAAAAGGACTTGAGATCCCCAACAGAGAAGAAATGATGGAGAGAACTCCCTCTAGCTAAGCGTGCAGCTGGATATATGCTATACAATAGTGGAGGTCATGTTCTTCTGCAATGTTCTCCCTTTCCTGTGTGGATCCATATCTATCACCTGTGGTAATCAAGATGATAATGGTACATGGTGGCCATATATATTAAATGAACATTGTCTAAACCTGAGGATTTCAGCAGGAGCTACCCTCTGTGGTCTATAAGGATGTATTGATTCTCTCCTGATCGTAGATTTTGGGAAACAAGGATTGGACAAGTGGATTTAAAAATGCCCGATTATTAAGTTCTCACAGAAGATTAGGCACCACAAGAGGTGTCTGGTTGGTGGTTTATACTTTACTCGCCACTGAGAACACATTCATGATTGGACAGTTGTAAGGAATAGCTGTCGTCCAAGTGACCGTTCATAAAGCTTCTTTAATGCTGCATGTCCGCCTAACATCAGATAAACTGGAAGATTTGGACACATAATCAAAAGTCACTAATGATGGAGTGTGTGGGAAAGTTTGGACTTTTCTTGAACTTCCTGCTTTTTCTTAGATAATGTTTACTTACTACATTTGGCTTTGTTGTTGAGCAAAGTAAGATGTTCCTCATCTAGATCTTTCACTCCTACCGGCGAAAAGCAAATCTCTGTAATTTGGGCTATTGATTTTATTTTCCAAAGGTATGTAAGAAATGAAAGCTGACCCAATCCATGATCATTGAGTCAGTTTCGACTTTGTATTTGGACTTTCTAGTATTGCTTTGGATCTCACAATCTAGAAATAAGTGATAACCAAGTATGGTTACATCTATGGCTGACTAGGGGGACCTTTTTAATGCCCCACACTCCTTGTGCCCCACTGATCGCGTCACAGGAGCACACTTGGGCTTACAGAGTGAGGTGCTTCCCGGTGTAAGACTACTTTGGTGCCATGGTTACTATTGTCCACAGCATCTTGGGTTGTTCGATGACAGGGATTGGAGTTAATTCCGATTCTGGCCTTTGTATCAGAATGTCAGCTGTTTGTTACAGCTGACACCCACGGCTAATGGCGTGGGCTCAGGTCTTGAGCCATCCAAATGCCATACATTGCCTTCAGTGTAAGTTTTGCTTTTCATCATTCACCCCCACCCACTTTATCCACACCCTGACGAACGATCCGCTATTGTAAGGTACTATTAATTGTGACTTGTCCTTTATATCTATATCTACTTTTTAGAAATTTTCCACGCAAAGTTGAAAATTTAAAAATATAAGACAATAAAAGGTTTGACACAGTGATTATATGAAAATTACACTGAAACATAATTCTGTAGAACTAAATGTTTCCCTTGTATATACAGCATATTCCCAGCCACTGACATTGAGCAGGGCCATGCTGTCAACACGGAACATGTATATATTGCATATAAATAACGCAGGGGGATGTTTAACTTTACAGCCGTGTGTATATTACAGGCTTGACATAATTCTCTGTATGGGATCACAGGCCTTATGCAGAAGTACTATCATTTTATACAAGTCAGAAACTGAATGTATTACACGGCCAGGGAAACAGACCACACAGACAGCATGGAAAATTGGTTAGACCCCTTTATATTAGAATCCCTGGACATGCTGAAATACTGTTGGCTATAAGCATCGGAATAATCTGTGCCACTGATGAAGCTGGATTAATGGTGAAACATGTTGGTAGATAGATTTAATAATTGACTATTGGTGGCCCTGTTAAGGTAGTGCGTACGGCCAGCACAATTTTAAATAATAGCTAGTAAGGTGATGTTTTAAATATGTTCAGAGGTGTGGTTGAAGAAGGGCAGAAAAAGTGCTGTCCCTTTGGTCCATTGTATATGTTAACGAAAAACCCCTTTACAGTAGAAGTCATGGGTGTGTTGTAATAGTGGTGGCTATAAGCATCTGAATCATCTGTGCCCCTGATGAAGCCGGGTTAATGGTGAAACATGTTGGTCTAACTTGTGTGATAGATTTTAATAATTGTGGCTGTTGGCCCTGTTAATGTGGAATGTACACCCAACACAATTTTAAATATAATAAAGTGATGTTTTAGTAATGCCAACGAATGTGGTGCAACAAGGGTCATAATTTTTCTATTCATTTGGACAATTGTATATGGTATTGGAAGTATAGTAAATGCTGAAATAGTGGCTGTAATTGGGCGTCTCTAGTAACATCAATATTAGATCTGGGACACCATCGATCAGCAAACAAGCAAGCTACTTCCTTGCAGCACCATCTGCGCTTGTGTGGCTGTATATGGCACTGCAGATTAGCCACATTCAAGTACATTGGGTTGAGCTGCAATGGTTAATTCCCCTGTGTACATCGGCTGCTTACCGGTATCGAACTTGGATCTAACTAATAGAATCGGTGCATGATATCAGCTGGTCATGCACAGGATCAGTCAGTTGGATGACAGGCGCCAAGTCCAGACCAGCTCTGTGCTCCTCATGCAGAAGTGGTAGGCGCTTGGTAAGTCTTATAAGAGCCCAGTTATTCTGCTGATGATAAAGGACTTTGCGTATTGTAACCACTCGCTTGGTCTCTTGGCCGCTTGCTCCCAATGCGTAAATGAGACTCACTGGAAACCCCTTTAAGAACAGTGATTTTGCCGATCTTGGTTGGATTTAGCGACTGATAATTGGGTATGAGGGAAGATGGGTGACTGTAACTTAATAATTATACATTAAACACATTTTAAGTATTCTGCACTTTTATTTTTTCACTCTGTATCTATCATGTATTTTTGGCGTCTTTTACTTTAAAACTACGAAGGAAGATGAACCGGCACGTTGTATTTTCGCCAAAAGTGTTCATCCGTGACCCATTTATAACTGAGATCAAAGCGAGCCAGTTCATAAAACTCACAGCGGTCATCATCTATTATAGGGATGGAAAATATTATTGTATTCAGTCTCTTTATTCCTTCTATGGAGGTGGATGGATTGCCGAGAGGTGAAGAAAAGATGTTCAAAGCAGATGAGCAGATGTTGCAGTATCGTGTTGTGGCTTAGTAGGGCCGTCTGGATCCTGAGGGCTGATCTGCTGATTAATGGGCGCTTGGTGTATAATGAGAACACAATGGTTCTAGCTGAGAGCCAATACAGTACCTCTACTAGACTGGCCCTAGAGGTGGAAGCCATACAGTAGCCACATTGGCCCCAAGTACCATAAATTGCATAGGGTTGCACACTTTGCCAATATAGTGTCATACGGTGCCCACCATGATGCCACTTCTCTTACATAAAGCTAAACTGTGCCCAGAGAGCGCCAGACTTTTTAAATGGTTCCCTCATGATATCATACTTTTTGAAAATGTAGCCAGATGGGGTCTACACTTCCCACCAATTGTCAACCAGTTCCCCCATAGTGCCATGTTGCTCACAAGGAGCCTTACTGTGTCAAGTAGCTAGGTTCCCACTTCCACTACATAGACCTAAACTGTGCACATACAGTACCATACTTTAATAGGGTAAAGCTAAATGGTGCCCACATAGTGCCACCTCACCACATAGGGCTAAACATTCCGAGTGTGCCATACTTTGCCAGGTTCACACTTACCAACTTTTCACCTATGTAGAACTAGTGCCACCCTTTGCTAGGATAAAGCTAAAAAGTTCCTACGTAGTGCCAGGGTTAAACCGCGCTTTCATGATGCCAAACATTGCCCAAATAGTATCATAAAAATGCCCAGCTAAAGCCATAAGGTTCCAACATTGGTCAACTCAAAGTGCTGAAGACTTGCCAGAGAGTGTTGCACTTTGCCAGGATAAAGCCAAACCTTATAAACACTGTGCCCACATAATGCAAACAGTGCCCAGAGATTGCTATACCCTGTGGGCACTGGCAGTAATACAACACAAGATGGCTTTTCTCCGTCCATGTGGTCTGGACGTTGCCTCTCCAAGGATCACCTTCTCTATGTGGAAGGAAGCGAGAGGCATTGATGAGACAGATGTCCTGATAACCAGCTGTCCGGCCTGACTATGTCATGATGTCATGACATAAATATGACGAGGTCCTGGAGGCTTCCCATCCAGCGGCAGCTGATAAAATAAGTCTAAGGAACAGTTTGGAAAGAATTTAGGGACAGATGCTGGACTTTTATGACTTGCGGCTTCCTTGGCACAAAGATCATTGTCAGTGGGAACTAAGGGTTGGGCAAGTGAGGGAGAGTGAGTATTCAGTCGCAAGTGTAAATCAACTGCCCTACATAGGGCTTGGGGATGTTGTCCACCAGGATGGCTGAAAATTCATACTAGGACTCCCTAATAAACACTTCCTCACTTCCCAATCATTGCGGGCCACATATATAAACATCTAGAGTATCATGAAAAAATGTTTCATCTCTCTCTGGTCATCTTGGGATGTGTTAGCCCAAGAAGAAAGGTAATAGAGGGCACATCTGTTTAGGCAAAATGGACTTACTCCCAACCATTCCAGATCCAGTATGACAGTCCCTGATGGCATATCCCTCTTTCAAGTGTACCTGTGTCTTGGAACGCAGGTACAGGGGAATATGATGGTGGCATGGTAAGAATCATGTCACTGAAAGCAGGTTACTCGGTGCAGTGACAGATAGAAGGCAGAGCAAGGGTTAACAACTTTAATTTAACAATGAGACACTCCACACAGGGAGGTAAGCAGTTAAATGAGGAAAGTAAACAGTTAAATGGCGGAAAGAGCAGTTCAAATGCAAAGAGATATGTTGGGTTAAAGAACAATGGAGGTAAAGTCAGTTCACTTATCCTGTCAGTCGTTTCTCAGGCCTTGGGTGTTGCTGAACAGACAGTAGCACCAACAACAGCTGGCGCGGTGCTTGTCTGGTAAGGTGTGATGAACTGGCACACGGTCCGCCACACGGTAGCCCGGGGTATCACGGCTTGTGATCCCTCCGTGCCGCAAATGTGACGAACACGCGCACACACACGACGGCTGCTGCCGTCTGACCCAGTAAACTGCAGGGATTTATAATTATCCCACTTCCACTTAGGAACTTGCAGCTCTCTGGCGCCCCCCTTACCCTCAGGTCAGTCAGGGAACTGCACCTAGGATAATTAGTCGCCAGACGGGTCACTTGGATGTGTGCTGGCTATTGGGCACGCTGCAGTGAGGGAATTATAATTACTCCGGGCCGCAGCCGGGCAATACACTTATAACACCCGCTCCGTCACTGCCAACGCCACCCCATAGGTCAACACTTTACACCCCTTCTTTTAAGCTGCCACCAGCTGCGATTTACTTGGAACAATTTATCAAGAGGGTCCGCAGCAACCCCAAAACAGTAGCGTAGTACTTCAGGCACGTGCAAATTCGTTTATAGAGCAGGATAATCAAACTAATAATTTTATAGGTTTATTCCTTAAAAAAAACAGGCAGTGCTTATACAATATAAAAAGATGGAACAAACTGAGACAATATCGTTATGTACAAGACAATTAGAAAATAAAAGGGGTTAACATAAGGAAGATCAACTTACAGTTCTTAGATCATAGTAGGCAAGCCATGCGGTCGGGGGAGGGGAGACATCACAATGCATCACAGAGCTGCTATAAGTCTGGTGTCCAGGGCAGATCTGAGCCAGAATACCTGGCCCCTACCTTATAGACCTGTGGCCGTGACTTCATAAACGGGGTGGAGTTACCAGGGTCCTCCTCTTGCTCTAAGGGTTACTCTTAGTTCAGAAAACTCAAAACTTTCATAAATAAGAGATGGAGTCTCTTACAGCGATGCAGAGCATACCATTGTACTCCGCAAGATGTTGGCGTGCATTTAAGTCTAAACGCAGAGTGCCTGGGTGGATCGGCTAAGCAGAAATCTGTTTCTTAGGTTCTGCTGGTGCCAGCGCTTAGAAACTTCACTGATCCCTGGATTCACCGATGAATTGGCAGATATGAAAATTTCATACTTATAACATACACAGGAGCCAAGATTTTTGATCTTGAATAACTACCATGCAACAAAGGAACAGACCATGTGGCTTGTTAGCCGCTTTCAGCCGGCCTCCCTGTGGGGGCTAGCCACCTGGAATCAGATTACTTAGAGTGTGTAGTGAGCTGAAGGGGGGGGGAAGCCCACAGGCTGCAAAGCCTAATGAATGCAGTAGCTGTGGAGACTTCTAGAGAAGTACAGGATATGGAGCTTGCAGGATCATCACATAAGGTCCTGTAGATAACGATGAGTCGTCTTCTGGTGGGAGCGGTCGATCTCCGGTACCTTTCGCTGGGCCCCTAGTCCATTAATTGCTGCACCTGAGGATGAGAAAACCACAGCACTATCCAGGTTCAATGTAGACCAGCAGGTATATACGTCTATCCCGTACCCAGTCTCTCTTAGGCAGGGCACACGTGGCCAGGGAGTGTGCGGCCCCTGACTCTCTGGCAGTCACTGAGTACACTGCAGGTCTCTCTCTCAAGTCCTCGTTGGTGGCGGCGGGGATTATCAGGCGCAGGCCTGTGCGGTATTGGTGCTCAAAGGACTGAGCACTCCTCTCTGCCGCACGTCGTCTGCTCCAGCCTGACCCGCCAGCTTCCGCGCGCGCTTTTTCTGCTGCCGCTTAGCTATGCCCCCTGCTTCCTGGTACAAAGGTTTGTCCGGTCTCTTATTCTTTCCCCGGACAACAGAGGAGACAGCCCCAACAGTTGCAGACCTGGCACAGAACAGGTACCCACAGTCGGGTCCTTCTCCTTACATCACTTCTCCACCGTTCACCGCATATCTTTGCCACATAGCGTCTAGCATTTTCCAGAGTATGTCCTACTTAGCTAGAGTGGCAATCCGAGGCTCGGCAAAGCAGGCGTTATTGCATTATATTGCGCCCACTGCTTCAGTACACTCGTGGCACAGGTGAACATCTGTTCTTCATTGAAACAGGGCAAGGTGAGAACTTTTTAATTACTTTGTCAGTGAGGTGGAATGGAGGAGCACCAGACTGGAAGGGGCTGGGCACTGTGGGACATCTTACTGTGTGCGTGTGAGGGCGCTTGTGGTGGCTCATTTATGGGCATCATACTGTGTGTGGAGGTATTGTAGAGGCATAATTGTTTTGGGAGGGCATCCTAGTGTTTGTGGGGGTCACTGTTGGAACATTCATGGAGGGTAACCTGTTGTGTAGGAGAGGCACTGTTTGGACAAGGCACTGTGTGTGGGGTACACTGAGGGCCTCGTAATATGTGTAAGGGTGCCCTGTAGGGACATAAATGTGTATGGGGTATCATGTATGATGGCAGGGGGTGGCTGATTGCTGGAGTCCCTTCTTATCACGGGATCAGAACATCCACAGTGACCACCACTTCATTCACTTCTATGAGACTGGCTGTTTGGAAGTACCGTACATGGAGCACTGGTTATGGATGTGCATTACCGGTCTATTCACACTCCTCATGATTAGCGGGGGTCCTAGCAATCAGACCCTCAGCGATTGTACATTATTCATCTGTCCTGTGGCTGTGGATATCTGAAAACTGATAACTCGCACCCAGCCCTCACTTACAAAATCTTGGTATTAGTTGGAATTTGTGCTCCTTCTTTTCTGGAATAAACTTTATTTATCGTCAGCGTATTAAGGTTATTGTCGTCCCTGTGACTGATTAACATCAAGCTGGAAAGCTTAATGAGTGAATGCATGCGTCCAAGCATTAGTGATGTGTACAAATTGGCAAAGCTTGTTCTTCTATAAGTGCATACTTATAGGGGTAGATTGATCCCGTCAGTCACTAGCAACATAAAGACGATTGTTACCCCTATGAGGCCCTTTCGCAGCACAGCTTTTTTCTGTAAACCTTTTTCTATTCTTTGCATTATGTGCAATGTTGCAAAAATGCATCCTGATCCTCTGGTTCCAAGTGCCGAACTTGCAAGAATTGTGATATATACTGTACTACACTATGACAAATGGTGGGCAGAGCTCACTGATACCACGTGGTCCATGTAATAGGAGCACTGAGGTAACAGTCCATCCATGACATTTCTTCCTCCTGGATCTAACGCCATCATCTATGATTGATATTATAAAGTTGGGAGAACTTGCAGCACTCAGCCATGAAGTGGAGACCTTGTGCTTTACAGAAATGGGTGGTGCCGAATGCTTGGAGCAGAGGCAGAAAAGCTTCAACGCTCTGCTGACCCTAACTGCAGAGTCCAACCCTCTTTACATCAGCACAGACACATCACCTCTGAACTTCTGCCGAGAATCATGCAGCTTTTATCACCAAGCACAATGCAGAGCGTCGGATGGAGTGGGTAAAGCCGTCACCGCTGGACTCTGGAGAGACTGTTCTGCAGGACAGATACACTTCTCTGATGGAGGAGGGGTTTGTTGAATCCAGGAGAATACCTGCCTGAATGCTTGTGCCCACTGGTTAGGAGAGGAAATGCTAGGCTTGTTTTTAGGTCGGTCTTTGCCCTTATTCCAGTGAGGTAATCTTAATGTTTTTTGACAATTAAGCTTTCAATTTGGGGAACAGTTTGGGAAGCCCTTTCATGAACAGAATGTACAGAGCTGAAAGACCTCAAGAACTTAAGGGTCTAGTGTCCACCTTCTCAATGCATCTGTTATCTGAAGGGCCTATAGAGACATGGCTGGGGAGTTTGGTGTAGAAAAACATGGCCGCAATACAAGCCCATTTCCTCAACCCCACCCACTGGTATGTAGATAGGTGCCCGCCTCTCTTCAACATCAGTGTCGACCTCACTAATGTCCTCCGTAAATGGCAAATTTCCCAAGAGCCTCCAAAATCTATGAAAGCCTTCCATAAGTGACAGAAGCTGTTATATCTGAGCGTTGCCAACTCCCATTATTCTAGGCTGTAAATGGAGTCAGAAAAGTCTTGTAGATGGAATGTTGAAGGGTGCACATACTAATTAATGCTTAATTCCATTTTTATTAGATATCCAAATTCAAAAAACATTTTTACTTCGTAAAAGTGATATTCTCTCCTTCAAAATGGATATTGTCTGATTTGTAGTAAAAAAAGCAATTTGCTATTTACGTTTATTAAGTTCAGCTTCTGGAATAATACTTTTGTTTGTGACTTTCATGCCTGGAGACCACCACCGCTGCTAGACAGCAAGAATGTTATGCTTTCAAATCTCATTCAATACTTGAAGTGCTGTTTGAAGCTGGCAGGAACTCTGAAAGCACAGTTGACCTAATAACCTCGTTAGCTTCGGTGCAGTGTTACAAGCTAGACAGCAGGTGAAGTGTTGAATTTGAAGATGAATGATCTCTAAATGCTAATTAAGATGACACTTTCCTCTTGTATTTTAGGCAAAAAAAATTTAAATTACAAAAGGAAATGTATTGTTAATGTGTGTTTATCCCCTTTGTAATCTTTGATAATTTAAAACACTGTCTACTTTTCGAATTAAATATATAAAATGTATAGCTTTGTTCCCTCGCACATAAACTGCACTGCAGCCGCACGTCACTGTGCAGTTCCATACCTGCCTAGATGGAGCACTTGCTCGTCACCAGCGTCATCAATTTCGTCTGTGTCTATGATTGGAGACAGAAAGTGCTTTTAATGACAATTTGGTGACAGCAGTCTCATGTGATCCCCTGAGGGTATGGAAAGGGAAAATTTCAGCAGGGCTTACCCTTATAAGCTAATCACAGTTGTTGCATTTCTTTTAACATTGAATTGCTATCATCCCAGAATTTAATGTAAAATTTTCTGCATTTGTCAAAATCACTGTTAAAATAGGCACCATATATCCCTAATTACCAGGACTAGTTGGAGAGTCATGAGCTTGGTCAAGCCCTCTCACTATCCTGCCTGCACACTCAGTGCGCATGCACGGTAACAGGCGTGAATCAGGCTTGCACAGCGTGCCAATGTGTAGAGGTCACGGTCACATGCAGAGATTCCTGGACAATGGTGGCATTTAGGCAGGCGACCACTGCACCACTGCAACAACACAAGTCCATTTTCGAACATGCGTGGGATTTAGAGCTCCGAAATCGCGCCTCTGTGAGTATTATATATGCATAGTAGGAAGCTGTACATCACAAGGCGCATGCCTTGCTGACTAGACTAATTAGCATACATAGAGAGCTGCTTAAAAAAAGGCTCATATATTGGAACCGAAACGTTGCCACAATGGGCATAGAAATAAATAATGAACTGGTGTACGCTCTTTCGGGGTTCTGCCTCCAGTTTTTCTTTATCTGGATGGTTTCTTATATACCAGGGAGTAGTGTTGAGCGATACGATACTGCAAATATCGGGTATCGGCCGATATTAGCTGTATCGGGCTTTCGATTCCGAGTACCGATATTTTCGTCATATCGGATACCGGAATCGGATTTGTCACTGTCACTGTGAGTGTCCGTCGGTCGGGTCTGTCAGGAGTCAGCGGCACTTACCTGGCAAAAGATCTCCGGCGGTCACGTCCTGGACTGCTTGATGGCCGCCATTATCTTCTCCCTGGCGGTCACATGCAGTTTTTCGCGATAACTGCAGTGACTGCAGGGTAATCCCAGCCGTAAACCAGTCCGATGACGTCACCGCCGGGGAAGCAGGTAATCAGCTGTGCTGCGCCGGGATGACAGGCTCTGCCTGTCATTCTGATGTAGCAGAGCTGGATCGTCGTGGGACACTCGTTACTATGGACTGCGTCGGACAGGTGGTATACTGCTGGGTTTTTTTTTCATTTTTTTACAGGAGATCGATGGCGTTGCAGGATGAGACTGTAATAAAAGTAATGAAAACTGTGTTGTGTTTTTTATTAAATTAAAAAAAAATTTTTTATGAACATTCACCCGTCCGGTACATCAACAATTTAACTATTTACATACAGGGACCCTGTCCGGGTTATTTATAATTCTTTGGCAGGGGTGTTCCAGGTACCACCTGGTACTCTTCTGATGCTTGCCAAACATCCGAGACACCAAGGACCACCAGGACCTGATGACGTCGTGTGGCCTGTACAGTCAAGTCGTGACCCACTATCTGTGTCTGTGTGGCCACCTCTTTCATCTCCCTCCGGGTCTGGAGCCCTATGTCCCGGACTGAACGAACCCCAGGGGCCTAACAGGCGCCGGGTACGGGCCAGCTATAGTTATCATGTCCATAGCTGGGGCTGCTGAGGAGACCACTGAGGGAGGCTGGGGAGATTTACGGCGTGGGGGGGCACTTGTGCAGAGGCCTGGATGTGGGAGGCTGAAGGCTCCGAGGGTCTCACAGGTTCCTGACACTCTGGGGAGTAGGGGTCGCACCTGGTAACATTTAGGGCGTACCATCCATTGTAACCCCAGTGTCGGGTGTAAGTCACCAAGTCTCCTGGCAACAGGTCCCTCCCCGGGTGTCCTTCTGGGAGGTGAGTCTCCACGTCCCGCCGGGTCACAAACACTTCTAAATAAAGTCCAGGCTCCTGGATGAAGCCCCAACCACCTTTCAATTTAAAGCTCCATACTGCACCCTTACGCCGCGGCTCCCACAGAGTTCCTTTATCTTTTCTCATCCGGTCCTTATCTGCCCGGTCCTTCTCCAGGTGACGTTGCCGAAGCTTTTGGGATTCGCGCTGCTCCCTTTGTCGCTCGGCTTCTCTCTCCCAACGTCTCCACTCTACCAGGGAGTAGTGTTGAGCGATACTGCTCGATATCTAAAAATATCGTATCGGAATGGTATCGCCGATATCACTAAATATCGTCGATATCCGATTCCGATACCGGAAGTCCCATGTAAGTCTATGGGAACAAAATATCGCAACAAAAAAAAACCTTTCTTTCGTTGTAAACACAAAATATACACACATAGAATACATATAATATATATATACATGTCATTGTGACATATATATATACATATATTTATAGTTTATACACTTCTACATAGTAAAATAGACTCTGATTCAATTGCTGGGTAAAGCCGTGACATACCCCATAGAAGTCGACGGGCTCGGTGCCGAGTACCCCCAAAACCTCTGGCTCTGTGCGACTCAACTTGGGCGTCACGAACAGGATTCTGTAGCTCGCTATAAGCGAGTCCTGTGTGCCTGAATTGAACTGGTTTTGTGCTTGAGAATTGCTAAAATCATCAGAGAATGTATTTGCCATTTTTCCGCCATATCTGCGTCACGACGAGGCACTGGTGAAGAAGAAGGGCGTGCTCTTCGTGGGTGTACACTCACTCAGTGGCGCGAAAACGATGGCCGACCACTCTAAATGGTACTGCAATGTAAGATCGTGCCCCACAGCTCTTCAGTTCCGCCTCCTCATCTTCCTCAGTGTGCGGAAACTAACACGAAGGTCCCGCCTCCCTACAAAAGAGGGGCCCTCTCCAGATGCTAATGACACATGTGACTTGGCAGAGATGGCTAATGGACACGAGCAGAAGTGTGAAGGGATGGAGCAGTCAGAGCTCTCCCCCCACGGAAGCGACCCGATCGCCACGGAACCACCATTGGGCACCCGGCCTGGAAACCCTCCTACGCTGCAAGAAGCGGAGGATACCCTAAGAGGCCTGGCCCGGCACCGGGAGGAGGTCGCCAGGATGGAAGCCAGCTGGCGTGCCCTAAAACTAAACTTGGAGCGGCGCCAATCCCTCTTACCTGAAGTGTCTGTACCGGAAGGTGAGGCACCCGTTCTAGTAGAGGAGTCCGTGCGGGCATCCCAGCCCTTGCAATGTGATCCGGTTGACGTTGTCGCAGTGGAGGCACCCGTTCCTGCAAAAAACTCTGCACCGGCAGCACCCCAGATCCCGCTGTCTGCCCCCGTCGCTGAGACAGAAGAAGCGACACCCGCCTCATGGAGGAGGCCGCGCAGGCACCAGAGGTCTACCTGTCTGTACCGGAGCCCCGACTGTCATCTGTTCCAGAGCCGGCTGCTTCCTCCGCAGGTGAGCGCCGCCAGGACTGGGGGGCGCCAGGAGAGCTGCCGCAAACCGGACATTGTAAGCTGCAGTTTGATGGTGGAGACATGGAGCAGCTGGTGGAGGAGAATTACAACCGGCGTCAGGAGGAAGAGTGGAGACGTTGGGAGAGAGAAGCCGAGCGACAAAGGGAGCAGCGCGAATCCCAAAAGCTTCGGCAACGTCACCTGGAGAAGGAACGGGCAGATAAGGACCGGATGAGAAAAGATAAAGGAACCCTGTGGGAGCCGCGGCGTAAGGGTGCAGTACGGAGCTTTAAATTGAAAGGTGGTTGGGGCTTCATCCAGGAGCCTGGACTTTATTTAGAAGTGTTTGTGACCCGGCGGGACGTGGAGACTCACCTCCCAGAAGGACACCCAGGGAGGGACCTGTTGCCAGGAGACTTGGTGACTTACACCCGACACTGGGGTTACAATGGATGGTACGCCCTAAATGTTACCAGGTGCGACCCCTACTCCTCAGAGTGTCAGGAACCTGTGAGACCCTCGGAGCCTTCAGCCTCCCACATCCAGGCCTCTGCACAAGTGCCCACCCCACGCCGTAAATCTCCCAGCCTCCCTCAGTGGTCTCCTCAGCAGCCCCAGCTATGGACATGATAACTATAGCTGGCCCGTACCCGGCGCCTGTTAGGCCCCCTGGGGTTCGTTCAGTCCGGGACATAGGGCTCCAGACTCGGAGGGAGATGAAAGAGGTGGCCACACAGACACAGATAGCGGGTCACGACTTGACTGTACAGGCCACACGACGTCATCAGGTCCTGGTGGTCCTTGGTGTCTCGGATGTTTGGCAAGCATCAGAAGAGTACCAGGTGGTACCTGGAACACCCCTGCCAAAGAATTATAAATAACCCGGACAGGGTCCCTGTATGTAAATAGTTAAATTGTTGATGTACCCGGACGGGTGAATGTTCATAAAAAAAATTTTTAATTTAATAAAAAACACAACACAGTTTTCATTACTTTTATTACAGTCTCATCCTGCGACGCCATCGATCTCCTGTAAAAAAATGAAAAAAAAAAACAGCAGTATACCACCTGACCGACGCAGTCCATAGTAACGAGTGTCCCACGACGATCCAGCTCTGCTACATCAGAATGACAGGCAGAGCCTGTCATCCCGGCGCAGCACAGCTGATTACCTGCTTCCCCGGCGGTGACGTCATCGGACTGGTTTACGGCCGGGATTACCCTGCAGTCACTGCAGTTATCGCGAAAAACTGCATGTGACCGCCAGGGAGAAGATAATGGCGGCCATCAAGCAGTCCAGGACGTGACCGCCGGAGATCTTCTGCCAGGTAAGTGCCGCTGACTCCTGATAGACCCGACCGACGGATCCTCACAGTGACAGTGACAAATCCGATTCCGGTATCCGATATGACGAAAATATCGGTACTCGGAATCGAAAGCCCGATACGCTCAACACTACCAGGGAGGCTTTGCACCCGCATTTCCTAACAGAGAAATTTGGACTTTTATTATGCTGATATAAAAAAAAAATCACAGTTAGCAGTAAATAATAAATATACTGATTGAAATAATATTTATTATATTATTTATTATATTCTTCTGTCAGATAACTGCTCCTTCAACCCAATTCCACTGCCACCCTCTGTTACCCTCCCTTCCTTTGAGGTGCACTCTGTGCGCATCAACTCCCCCTCCAACCTTCAACTAGCTGTCATTTACCACCCCCCAGGGCCTGCCACCACCTTCTTCGACCACTTCACCACCTGGCTACTTCATTTCCTTTCCACTGACATCCCCACTATCATCTTGGGCGACTTCAACATCCCCATCGACACTTCCCTCTCATCTGCCACTAAACTTCTATCTCTCACTTCCTCCTTCAGCCTCACTCAATGGTCTTCTGCAGCCACTCACAAAGATGGCCACACACTGGACCTCATCTTTACCCGCCTCTGCTCCCTATCTAACCTCTCTAACTCACCTCTTCCTCTTTCTGACCACAACCTACTTACATTTTCTTTCCTCTCCTCTCCAGATCCACAATCCCCACCCCACAAACTTGCACACCCTCGCAGAAATCTTAAACATCTCGATCTACACTCACTGTCTGAATCCCTCCTCCCTCTTCCAGACATAAGTTCCCTACACAATGCGGATACCGCTGCCGCTCTATATAACACCACAATAGCTGCAGCTCTGGAATTGGTCGCCCCTCTCACACATACCTAAGCTCGCAAAATCAACAGACAGCCCTGGCACACCAGCCTGACCAAAGAACTGAGGCAAGCTTCCAAGGTTGCTGAGCGGAGATGGAAAAGATCCCACTCCAATGAGGACTTCATCACATTCAAACAGTCCCTCACTACTTTCAAGACCACACTCGCTGCAGCGAAACAAATGTATCGACCCGCCACCACAATTGTGGATTACCAGGGCAATGGGGTACTCAGAGCCGAGCCCATGGAAGTCTATGGGGATTGTCACAGGTAGCTGTGGCTCGGTCTGTGGCCCGGGCGGTCTGGCGTATGTTGGGGATATATTTACAGGGATTGATTTATATACAGTTCGTGACGCCACCTGTAGTATTCTGGTAATTAGTACCAGCGCTGCTGTAGATCTCTGAGGGGATGGTGAGGCAGCTAGATGTCGGGTCCCCTACAGGTGGGACTCTTCCCTCAGGTCGGTAGTTAGGTAGGGATTGTGCAGGCATGCAATAATAACTCAGTCTCACACGGTCAGCGTCTTTCCATACCTTTACTTGTAAGATGTTCAAGCAGGTCCCAGGGAGGCTGATGGGGTTGATGGAGGATGAGCTTTGAGGCAACAGCTAAGCAAGTTAGGGGCCTCCTTTACTGTCCAATGAAGATGAGTACGACCAGCCTGAAGCGTAGTCCCCTCTATGATTCCAGCTTATCCAAAGCTGTGCTTCCCAGTCAGTTTAGTGTTAGGAGCCTTTCTATGAGGGAGCTGAATTCTTATTTTGTCCTGCAGAGACTCTAAGTCTTCACTTCCCCTGACCCCAGTTACGTACTGACTATAAGGGGCTTGTTTGCCGCGACCTAGGGTCCGGTAAATCTCTGGTTTTCTCTTCACTATGCTTGTAGCTAATAGTGATCCCTCGGTCCCCAGTGACCGGTAGCAATGTGCAGGACTTTTCCAAGCCAAACGCACTTTTCCAATAATCTTCCTTCCACTTTGCCCTTCGATTTGCTCGACTCTTAATAGATAGTTCAGTCTTTCTTCCAGTGGGGCACAGCTCTGACTAGACTAAGGTGAATTAGACCACCTGTACCAGCCTCCACGTTCTGAACTGATGACAGGCTCAAACTGGACACGTCTACTCTGTCCAAGGACAGGAAACTGACTGACTAGAAAATCACTCCCTTCCACACCCCTGCTGGGTGGTCAGAAGTGTACATGATGTCATGAAGAGACCTTAACTGTTACCTCTCCACTCATCCTCCTGGTATTGTGTACCAGGGCTACACATTCCCCCATGGTAAACGACAGCACTCCCGGGCTGTAAAATATAAAGAGACATTTTTGTTTATGCATGAAAACATTAAACAATTAACATTGGTTCGTCCCATCCGGGAGGTGAGGATATCTTGAACGTTGCAAACTTTATAGAAAAATACAAATATTAAATAGCATTCAATAAATATACAATATACTTGTGAAGGACCCGCACCAAACCTTCAACGTGGGTCCTGGGTGGGCTGCAGGACATCCAAACGCAGACCTCACTCAGTGCCACACCACACGGGTTTTTGGTTCAGAGGTAAGTCAAGGTTTCATGTGAAACCATTAAAAAGGCACTTTAGTGCAACTATTTACAGGATACAGTTTTTTGGGCTGGCTCAGTCCTCAGCCTCTGAGTCCATTGTAAAACGAAGACATAATAGGGAAAAACACATATATATATATAGACTTTTCACAATATTCACATGAATTCGTTATAATCACTGCTGATATCTAATGGGTAATTTCCCTTTGGTGGTTCGCTCTGATCTACGTGGTGTAGTTTCAGGTATATCAAGTTGCGATCTGTCTGCACTGCGTAACGGCAAACTATAGAACTGCCTTAATCTTTCTATGGATCTGGCAAGCGTACTGATGGCTGGGCGGTGTGAGTCAGCTTCACCAGGAGATCCCATAGTATGGGGCGCTGCTTCAGATGATCCATCTTGAGGTTCCACAGGTTGAGGTGTTGCTGGGATGGGTAACTCCTGAGCGGGCTCGACTGGCACCACAGGCACAACTGGAGGTAAAACTTCCTCTTGTGGCTGATAAAACTGCAACACTGGAATTATCACAGCATCTCCCAGTCGGGGCCAATCCGCAGGAAAATCTCCCAGATCTGTGTGTATGACCTCTTCCTTTCTTTCTCCTTGATTGAGGACAGGGTTCTTTTCACAACGCTTTAAGTGTTCTGGACACAACTTCAAATGATCTCTGGACACAGTGGTTGTTGTTCTTCCTCCGTCTTTACTGACGACACAAACTTTTCTGTTGTCGTACTTAGAATCTTGTATGACGTAGGGTTCTTGCTCCCACTGATTATCCAATTTATGCATCTTCCTTTTTCTCTTTAATACTACCTCTCCAGGCATCAAAGGCTTGGCAGGAGCATTTCGTTGTAAACATCTTCCTGTTTCTCCCGTGCCTTATTAAGACTTTCCTCTACACAGATTTGTACTCTTCTGTATTGCTCTTGCCGATTGACGTCCCAGTTTTCAACAGCGTCGTCTGCCTCCGGTTCTACCACTCCAAGTTCTAGATCCATTGGTAGTTTTCCGGGCCTTGCTCGCATAAGATAAGCTGGAGTGCAGTTAGTTGAGCTTACAGGTATATGATTATACAAATCAACCAAATCAGGTAGTAAATCCGGCCATCGATTCCTGTCTTCCAACGGTATGGATCTCAACAAGTCAAGGACAATATGGTTCATCTTTTCACAAAGACCGTTGGTTTGAGGGTGATATGGTGTTGTTCTTATTTTCTTGCACCCGTACATGTGACAGAATTCCTTGAATAAATCAGCTTCGAAAGCAGGTCCCTGATCGGTTAATACTTGCTCGGGATACCCATGCGGTCTGCAGAAGCTTGCTTGAAAGGTTTTTGCGGCCGTCACTGCGGTCTGGTCCTTAACTGGAACAACTACCAGAAATCTGGAGTAATGGTCCACCATGGTCAAGGCGTATGAGTATCCAGATCTACTTGGCGACAATTTGACATGGTCCAGGGCCACAATCTCCAGGGGACGAGTCGTCCGGATAGGTTGCAGGGGTGCCTTCTGACTACCGTAGTCCTTTCTTCTGAGACCACAGGGTCCACAGTTCCGACACCACCTCTCGATGGAGCTGCGCATCCCTACCCAGTAGAACCGGCATCTCAACAGGGTCTCCAGCTTCCTCCAGCCAAAGTGTCCTGCTTGATCGTGGTACGCTTCCAACACCATTGGGACGTCTGCCTTGGGGACCACTATTTGCCAGACCATTTCATGGGTTCTGGGGTTGACGTATCTCCTGCACAACTTCTCACGGTATAGGAACAACCTGCTTTTCTCGTTCCACAGGAGCTTGGCTGACATAGGTGCTATCCTTTTCCAAGATGAGCCTTCCTGTCTTAACAACTCCTTGATGCGGCTGACCACTGGATCACTGTCCTGAGTCTCTTTCCAACTATGATGGGGTAAAGGATTTAATGTTGCACCATACTGCTTTCTGTGAACTCGATGCTCGTGGACTACCCCATTTCGATGGAACGCGGGTAGCTCAATTTCTTCCAGGTCGTCCGATTCTTCTTCCGTATCAGAGTCATGCGGCATTCGGGACAAAGCATCAGCATTGGCATTCTTTCGACCTGCCCGGTACTTGATAGTAAACTGATAATTGGACAACCGAGCCATCCATCGCTGCTCCATGGCACCCAGCTTGGCGGTTTCCAGGTGCGTTAACGGGTTTTGTCTGTGTACGCCGTGAACTTATTGGAGGCCAGATAGTGCTTAAATCTTTCAGTAATGGCCCAGACCAGCGCCAGAAACTCCAGCTTGAAGCTGCTATAATTTTCCGGATTCCTCTCCGTTGGCCTGAGTTTTCTGCTAGCATAAGCGATGACTTTTTCTTGGCCATTCTGCTTCTGACTGAGAACTGCTCCCAAACCTTCATTACTGGCGTCGGTGTACAACAGGAACGGTTGGCTGTAATCAGGATAGGTTACGATCTCATCACCTGTCAGGATCTCTTTCATCTTTTGGAATGCTTCAGCCTGTTCTTTACCCCAATTAAAGGAGGGTTTCTGCTCTTTAGGGATTGTCCTACTAGGAGGTCCTGTAAAGGGGCTGCCTTCTTCGTGTAATCTTTCACGAATCTCCTGTAGTAACCCGTTAGTCCCAGGAACTGTCGCACTTCCTTAAGGTTTTTCGGCTCCGGCCACTTCTGGATGGCGGTGACTTTCTCTGGGTCCGGCGCTACTCCTTCCGAACTGACGATGTGCCCCAAGTATTGTACCTTCTGTTTGAGTAGATGGCATTTTGAGGGTTTTAATTTCATCCCATACCTGGACAGGGACTCAAACACTTCTGCCAGGTGCTTCAGATGGTCCTCATATGTCTTGGAATACACGATAACGTCGTCTAGGTATAGCAGCACGGTTTCAAAATTGAGATGTCCCAGACAATTTTCCATCACTCTCTGAAATGTTCCTGGGGCACTACTGAGCCCAAACGGCATTCTGTCGAACTCACAGAGCCCCATTGGGGTGGTGAAAGCCGTTTTCTCACGATCCTCCTCAGCCACAGCCACTTGCCAGTAACCACTAGTCAGATCAAGGGTAGAAAAGTAGTTAGCCGTTTTCAGAGCAGCTAATGATTCCTCTATGCGCGTAACGGGTATGCATCCTTGTGTGTTATGCGGTTCACCTGCCTGTAATCCACACACATTCTCATACTACCATCTTTCTTTTTAACCAGAACTAGAGGGGCTGCCCAGGGACTACAACTATCCCTTATCACCCCAGCTTTCTTCATATCATTCAACATTTCTTTAGCCTTCTGATAATGAGCTGGAGGTATGGGCCTATACCGCTCTTTGATGGGAGGATGATTGCCAGTAGGGATATGATGTAGTACTCCCTTAATTGTCCCAAAATCAAGTGGATTTTTGCTAAACACTTGGGCGTACTCTTGCACCACCCGTAATACCCCTTGCTTCTGGTGAGCGGGAGTGGTGTCCGTCCCAACATGGAGTTGCTGACACCATTCCGCCACCTGGGTTGCTGGGTCATTGTCCTCCTCTATTTGACAGGAGTCTAAGGACTCAGCCGGGAGAATAGAATTATTGTCGACAGCATGTAGTTTAGCAATGGTTGCATAACGGGGTAAGTTTACCTCATCATCTCCCCAATTGAGAAGCCGTACCGGTACTCTTCCATTCACCACCTCTACTACTCCTCTAGCAGTCATAAGTGTAGGTCTATGTTCTGAATGTGGGGTTCTACTACAGCTTGGTAATTCTGTCCTCTCAGACCTATGGCTGCCCTGCACCAAATGATCATTTCACTCATTGGGGGTATCACAATAGGATCCGAGTCAGTGACCCGTACATTACCAATTTCGCCGTCGGTAAGCTTCGCTTGCTGCTGACACACCAGGGCCCGGATCTCTCTTTGGATTACTCCTCCTCTGCCTTGGTCGGGCAATCTCAGCGAGCTGTTGGAGCAAGAACACAACTTCTCCCAAACAATTACCGATAATGTTAGTACCCAAAATGATATTTAAACCGTTCTCCTCATTTACAGTCTTTACTACCAGAAGCCCTTGGTCTTTCAACTCCTCTCTGCCCACCTTTACATCTACACATTTTGTTCCGAGTACTTCTACAGGAAGACCATTCGAAGCATACACAGTAAAGTCAAGGCTCGGAGGTTTAAGACTGTCCATTGACCAGTACTTGGTATATAGAGCATCAGGTATTAGGGTCACCTGCGACCCAGTGTCTAACAATGCTGGAACAGCAATACCATCTAGAATAATAGACAGGTAGGGTCGCCCGCCCACGTACCTGCGGTTCCAGTCTAGGGGCCTGACGGGTATTCTCCTGGGTGTTGGCCCTTGGACCCAGGTTCTGCCCGTTTAAAGGACACTGTGTAGACAGATGACCTTTCCGGTTGCAGCGGTAACAGATGATCTCTCGACGAGAAGGGTGTTGATCAGAGGTTGCTCCTGGGGGTGGCGTTGTCCTCCTCCGGGGGGGCGACGTCTTCTTTCTTCTCCGGTGCATCCACGGAACGTCCTCTGGCAGTCAGCTAACAAGATCTTCCCTTCCTCCTCTTTCCGCAGCTGCAGGGCACTCATTACAGCAGCCAAATTTTTAGTCAGCTGGCGCACCTCTGAGCGCAGACAGTCCAATTCACTAGGAGGTGTCACCTGCGCTTTGGCTTCAGCCACTAGCGGGGAAAAGGGGGTTACTGCCGGTTCCGGAGTGACTTCAGCCTGATGATGTTGGGTTGCCACCTCGGGTTTGCCCAGGGGCCGCAGCCCTTTTATTGCCATGTCCTTTAGGGCATCAAAGGTAGCATCCGGATGATCTAAGGACCACCAATTTACAGTTCTGCGTTCCTCTGGGGATCTCAATCCCTGTATAAATTGTTCTTTCAGCATTCTATTCTCGTCGATAGCATTTAAATGGTTAATTTGCTTGAGGGCTTTCAGGGCTCCCTGTAGTCGGCAAGCATAGTCCCGGATGCTGTCACCTGGCTGCTGTGAACAGTGATAGAAGGCCATCCGGAGATCCGTCTCTGTGCGGTCTTCAAATATGGCATGTAGCTTCAGGAAGATCGCAGGTACCGACTCCTGATCAACGGTATCCCAGGTCTCCACTTCCCTCTCAGCAGCGCCAGTTAGCTGCCCTATTAGCACAGCAGCTTTTTGTCTCTCAGGCATGGAGTACATTTCTAGGATGCTGCATAACTTCCGCTTGAAGCCTGCTAATGTGCCTGGCTCACCGCTGTATTGGGGAAGCCATTTCGCCCCAGGCATATATGGGAGCGTTAGTGGCATGATCGGGACTACCGGACTGGGTGCAGGGCCTGCGCCCCCATCTGGCGCTACAATACCAGACGGTGCGGGATTGGGGCCTCCGGCCGGGGCCGCACTGTCAGCCGGTTGTTGTGACATCTTAGCGCCCCCTTGGTTAAACGGAGCCTACCGGTTTCAGATGCTGCTACTTCACAGGCACCGCAGTGGGAACAGGACCTTCGTCGCAGGCGCTCTGATGTCAGAGCGTTCACTTCCTGTCGCAGGACCTGCCGCTCTATTTTGCGATGCAATTTGCGATGCGGATTGCAATGCAGATTGTGATGCAGTTTGCTATGCGGATTGTGATGCAGATTGCTATGCAGTTTGCGATGCGGTTTGCGATGCAGATTGCGATGCGGTTTGCTATGCAGTTCGCGATGCGGTTTGCAAAGCAGATTGCTATGCAGTTTGCGATGCGGTTTGCGACGCAGATTGCTATGCAGTTTGGGGTGCAGGTTGGGGGCGTGTCCAAGACTTTGCGCGCTTTTTCAGGTCCGCCCACCTTCTTCTCCAGCGCCTGAGGGCGCGAATATGGCGGCAAAATGGCGGATTTTAGCGCCAAACAATAGCAACAGTCTTTTTCATCAAAACACTCCACAGGCACACAGGGCTCGCAATGCTGCAAGTTTCGTATCCTGTTCGTGACGCCAAAGTTGTATCGACCCGCCACCACAATTGTGGATTACCAGGGCAATGGGGTACTCAGAGCCGAGCCCATGGAAGTCTATGGGGATTGTCACAGGTAGCTGTGGCTCGGTCTGTGGCCCGGGCGGTCTGGCGTATGTTGGGGATATATTTACAGGGGATTGATTTATATACAGTTCGTGACGCCACCTGTAGTATTCTGGTAATTAGTACCAGCGCTGCTGTAGATCTCTGAGGGGATGGTGAGGCAGCTAGATGTCGGGTCCCCTACAGGTGGGACTCTTCCCTCAGGTCGGTAGTTAGGTAGGGATTGTGCAGGCATGCAATAATAACTCAGTCTCACACGGTCAGCGTCTTTCCATACCTTTACTTGTAAGATGTTCAAGCAGGTCCCAGGGAGGCTGATGGGGTTGATGGAGGATGAGCTTTGAGGCAACAGCTAAGCAAGTTAGGGGCCTCCTTTACTGTCCAATGAAGATGAGTACGACCAGCCTGAAGCGTAGTCCCCTCTATGATTCCAGCTTATCCAAAGCTGTGCTTCCCAGTCAGTTTAGTGTTAGGAGCCTTTCTATGAGGGAGCTGAATTCTTATTTTGTCCTGCAGAGACTCTAAGTCTTCACTTCCCCTGACCCCAGTTACGTACTGACTATAAGGGGCTTGTTTGCCGCGACCTAGGGTCCGGTAAATCTCTGGTTTTCTCTTCACTATGCTTGTAGCTAATAGTGATCCCTCGGTCCCCAGTGACCGGTAGCAATGTGCAGGACTTTTCCAAGCCAAACGCACTTTTCCAATAATCTTCCTTCCACTTTGCCCTTCGATTTGCTCGACTCTTAATAGATAGTTCAGTCTTTCTTCCAGTGGGGCACAGCTCTGACTAGACTAAGGTGAATTAGACCACCTGTACCAGCCTCCACGTTCTGAACTGATGACAGGCTCAAACTGGACACGTCTACTCTGTCCAAGGACAGGAAACTGACTGACTAGAAAATCACTCCCTTCCACACCCCTGCTGGGTGTGTCAGAAGTGTACATGATGTCATGAAGAGACCTTAACTGTTACCTCTCCACTCATCCTCCTGGTATTGTGTACCAGGGCTACACACAAACCTACTTCTCATCTCTCATATCCTCCCTGTCTCACAACCCTAAACAGTTATTCAACACCTTCAATTCTCTCCTCCTACCCCCCAGCACCTCCTCCGTCCCCCCTCATCTCAGCTGAAGACTTTGCCTCATTTTTCAAGGAGAAGATTGATAACATCAGACACAGTTTTGGTCAACAACCCCCAGAGCCCTTCCTCCTAACTGCAATGCCCTCCTCCTCCAAAACCAGCTTCTCCACCATTACAGAAGATCGACTCTCCACTCTACTCTCAAGATCACATCTCACTACCTGTGCACTTGACCCAATCCCTTCCCACTTCATCCCAAACCTCACCACAGTCTTCATCCCAACCCTAACCCATCTCTTCAACCTATCACTAACAACTGGTGTTTTCCCCTCAAGCTTTAAACATGCCTCAATCACACCTATCCTCAGAAAGCCCTCGCTTGACCCATCCTCTGTATCTAGCTATTGCCCTATATTACTTCTTCCCTATGCCTCAAAACTACTGGAACAACACGTCCATCTTGAACTGTCCTTCCACCTCTCTTCTTGCTCCCTCCTCGACCACTTACAATCTGGCTTCCAGCAACACCACTCCACTGAAACTGCCCTAACTAAGGTCACCAATGACCTATTAACTGCCAAGGCCAAGCGATACTACTCTGTCCTCCTCCTCCTGGACCTTTCCTCTTCCTTTGACACAGTGGACCATTCCCTATTACTACAGACCCTCTCATCCCTTGGAATCACAGACTTGGCCCTATCTTGGATCGCGTCATACCTAACAGGCCGGACATTCAGCGTCTCCCACTCGCACACCACCTCCTCACCACGCCCCCTATCCGTCGGAGTCCCGCAAGGTTCAGTTCTAGGGCCCCTGCTCTTCTCCATTTACACCTTCGGCCTCGGACAGCTCATAGAATCTCACGGCTTTGAATATCACCTCTATGCTGATGACACACAGATCTACATCTCTGGACCAGATATCACCTCCCTACTAAACATAATCCCTCAATGTCTGTCAGCTATTTCATCCTTCTTCTCCGCTAGATTCCTAAAACTTAATATGGACAAAACAGAATTCATCATCTTTCCCCCATCTCGCACAACCCCTCCAATGGACCTATCAATTAATATAAATGACTGCCCACTCTCTCCTGTCCCACAAGCTCGCTGCCTCGGGGTTATCCTTGACACTGATCTCTCTCTTAAACCACATATCCAAGCCCTTTCCACCTCCTGCCGACTTCAACTCAAAAATATCTCACGGATCCGCACATTCCTCAACCAAGAATCTGCAAAAACCCTAGTCCATGCCCTCATCATCTCCCGCCTCGACTATTGCAACCTCCTGCTCTGTGGCCTTCCCTATAACACTCTCGCACCCCTCCAATCTATTCTAAACTCTGCTGCCTGACTAATCCACCTGTCCCCCCGCTATTCCCTGGCCTCTCCCCTCTGTCAATCCCTGCACTGGCTCCCCATTACACAAAGACTCCAGTTCAAAACCCTAATCATGACATACAAAGCAATCCACAACCTGTCTCCTCCATACATCTGTGACCTCGTCTCCCAGTACTTACCTGCACGCAAACTCTGATCCTCACAGGATCTCCTCCTCTCCTCCCCTCTTATCTCCTCTTCCCACAATCGCATACAAGATTTCTCCCGCGCATCCCCCCTACCCTGGAACTCTCTACCACAACATATCAGACTCTCGCCTACCATGGAAACCTTCAAAAAGAACCTGAAGACCTACCTCTTCCAACAAGCCTGATGTGTGGCCCAGCTGCGCAAGGCACACATGTCTCCTGGAAAATGCACAAGAAGGTAACTGTAAAGCCTGATATTCATTCACGCACACTTCTCAGCATTGCCACTAGAGGCATTTCAGACTATTTAAGTAGTGTAACTTAGCAAAGTCAGTCAGTCAGTGTTCAGTAGTTCAGTCAAGCCTAGGGTGGCTCAGGAGTGAGTCATCCCATCCATCTTCAGATCAGTTTAGTTTCTGTTTCAGTCAGAGACAGACGGAGGGAGAGGAGAGAAGACTGAATCCTGACAGAGCTTGTGTAGCTCATCTTATACGGAAGTGGAGGCTAGTACGGGTGAAGTGAATCATCCTAGCCTAGTCAGAGCTACCCCTTAACCTGCTACTCAGAACAAGCTGCCTGTGTTCCTAAGAAAGTGGAAGGTGACTCTCAGAGCTACAGCGTAAATACAGTCTGACGAAGCGTCCTGTGAGCTGCTCTGGACAGAGATCTGTGAAGGAAAGAAGGAAAGGGATTACAGCAGTTATACCAACGAGTCAACTGAGAACAGGTCAGTGAGCACTGAAGGAAGCTGACCTTGACACCATTGCTACACGTGCTTATGTTAAGGGCGAGAGCAGGGCGAAGGGCGAGTGGAGAAGTAAGAGTGACAAAGGGACAAATCACCCTCACTCAATTAAACCGGACACCGGGGTCCGAAGCATTGCTAGTACTTCACGTCTAGTAATAAGAAAACCGGAGGCCTTTCTGGACTTCAAGTCGCAGAAGGTAGCCCTAAGCGCTGATACGTAACCGGAGTCAGGGAGAACGGGGACTTTGAGTCAGTGCACGACAAAATTAAGGACTTAGTTCTCTCAACATCTGATAATCAGAGACATAGAAGACTCCACCACAATGTTGGCCGGGCGCAGTTATTGCTATTGAAAGAGTTGCACTTGACTTTATGCAAGTTTGTACTCACACACTTTAAGGAGAAAGGAGGCCTCTAACCTGCTCAACAATTCCCTGAATGTGCATTCTCCAACCTGACCAGTTTCCCGGGACATACCTGCAACATCTACAAGTAAAGGTATGGAAAGAGACTGCATTGTGTGTGACTGAATCCTTATCTGCACCCTGCATCACCACCATAGACTTTGAGGGACCAGTCCCACCTGTGGGGGACTTAACACCTAGCTGCCATAACATCCCCTCAGAGATCTACCCTGCAGCGCTGGTCAATCAGATCAGAAACCACAGGTGGCGTCACGAACTACTATAACTACAATCCCCTGTAAATATTCCCCCATTGCATGACCGCCAGGGCCACGGACCGAGCTCTGCTGCCAGTGACATTCCCCATAGACTTCCATGGGCTCGGTTCCGAGTACCCCATCGCCCTGGTACCACCAATGTGGTGTGCGTCATCTTTGGCGTCACGAACAGGATACGAAGCTTACTGGATGTGAGTCCTGTGTGCCTATTGAACTGTTTTGTGCAAAAAGACTGTTTGCTATTTTTGTGATTTTTGGCGCCATTTTCCGCCATTTTACCGCCATATTCGCGCCCTGAGGCGCTGGTGAAGAAGGTGGGCGTGCATTCGTGGGCGTACCCCCCCTGTGGCGCGAAAGTTATGGCCGCCCTCTCAAAATGCTACTATAATGTGAGATCCTATCCCACTGCAAGGGAGATCCGCCTTCTCTTAATCTTCTATGCAAAAAAGAGGAAGCGCAAATCCCGCCTCCACGGAGGAGACCAGATTGTTCCTGATGGAAACCACAGTCTGGCCTGGAGAGAGATGGCAGAAGGACAAGAGCAGCTGTGTGAGGGAGCGGTGGAGCGCAGGCCCTGTTCCCCAGTAAAGCTGTTGCTTGAACCGGAGCCATCCCTAGTCCGGGACCTTCAACAAACCCTGCTGGAGATAAAGGAGGAGAATGCGGCGCTTAAAAAGTTGATTCAGCACCAGGCAGACATGGAGGAGACCGAGAGACGCTGGCGTACCCAGACACAGCGGCTGCTGTGGGACGCAGTGCTCTCTCCTACAGGAACAACGCCATTACCTGACCTTCCTGTGTCACTGCTGAAGAAAGCTGAAGGAAAACCGGAGGCCGGCCCCAAAAGAGCTGTACCTGACCCCACCGATGGAGCGGTGGAAGAGAAGGAGGCTGAGGGAGTCCTGCCTGTTCCGGAGTGCCAGCTAGGCCAGGAGGCCGCAGCAGATTACAGTTCCCCGGTAGGAACACCGGAGGGGTCCCAGCCATCACTGCCGGAAATCGATTGGGACGCAATGCAGTATCTGGATGACGTCACTTATGCTGTAAAAGTGGAGAATGAGCAGCGACGCCGTGATCTGGATAAGCAACGCCAACAGGAGCAGAGAGAGGCGCAGCAACAGCGGCAGCGGTACCATGAAAAGTTCCTCGCTGACAAGGAGACCGTCTGGAAGAACAAAGGTACGCGACGGGAACCGCGGCGCCAGGGGTGCATAACAGGGTTCCAGCTCCGCAAAGGCTGGGGCTTCATACATGAGCCGGGCCTATACCAAGAGATCTTTGTGAGTCGGAGAGATGTGGAGTCCCACTTACCCATCGGGCACCCTGGGAGGGATCTTGTAAACGGGGACATTGTCAGCTACACGCGGCACTGGGGTTTAAAAGGGTGGTACGCCTTAAACGTCACCCGTGTCAGCGACCCCGTCCCTGAAGCCAGTGAGGTCTTCCGTGCCACAGTACCGCATGTCCCAGCAGCGTCATCTTTGGCGTCAGCACCAAGCAGTGCACCAATATCGCAACCTGTGATTACTTCAGCATCGCCCCCTGCGTACACTTCTGCATCACAATCTGCAACCATTTCTGCATCACAACCTGAATTGTACACTGCGGCACCTTCTGCAATGCAACCTGCGTTCTACTTCAGGGAGACACCCGTTGGGTCCCCAGATCAAACAAAAGATGTAGCTACGCAAACGTACATTGCAGGACATGATCTTCTTGTGATGGGTGTAACGCTGGTATTCTGTACTTTGTTTTCCAGCGTTACTCTGCATGTCTTTTGCATTAACCCTTTTGCTCCTTTCCCCCTAACCAGCTGGGATACTGTTGTCTGTTACCTTTGTGGATGCTGCTCAGTTCCCGGCTCTGCTGCGTACCCGTACTTGCGTGAGTGGCTCCGCTGCTTTGCATGACCGCCCGCATGTGCGGTCCCTGACCTGCTGTAAAAGCCGTCCGTAGCTTGCAAAGTCCTCTGCAGTGGTGCATGACTTACTACGTGTGTGGCAGCAGCCATTGTTGGGTTCCCTCTGTGTTGAGCTGTCTGGCTCTGCATAGGGGGCGCGGCCCACACCTGTCCTGCTTTTATATGGATTGGGTGTTTACTAGAATTACTGCTCCAGCCTATCGCTGTGAAGCAGCTCATATATAAAGTTCCCCAGCCCTAGTGGGTATTGCCAGAGCTTCACATTGAATCCACATTGAATCCCTGAACCTAGCCGTATGTGGTTGTGTGTTCAGCTCCTGCTCTGAATTTGATCAGCTCTGGAGAGCTGATTCCCTGTTCCTGCTGTGTCTTGTTCCCTGATCCTGGATCTAACCCGGTATCTGAATATCTGAACTGTGTCTTGTGTTTCCGCCTATGCTGGGGGCTGATTACCCAGATCGCCGTTCCTGGAGGCTGTATATCCAGGCCTGTTCCTGCTGTGTCTAATTACCTGAACCCCTGATCCTGGATCGCATCCTGTACCTGAATGTCTGAACTGTGTCTTGTGTTTCCGCCTATGCTGGGGGCTGATTACCCAGATCGCCGTTCCTGGAGGCTGTATATCCAGGCCTGTTCCTGCTGTGTCTAATTACCTGAATCCCTGATCTTGGATCGCATCCTGTACCTGACTGTCTGAACTGTGTCCTCTGTGTTATGTTCCTGAAATCCTGCTGTGTCCAGAACCCTGTGCCAGTGACTGTGAATCCTTGCTATATAACCTGAGTTCATCTTGGAAGGAGGAGTCCGGTGTGTGCTGAGTTTCTGTTACTCTGTGCTCAGCTTCTGTGCAATCCCCGGCCAGCTCCCGTTGAGCCTGGCGGGGCTTGCACCAGACCGCTGGGGTTCCTTTTCAGGTCGCTGTCAGATGTCCGGATCCTATGCCTGATGACCATGGCCTGATGTCCGATGTCCGACGACCACTTCCAGATGTCCGGATCCTATCCTCCCTGCCTGATGTCCGGGTCCTGCCGATTGTTGCCAGATGTCCAGAGCCTGCTGATCGGTGTCAGATGTCTGGATCCTATGCCTGATGACCATGGCCTGATGTCCGACGACCACTTCCAGATGTCCGGATCCTATCCTCCCTACCTGATGTCCGGAGCCTGCTGATCGATACTAGATGTCCGGAGTCCGAGGACCGTGTCCTCCCTGATGACCACGGCCTGATATCCGATGTCCGATGACCACTTCCAGATGTCCGGATCCTATCCTTCCTGCCTGATGTCCGGATCCTGCCGATCGTTGCCAGATGTCCGGAGCCTGCTGATCGGTGCCAGATGTCCGGAGTCCGATCCCTGAGATCCAATCCGTGTTCCTGTCTGTGTTCCTGACTCCCTGAGATCCAGTCCGTGTTCCTGATGTTCCAGTCCGTGTTCCTGACTCCCTGAGATCCAATCCGTGTTCCTGTCTGTGTTCCTGACTCCCTGAGATCCAGTCCGTGTTCCTGATGTTCCAGTCCGTGTTCCTGACTCCCTGAGATCCAATCCGTGTTCCTGTCTGTGTTCCTGACTCCCTGAGATCCAGTCCGTGTTCCTGATGTTCCAGTCCGTGTTCCTGACTCCCTGAGATCCAAATCCGTGTTCCCGATGTCCTGTCCGTGTTCCAGTGTCCCTGAGATCCAGTCCTTGTTCCTGATGTTCCGATGTCCTGCCGGTTCCTCCTTGGTCTACCCTGTGATGACGTCTGTCCTGGGTCAGTGTCTGATGTTCTCCTGCTGAGCCTGTGCTACGCCTGAGGCCTGAGAGAGAGGCCGTCCTAGTATGCCCGTGCCAGATGACCCTGGACTTCATCAACCCGTGATGACCCCGCCATCGTCTGACGTTCGTCCTGGGCCGGTGTCTGATGTTCTCCTGCTGAGCCTGTGCTACGCCTGAGGCCTGAGAGTGAGGCCATACTAGTATGCCCGTGCCAGATGATCCTGGACTGCATCAACCCGTGATGACCCCGCCATCATCTGAAGTCTGTCTGAGGTCGGTGTCTGATGTTCTCCTGCTGAGCCTGTGCTACGCCTGAGGCCTGAGAGAGAGGCCGCCCAAGTATGCCCGTGCCAGATAACCCTGGACTGCATCTACCCATGATGTCCTCCAGCACTCGTCTGTGATCCTGAGTCGTGTACCTTCTCTGATGTGTGGAATCGGGAGCCCGGTCTTATGTTCTGTTTTTGTACTGTGTTTCTTTAAGTAAACTTTATGTTTCTTCTTACCTGAAGTTGTGCGGTGTTGTCTAGTCCTGCAGGTCGCCACCTTGCCCACATGCTCAGCTGCCACGGATCCCGGTCGCTGCCCTTCCCTAGTCCGGGCAGGCCCGGGTCTCCCTCCGTGGTCCAGTGGGTCCACATTCTCTTATCATCTGGGATCCATGCCTCACGTCGCCGTGGACTGGCGGCGTGGGAGCATTGGCTAGCTAGGCAAGCTATGCCATGTCCCGACGCCCCACAGCCGTGGGAAGCGTCACAGTAAGCTCTGGCCATGGACTCCGCTGAGCATGTGCGGTCTGCAGGACTTTCTCCAAGCTCCACCTGATGTGCGAACTAGACTACTTGGTCCCCACATGGTAAGTGGACTAGATGGCTCGATTCCCCGCTTGGTCAGCGGTTCGGACTTTTCGAGCTATTATTTCTGCTGCCATATTGTGAACTATGGGACTTACCGCCAAACCCAAGTGAATTTTTCTGGGGAATTTTTTTTTTACTTGGGTCTTCAGAAGAGGGGTTCTGAGGAGGGGGATACTGTAACGCTGGTATTCTGTACTTTGTTTTCCAGCGTTACTCTGCATGTCTTTTGCATTAACCCTTTTGCTCCTTTCCCCCTAACCAGCTGGGATACTGTTGTCTGTTACCTTTGTGGATGCTGCTCAGTTCCCGGCTCTGCTGCGTACCCATACTTGCGTGAGTGGCTCCGCTGCTTTGCATGACCGCCCGCATGTGCGGTCCCTGACCTGCTGTAAAAGCCGTCCGTAGCTTGCAAAGTCCTCTGCAGTGGTGCATGACTTACTACGTGTGTGGCAGCAGCCATTGTTGGGTTCCCTCTGTGTTGAGCTGTCTGGCTCTGCATAGGGGGCGCGGCCCACACCTGTCCTGCTTTTATATGGATTGGGTGTTTACTAGAATTACTGCTCCAGCCTATCGCTGTGAAGCAGCTCATATATAAAGTTCCCCAGCCCTAGTGGGCGTTGCCAGAGCTTCACATTGAATCCACATTGAATCCCTGAACCTAGCCGTATGTGGTTGTGTGTTCAGCTCCTGCTCTGAATTTGATCAGCTCTGGAGAGCTGATTCCCTGTTCCTGCTGTGTCTTGTTCCCTGATCCTGGATCTAACCCGGTATCTGAATATCTGAACTGTGTCTTGTGTTTCCGCCTATGCTGGGGGCTGATTACCCAGATCGCCGTTCCTGGAGGCTGTATATCCAGGCCTGTTCCTGCTGTGTCTAATTACCTGAACCCCTGATCCTGGATCGCATCCTGTACCTGAATGTCTGAACTGTGTCTTGTGTTTCCGCCTATGCTGGGGGCTGATTACCCAGATCGCCGTTCCTGGAGGCTGTATATCCAGGCCTGTTCCTGCTGTGTCTAATTACCTGAATCCCTGATCTTGGATCGCATCCTGTACCTGACTGTCTGAACTGTGTCCTCTGTGTTATGTTCCTGAAATCCTGCTGTGTCCAGAACCCTGTGCCAGTGACTGTGAATCCTTGCTATATAACCTGAGTTCATCTTGGAAGGAGGAGTCCGGTGTGTGCTGAGTTTCTGTTACTCTGTGCTCAGCTTCTGTGCAATCCCCGGCCAGCTCCCGTTGAGCCTGGCGGGGCTTGCACCAGACCGCTGGGGTTCCTTTTCAGGTCGCTGTCAGATGTCCGGATCCTATGCCTGATGACCATGGCCTGATGTGTGTAGCCCTGGTATTTAAGGTACACAATACCAGGAGGATGAGTGGAGAGGTAATGGTTAAGGCTCTATATGACATCACATACACTTAGACACACCCACAGGGAGTGTTCAGAGTCAGTCAGTGAGTCTAGCCTGGACCTGTGAGAAGGAAGGAGCAGAGTCTAGCTCGGGTGGCTCAGAACTGAGTGATCCGACTGTTGTGCAGTTCAGAGAAGTGAGGCCAGTAAAGGTGAGCCAGATTACCTCAGCCTGGTCAGAGCTGTGCCCCACTGATAGACGACTGAGACAGCTATTGAGAGTGTGAGCAAGTCGAAAGGCACAGTGGAAGGAAATCAGAAGTGCTTTAGGATTGAAGTATCCTGCACATTGTCACCGGTCACTGGAGACCGAAGCATCACTATAGCTGCACGCATAGTGGTAGAAGATCCAGAGGCTTACTGGACCTTAGGTAACAGCAAGCAGCCCCTGAAGTGTCAGTACGTAACCGGGGTCAGGTGGAATAGGAACTTTGAGCTAGGCCAAGCATATAAGAACCTAGTTTCATCACTGGAAGGCTCCACCACAAAACTGACCGGGCAGTACAGCTTGGAGAAGCTGGAGTTTATAGAGGGAACTACGCTTTATGCTGGTTGGACTCATCATCATTTTGAAAGTAAAGGAGGCCCCTGCCTTGCTCAACCATTGCCTCAAAACTCATCCTCCATCAACCCCATCAGCCTCCCTGGGACCTGCCTTACCATCTAACAAGTAAAAAGGTATGGAAAGACGCTGACGGTGTGAGACTGAGTTATTTAATTGCATGCCTGCACAACCCCACCATAACCATCGACCTGAGGGAAGAGTCCCACCTGTAGGGGACCCGACATCTAGCTGCCTCACCATCCCCTCAGAGATCTACAGCAGCGCTGGTACAAATTACCAGAGACTACAGGTGGCGTCACGAACTGTAAATATATCTATCCCCTGTAAATATTCCCCCAACATACGCCAGACCGCCAGGGCCACAGACCGAGTCACCGCTACCTGTGACATCCCCATAGACTTCCATGGGCTCGGCTCTGAGTACCCCATTGCCCTGGTAACCCACAATTGTGGTGGCGGGTCGACACAAAACTTTGGCGTCACGAACAGGATCCGAAACTCGCAAAACTGCGAGCCCCTTGTGTGCCTGTGGAGTGTTTTTGTGAAAAAGGACTGTCTGTGCTTTTGGCGCCAAATACCGCCATATTTGCCGCCAGATTCGCGCCCTAAGGCGCTGGAGAAGAAGGTGGGCGTACCTGAAAGAGCGCGCAAAGTCTTGGACACGCCCCCGGCTCTGACTCAGCGGCAGGTCCTGCAACAGGAAGTGAACGCTTGACATCAGAGCGCCTGCGACGAAGGTCCTGTTCCCACTGCTGTGCCTGTGAAGTAGCAGCATCTGAAACCGGTAGGCTCCGTTTAACCAAGGGGGCGCTAAGATGTCTCAACAACCGGCTGACAGTGCGGCCCCGGCCGGAGGCCCCAATCCCGCTCACCAGAAGCAAGGGGTACTACGGGTGGTGCAAGAGTATGCCCAAGTGTTTAGCAAGCACCCACTTGATTTTGGGGTAATTAAGGGAGTCCAACATCATATCCCTACAGGCAGTCATCCTCCCATCAAGGAGCGGTATAGGCCTATACCCCCAGCCCATTATCAGAAGGCTAAAGAAATGTTACATGATATGAAGAAGGCCGGGGTGATAAGGGATAGTTGTAGCCCCTGGGCAGCCCCTTAGTTCTGGTTAAAAAGAAAGATGGTAGTATGAGAATGTGTGTGGATTACAGGCAGGTGAACCGCATAACACACAAGGATGCATACCCGTTACCACGCATAGAGGAATCATTAGCTGCTCTGAAAACGGCTAACTACTTTTCTACCCTCGATCTGACTAGTGGTTACTGGCAAGTGGCTGTGGCTGAGGAGGATCGTGAGAAAACGGCTTTCACCACCCCAATGGGGCTCTGTGAGTTCGACAGAATGCCGTTTGGGCTCAGTAGTGCCCCAGGAACATTTCAGAGAGTGATGGAGAACTGCCTGGGACATCTCAATTTTGAAACCGTGCTGCTATACCTAGACGACGTCATCGTGTATTCCAAGACTTATGAGGATCATCTGAAGCACCTGGCAGAAGTATTCGAGTCCCTGTCCAGGTACGGGATGAAATTAAAACCCTCAAAATGCCATCTACTCAAACAGAAGGTACAATACTTGGGGCACATCGTCAGTTCGGAAGGAGTAGCGCCGGACCCAGAGAAAGTCACTGCCATCCAGAAGTGGCCGGAGCCGAAGAACCTTAAGGAAGTGCGACAGTTCCTGGGACTAACGGGTTACTACAGGAGATTCGTGAAAGATTACACGAAGAAGGCAGCTCCTTTACAGGACCTCCTAGTAGGACAATCCCTAAAGAGCAGAAACCCTCCCTTTAATTGGGGTAAGGAACAGGCTGAAGCATTCCAAAAGATGAAGGAGATCCTTACAGGTGATGAGATCTTAACCTATCCTGATTACAGTCAACCGTTCCTGTTGTACACCGACGCCAGTAATGAAGGGTTGGGAGCAGTTCTCAGTCAGAAGCAGAATGGCCAAGAAAAAGTCATCGCATATGCCAGCAGAAAACTCAGGCCAACTGAAAGGAATCCGGAAAATTATAGTAGCTTCAAGCTGGAGTTTCTGGCGCTGGTCTGGGCCATTACTGAAAGATTTAAGCATTATCTGGCCTCCAATCGGTTCACTGCGTTTACAGATAACAACCCCTTAACGCACCTGGAAACCGCCAAGCTGGGTGCCATGGAGCAGCGATGGATGGCTCGGTTGTCCAATTACCAGTTTACTATCAAGTACCGGGCAGGTCGAAAGAATGCTAATGCTGACGCATTGTCTCGAATGCCGCATGACTCTGATACGGAAGAAGAATCGGACGACCTGGAAGAAATTGAGCTACCCGCGTTCCATCGAAATGGGGTAGTCCACGAGCATCGAGTCAACAGAAAGCAGTATGGTGCAACATTAAATCCTTTACCCCATCACAGCTGGAAAGAGACTCAGGACAGTGATCCAGTGGTCAGCCGCATCAAGGAGTTGTTAAGACAGGAAGGCTCCTCTTTGGAAAAGGATGCACCTATGTCAGCCAAGCTCTTGTGGAACGAGAAAAGCAGGTTGTTCCTATACCGTGAGAAGTTGTGCAGGAGATACGTCAACCCCAGAACCCATGAGATGGTCTGGCAAATCGTGGTCCCCAAGGCAGACGTCCCAATGGTGTTGGAAGCATACCACGATCAAGCAGGACACTTTGGCTGGAGAAAGCTGGAGACCCTGTTGAGATGCCGGTTCTACTGGGTAGGGATGCGCAGATCCATTGAGAGGTGGTGTCGGAACTGTGGACCCTGTGGTCTCAGAAGGAAGGACTACGGTAGTCAGAAGGCACCCCTGCAACCTATCCGGACGACTGCCCCCTGGAGATTGTGGCCCTGGACCACGTCAAACTGTCGCCAAGTAGATCTGGATACTCATACGCCCTGACCATGGTGGACCATTACTCCAGATTTCTGGTGGTTGTTCCAGTTAAGGATCAGACCGCAGTGACGGCCGCAAAACCTTTCAAGCAAGCTTCTGCAGACCGCATGGGTATCCGGAGCAAGTATTAACCGATCAAGGACCTGCTTTCGAAGCTGATTTATTCAAGGAATTCTGTCACATGTACGGGTGCAAGAAAATTAGAACAACGCCATACCACCCTCAAACCAACGGTCTTTGCGAAAAAATGAACCATATTGTCCTTGACTTGTTGAGATCCATACCGTTGGAAGACAGAAATCGATGGCCGGACTTACTACCTGATTTGGTTGACTTGTATAACCATATACCTGTAAGTTCTACTAACTGCACTCCAGCCTATCTTATGAGAGCAAGGCCCGGAAGACTACCAATGGATTTAGAACTTGGAGTGGTAGAACCGGAGGCAGACGACGCCATTGAAAACTGGGACATCAATCGGCAAGAGCAGTACAGACGAGTGCAAATCTGTGTAGAAGAAAGTCTCAACAAGGCACGGGAGAAACAGGAAGATATTTACAACAGAAATGCTCCTGCCAAGCCTTTGATGCCTGGAGAAGTGGTATTAAAAAGGAAAAGGAAAATGCACAAATTGGATAACCAGTGGGAACAAGAACCCTACGTTGTACAAGATTCTAAATATGACAACAGAAAAGTTTGTATCATCAGTAAGGACGGAGGAAGAACAATAACCACTGTGTCCAGAGACCATTTGAAATTGTGTCCAGAACCCTTAAAGCTTTGTGAAAAGAACCCTGTCATCAATCAAGAGGAAGGAAAGGAAGAGGTCATACACACGGATCTGGGAGATTTTCCTGCGGATTGGCCCCGACTGGGAGATGCTGTAATAGTTCCGGTGTTGCAGTTTTATCAGCCACAAGAGGAAGTTCTACCTCCAGTTGTGCCGGTGGTGCCAGTTGAGTCCATTCAGGAGTTACCCATTCCAGCAACACCTCAACCTACGGAATCTCAAGAAGGATCATCAGAAGCAGCGCCCCATACTATGGGATCCCCTGGTGAAGCTGACTCACACCGCCCAGCCATCAGTACGCTTGCCAGATCCATAGAAAGATTGAGGCAGTTCTATAGTTTGCCGTTACGCAGTGCAGACAGATCACAACTTAATATACCTGAAGCTACTCCACGTAGATCAGAGCGAATCACAAAAGGGAAGATACCCATTCGATACCAGCAGTAATTATAACAAACTAATGTGAATATTGTAAAATGTGTATATATATATATGTGTCTTTGTCTTATAATGGACTGAGAGGCTGAGGACTGTGCCAGCCCAGAACTTATCTTGTAAATAGTTGCACTAAGGTGCCTTATAATGGTTTCACACAAAGCCTTGACTTACCTCTGAACATAAAACCCGTGTGGTGTGGCACTGAGTGAGGTCTGCATTCATATGTCCTGCAGCCCACCCAGGACCCACGTTGAAGGTTTGGTGCGGGTCCTTCACAAGAATCTTGCCGTTTATTATATGAACATGTCTATTTAATATTTTGTATTTTTCTATATTTAATGTTTTGTTTTGCAACGTTCAAGAAATCCTTACCTCCCGGATGGGACGAGTTAATGTTAATGTTTAATGCTTAAACAAAAATTGTCTCTTTGTATTTCACAGCCCGGGAGTGCTGTCGTTTACCATGGGGGAATGTGTAGCCCTGGTATTTAAGGTACACAATACCAGGAGGATGAGTGGAGAGGTAATGGTTAAGGGCTCTATATGACATCACATACACTTAGACACACCCACAGGGAGTGTTCAGAGTCAGTCAGTGAGTCTAGCCTGGACCTGTGAGAAGGAAGGAGCAGAGTCTAGCTCGGGTGGCTCAGAACTGAGTGATCCGACTGTTGTGCAGTTCAGAGAAGTGGAGGCCAGTAAAGGTGAGCCAGATTACCTCAGCCTGGTCAGAGCTGTGCCCCACTGATAGACGGACTGAGACAGCTATTGAGAGTGTGAGCAAGTCGAAAGGCACAGTGGAAGGAAATCAGAAGTGCTTTAGGATTGAAGTATCCTGCACATTGTCACCGGTCACTGGAGACCGAAGCATCACTATAGCTGCACGCATAGTGGTAGAAGATCCAGAGGCTTACTGGACCTTAGGTAACAGCAAGCAGCCCCTGAAGTGTCAGTACGTAACCGGGGTCAGGTGGAATAGGAACTTTGAGCTAGGCCAAGCATATAAGAACCTAGTTTCATCACTGGAAGGCTCCACCACAAAACTGACCGGGCAGTACAGCTTGGAGAAGCTGGAGTTTATAGAGGGAACTACGCTTTATGCTGGTTGGACTCATCATCATTTTGAAAGTAAAGGAGGCCCCTGCCTTGCTCAACCATTGCCTCAAAACTCATCCTCCATCAACCCCATCAGCCTCCCTGGGACCTGCCTTACCATCTAACAAGTAAAAAGGTATGGAAAGACGCTGACGGTGTGAGACTGAGTTATTTAATTGCATGCCTGCACAACCCCACCATAACCATCGACCTGAGGGAAGAGTCCCACCTGTAGGGGACCCGACATCTAGCTGCCTCACCATCCCCTCAGAGATCTACAGCAGCGCTGGTACAAATTACCAGAGACTACAGGTGGCGTCACGAACTGTAAATATATCTATCCCCTGTAAATATTCCCCCAACATACGCCAGACCGCCAGGGCCACAGACCGAGTCACCGCTACCTGTGACATCCCCATAGACTTCCATGGGCTCGGCTCTGAGTACCCCATTGCCCTGGTAACCCACAATTCTGGTGGCGGGTCGACACAGATGTCCGATGTCCGACGACCACTTCCAGATGTCCGGATCCTATCCTCCCTGCCTGATGTCCGGGTCCTGCCGATTGTTGCCAGATGTCCGGAGCCTGCTGATCGGTGTCAGATGTCTGGATCCTATGCCTGATGACCATGGCCTGATGTCCGACGACCACTTCCAGATGTCCGGATCCTATCCTCCCTACCTGATGTCCGGAGCCTGCTGATCGATACTAGATGTCCGGAGTCCGAGGACCGTGTCCTCCCTGATGACCACGGCCTGATATCCGATGTCCGATGACCACTTCCAGATGTCCGGATCCTATCCTTCCTGCCTGATGTCCGGATCCTGCCGATCGTTGCCAGATGTCCGGAGCCTGCTGATCGGTGCCAGATGTCCGGAGTCCGATCCCTGAGATCCAACGTGTTCTGTCTGTGTCCTGACTCCTAGATCCAGTCCATGTTCCTGATGTTCCATCCTGTTCGACTCCCTGAGATCCAATCCGTGTTCCTGTCTGTGTTCCTGACTCCCTGAGATCCAGTCCGTGTTCCTGATGTTCCAGTCCGTGTTCCTGACTCCCTGAGATCCAATCCGTGTTCCTGTCTGTGTTCCTGACTCCCTGAGATCCAGTCCGTGTTCCTGATGTTCCAGTCCGTGTTCCTGACTCCCTGAGATCCAAATCCGTGTTCCCGATGTCCTGTCCGTGTTCCAGTGTCCCTGAGATCCAGTCCGTGTTCCTGATGTTCCGATGTCCTGCCAGTTCCTCCTTGGTCTACCCTGTGATGACGTCTGTCCTGGGTCAGTGTCTGATGTTCTCCTGCTGAGCCTGTGCTACGCCTGAGGCCTGAGAGAGAGGCCGTCCTAGTATGCCCGTGCCAGATGACCCTGGACTTCATCAACCCGTGATGACCCCGCCATCGTCTGACGTTCGTCCTGGGCCGGTGTCTGATGTTCTCCTGCTGAGCCTGTGCTACGCCTGAGGCCTGAGAGTGAGGCCATACTAGTATGCCCGTGCCAGATGATCCTGGACTGCATCAACCCGTGATGACCCCGCCATCATCTGAAGTCTGTCTGAGGTCGGTGTCTGATGTTCTCCTGCTGAGCCTGTGCTACGCCTGAGGCCTGAGAGAGAGGCCGCCCAAGTATGCCCGTGCCAGATAACCCTGGACTGCATCTACCCGTGATGTCCTCCAGCACTCGTCTGTGATCCTGAGTCGTGTACCTTCTCTGATGTGTGGAATCGGGAGCCCGGTCTTATGTTCTGTTTTTGTACTGTGTTTCTTTAAGTAAACTTTATGTTTCTTCTTACCTGAAGTTGTGCGGTGTTGTCTACTCCTGCAGGTCGCCACCTTGCCCACATGCTCAGCTGCCACGGATCCCGGTCGCTGCCCTTCCCTAGTCCGGGCAGGCCCGGGTCTCCCTCCGTGGTCCAGTGGGTCCACATTCTCTTATCATCTGGGATCCATGCCTCACGTCGCCGTGGACTGGCGGCGTGGGAGCATTGGCTAGCTAGGCAAGCTATGCCATGTCCCGACGCCCCACAGCCGTGGGAAGCGTCACAGTGGGTTCCCGAGGGCATCGTATACTTCTGGCCCCAGGGATGGAAAAAGTAATTGTTGTAAGCAAGAAAGATGAAAAACAGTAGGACCCAGACTGGGTTTACTGCACCTGAACATGTATAAAGTTGAAGAAGTTTTATTGAGGAAAAATTTGCACTTTACTATTGATAAATGTTTACATAGTATGTTTGCTTATTTAAAGTAAAAGTTGATTGAAATGTGATTTTACTTGAAAAGTGTTTTATCATGCAAAGGACTGCGTGGCTGTGGACTTTGCCAGCCCAAAAACTTTCATTGTAAATAGTTCGCACTTCGGTGCCCCATTTTGGTTTTACATAAAACCTAAACTACCTCAGAAGAAAAACCCGTATGGTGTGGCCTAGAGTGAGGTCTGCAGCAATAAAGTCCTGCAGCCCACCCAGGACCCACGTGGGAGGTTTTTGGTGCGGGTCCTCCACAAGAATCTTGTCTTATACTATGTATTTATTGAAAAGTATTTGATAATTTTCTACTGATCTATGTACAAATTGTAACGTTAAAGAGTCCTTACCTCCCGCAAGGGATGAGTTATTATGTTTATGTTATATGTAAAACAAAAATGTTTTTCTTTTCTATTTCAGCCCGGGAGTGCTGAGTTTAACTAGGGGGGGATGTGTGGCCCAGCTGCGCAAGGCACACATGTCTCCTGGAAAATGCACAAGAAGGTAACTGTAAAGCCTGATATTCATTCACGTACAATTCTCAGCATTGCCACTAGAGGCATTTCAGACTATTTAAGTAGTGTGACGTAGCAAAGTCAGTCATCAGTGTTCAGTAGTTCAGTCAAGCCTAGGGTGGCTCAGGAGTGAGTCATCCCATCCATCTTCAGATCAGTTTAGTTTCTGTTTCAGTCAGAGACAGACGGAGGGAGAGGAGAGAAGACTGAATCCTGACAGAGCTTGTGTAGCTCATCTTATACGGAAGTGGAGGCTAGTACGGGTGAAGTGAATCATCCTAGCCTAGTCAGAGCTACCCCTTAACCTGCTACTCAGAACAAGCTGCCTGTGTTCCTAAGAAAGTGGAAGGTGACTCTCAGAGCTACAGCGTAAATACAGTCTGACGAAGCGTCCTGTGAGCTGCTCTGGACAGAGATCTGTGAAGGAAAGAAGGAAAGGGATTACAGCAGTTATACCAACGAGTCAACTGAGAACAGGTCAGTGAGCACTGAAGGAAGCTGACCTTGACACCATTGCTACATGGCTTATGTTAAGGGCGAGAGCAGGGCGAAGGGCGAGTGGAGAAGTAAGAGTGACAAAGGGACAAATCACCCTCACTCAATTAAACCGGACACCGGGGTCCGAAGCATTGCTAGTACTTCACGTCTAGTAATAAGAAAACCGGAGGCCTTTCTGGACTTCAAGTCGCAGAAGGTAGCCCTAAGGCTGATACGTAACTGGAGTCAGGGAGAACGGGGACTTTGAGTAGTGCACGACAAAATTAAGGACTTAGTTCTCTCAACATCTGATAATCAGAGACATAGAAGACTCCACCACAATGTTGGCCGGGCGCAGTTATTGCTATTGAAAGAGTTGCACTTGACTTTATGCAAGTTTGTACTCACACACTTTAAGGAGAAAGGAGGCCTCTAACCTGCTCAACAATTCCCTGAATGTGCATTCTCCAACCTGACCAGTTTCCCGGGACATACCTGCAACATCTACAAGTAAAGGTATGGAAAGAGACTGCATTGTGTGTGACTGAATCCTTATCTGCACCCTGCATCACCACCATAGACTTTGAGGGACCAGTCCCACCTGTGGGGGACTTAACACCTAGCTGCCATAACATCCCCTCAGAGATCTACCCTGCAGCGCTGGTCAATCAGATCAGAAACCACAGGTGGCGTCACAAACTACTATAACTACAATCCCCTGTAAATATTCCCCCATTGCATGACCGCCAGGGTCACGGACCGAGCTCTGCTGCCAGTGACATTCCCCATAGACTTCCATGGGCTCGGTTCCGAGTACCCCATCGCCCTGGTACCACCAATGTGGTGTGCGTCACTACAACCTGCAGTAACCACCGATCCACCAAACTGCTGCGTGACCAGCTCTACCTCGCCTACTGTATCCTCACCCATCCCTTGAAGATTGTGAGCCCTCGCGGGCAGGGTCCTCTCTCCTCCTGTACCAGTCGTAACTTGTATTGTCTAAGATTGCTGTACTTGTATTTATTATGTATCCCCACATCACATGTAAAGCGCCATGGAATCAATGGCGCTATAATAATAAATAATAATTATTATTATTATTATTAATTTATTTCTATAGCACCATTGATTCCATGGTGCTGTACATGACAAGGGGTTACATGCAAATTATAGGTATCACTTACAGTAAACTAACTAACAATGACAGACTGATACAGAGGGGAGAGGACCCTGCCCTTTCGGGCTTACATTCTACAGGATGGTGGGGAAGGAGACAGCAGGTTGGTGGGTCGCAGCAGTTCCGGTGTTGGTTGAGGCGATATCTCCGGTAGTGGTGAGGAGGTAGCAGGGTCATTGCAGGCTGTAAGCTTTCCTGAAGAGGTGGGTTTTCAGGTTCCGTCTGAAGGATCCAAATGTGTTTGATAGTCGGACGTGTTGGGGCAAAGAATTCCAGAGGATGGGGGATATTCGGGAGAAGTCTTGGAGGCGGTTGGGTGAGGAGCCGATAAGTGTGGAGGAGAGAAGGAGGTCTTGGGAGGATTGGAGATTACGTGAGGGAAGATATGGGGAGATTAGTTCAGAGATATATGGAGGAGCCAGGTAATAGATGGCCTTGTAGGTCAGTATTAGTAATTTGAACTGGATACGCTAAGGGAATGGGAGCCAGTGAAGAGATTTGCAGAGGGGAGAAGCGGAGGAGTAGTGAGATGAATTAGTCAAGCAGCAGAGTTAAGGATGGACTGGAGAGGTGCGAGGGTGTTAGCAGTGAGGCCAGAGAAAAGGGTGTTACAGTAGTCGAGGTGGGAGATGATGAGGGCGTGCACAATCATTTTAGTAGATTGAGGGTTGAGGGAAGGACGGATTCTTGAAATATTTTTGAGCTGAAGGCGACAGGAGGTAGAAAGAGCTTAGATGTGCGGTTTGAAGGACAGGGCAGAGTCAAGGGTTACTCCGAGGCAGCGGACTTCTGGTACGGGGGAAAGCGTGATGTCGTTAATTGTGATAGATAGGTCAGGTAAGAAAGATCTGTGGGATGGGGGAAAGATGATGAGTTCAGATTTGTCCACATTGAGTTTGAGGAAGCGGGAGGAGAAGAAGGAGGTTATGGCTGATAGACACTCAGGGATTCTGGACAGCAGAGAGGTGACGTCTGGGCCAGAGAGGTAGATCTGAGTGTCATCAGCATAAACATGGTGCTGGAATCCGTGGGACTTTATGAGTTGCCCCAGGCCAAGTGTATAGATTGAGAGTAGGGGTCCTAGAACAGAGCCTTGGGGGACTCCAACAGAGAGAGGGTGGGACGAGGAGGTAGTGTGGGAGTGGGAGACGCTGAATGTGCAGTTGGAAAGGTATGAGGAGATCCAAGATAGGGCGAGGTCCTTGATGCCAAATGAGGAGAGAATCTGTAGTAGAAGGCAGTGGTCAACTGTGTCAAAAGCAGAGGACAGGTCAAGAAGCAGGAGTATAGAGTATTGTCCGTTCGCTTTGGCTGTAAGTAGGTCATTAGCAATTTTGTTCAGGGCTGTCTCAGTGGAGTGATGGGGCGGAAACCAGATTGTAGAGTGCCAAAGAGCAAGTTAGAAGAGAGATGGGAGGAAAGTTCAGCATGGACGTGCAACTCCAGGAGTTTGGAAGCGAATGGGAGCAGCGATATTGGGCGATAGCTGGACATAGCGGTTGGGTCGAGGGTTGGCTTTTTAAGGAGAGGCGTGATTGTGGCATGCTTGAAAGCAGAAGGGAAGGTACCGGAAGTTAGTGATAGGTTGAAGAGGTGGGTTAGGGATGGGATAATAGTGGTGGTGAGGTTGGGGAGGAGGTGGGTTGGGATGGGGTCAAGTGCACAGGTTGTGAGGTGCAATTTGGAGAGGAGACAAATTAAGCTCCCCTTCGGTTATGTTGGAGAGTGAGGTTATGGGGTTAGGGCATTGGTCTGGTATACAAAGGGGTTGTGGTGGTTGAACAATGAAGACTTGCCTTGTTTGGTCGATCTTATTTTTGAAGTGTGTGACAAAGTCCTCAGCAGAGATGAGGGAAGTAGGAGGGGGCAGTGGTGGGCGGAGGAGGGAGTTAAAAGTTTTGAATAACTGTTTGAGGTTGTAGGATAGGGAAGATAAGAGGGTTGTGAAGTAGGCCTGTTTAGCAGAGGTGAGGGCAGATTTGAAAGAGAGTGTTGCTTGTTTGAATGCAGTGAAGTCGTCTTGTGAATTTGTTTTTTTCCAACGCCACTCTGTAATCCTGGACACTTGCCAGAGCTTTTTAGTGGTGTTATTGTGCCAGGGTTGTCTGTTGGTACGTCGCACTCTGCCATGAACCAGAGGGGCGACCGTGTCAATAGCCGATGCGAGAGTGACATTGTAGAAAGCAGTGGCACTGTCTGTGTCGTGGAGTGAGGATATGGATGCCAGTGGTAGAATAGAGTCAGAGAGTGTGTGAGTGTCTAGATGTGCAAGGTGTCTGCGGGGGTGCACGTGTTGCTGGACATGGGTGACAGGAGAGGAGGACAGGGATGAGAAAGTGAGTAGATGGTGGTCGGATAGAGGGAGAGGGGAGGTGGTGAAGTTAGGTAGAGAGCAGAGGTGGGTGAAGACCAGGTCTAATGTATGTCCGTCCGTGTGGGTGGCTGAGGAGGACCAATGAGTAAGTCCAAAGGACTAATAATAATTTAATAAAAAAAAAAGAAAAGTCATAAAAGAATGCAACTATTATTTTTACTTTCACTAATTTAAACGTAAAAAGTAAAAGTATTAATCATAATTAATATAATATATACTATGCAAATAATTAATATTCATAATAAAAAATAATGCAAAAAATGTGATCCAGACGTGTTTTAAAAAAAAACACACCTCTAATGGTAAACTGAGTCTGTATGGTAATGTGAGTCATGCATGCATTGCTATTGCTCTGCCCTTTGCTATAATTCTTGAAAAATGCTTTGAGGTGCCAGAATTTGTCTCTTAGGAGCTTGCTGAAGACCTTAAGATATTGGCTCCATTCCAAGATAAACCTCTTCAGGACAGGACTTGGGTGGCTTCTAGTGGGATGCAAAGGTGATACATCCCAAATGCCAAGTAAGTCGACTGACTGTAGAAATCAGAGCGGTATTCAGCACAGGCAGAATGCAAAAGTAATGTGAAGGTTATTTGTACGGAACTAACAGTTAGCAGGTGGTAAAAAAAAAATCACATTTGCTTTATTTGACATATGGCAGTGGGGTGTAACCTTATTTTTACAGATACAAACTTGCGACACAAGATCTATGGTGTTTTTTTTAGCATACCTACAAAAATTATTTTATTATTTGTATATAAATTTAGTCTTTTTTATCCAAGTGGGCATGATGCTCAAAACAACCACGCCCACTTGGATAAAAAGACTTGATTTATTTACAGGGAAGTGTGGGCCATATCTCAGGAACGGATAAGCTCCGAATCAAAAGAAAAATTGCACCAGATTCAGGAGAAGAGTGGAATTTCCACCAGGTAAAAAAATTCTATTTATTTGAAGTGATAAAGCTTATAAATTAATTACAAATGATATTATAATCAATAAAATGTATGTGTGGGGCAACACAGGTTCATGTATAAAGCATCAGATCAGTGGACAACTTTTCATGGCCAGTATAAAGTCTATATGTAATGCAAAAAAAAAAACTCCAACACACGTTTCGCCTTGGCTTTCACAAGGAGTGACTCCTTGAAAAAGCCGGCCTCCCTGTCAGTCTAATTATTTCTATATTATGTTTATATTGACACCTTTTTATTTATTTATGTATTCAATAAAATTATGTGTTTCATATTTATTTTGAGTGGTTATTAAAATTCCATTAATATTCATTTTAAAGATTAGTATTTAAAATAAAATGGATAAAAAGAAACCTGTAGAACACTGTATTATTAGGAATTCTTCCAGTTCAGGCTTGGGCACAATGCAAATACCACTACCAGATCAACCAGGTGTCTAATTTATCTGGGATTCCTATTGCTAACCTGGAATGAGGGTGACTATTATTCTCAGATCTATATCATAGCTTGTGAGCAGGTTATTAATGAGTCACTGTGAGGCCCCTTTCTCAAATCCTGTTTATAAAGCACTGACAAGAAACTTTTTCCAAAAAACGTTTTGTACCCGGCCAGGAATAACTTCCTGCCAAAGGTGTTGTGCTCACTTAAAAAGCAGATAAACAGCACTTTTTGCACACAGTGGTTAATGTTTCCTGTGTAACTCTCTGGTCACTATTTAGAAAGTAGCTGAATGTTTTTATTTTTGTCATAATGTCCTAAGTATATCGTTATAGTATATATGTTCTTTAAAGTGGGGAAAAAGTGAAACATATTGGTCCCATTTGTTCAATCACCCTTCATTACAAATGAACTGACATATCAAGTCCCAAATCCGTATGTATTTGAGCAGCTGCTACTGAGAAGGTGATCTTCATGTATGGAAAACTGAAGGTCCTCACCTAGTGTAGGTTACCTCAAATGGGAACCTTTAACTAAGAAAGTGATGTCCATGTATGAATAATTGAAGGTTCCCACCTGTTGTAGGTTACCTCAAATGTGGACCTGTACTGAGAAGGTGAAGTCCACGCATAGACAACTGAAGGTCCCCACCTGGTGTAGGTTACCGCAAATATGGACCTGCTACTGAGCAGGTGATGTCCATTTATGGACAACAGAAGGTCCCCACCTGGTGTAGGTTGCCTCAAATTTTGGACCTGCTACTGAGATGGAGATGTCCATGTATGGATGACTGAAGGTCCCCAGTTGGTGTAAGTAAGCTCAAATGGGGACCTGCTACTGAGAAGGTGATGTCCATGTATGGATAACTGAAGGTTCCCATTTGGTGTAAGTTACCTCAAATGGGGACCTGCTACAGAAAGGGTGATGCACATGTATGGACAACTAAAGGTCCCCACCTGGTGTAGGTTACCTCAAATGGGGGCCTGCAACTGAGCAGGTGATGTCCATGTATGGACAACTGAAGGTCCCCACCTGGTCTAGACGGGGACCTGCTACTGAGAAGGAGATGTCCATGTATGGATGACTGAAGGTTCGCACTTGGTGTAAGTTAACTCAAATGGGACCTGCTACTGAGAAGGTGATGTCCATGTATGGACGACTGAAGGTTCCCACTTGGTGTAGGTTACCTCAAATGGGGGCCTGCAACTGAGCAGGTGATGTCCATGTATGGACAACTGAAGGTTCTCACCCGTTGTAGGATACCTCAAATGGGTACCTGCTACTGAGAAGGTGATGTCCTTGTATGGACAGCTGAAGGTCCCTGCTTATCGTAAGTTCCCTCAAATGGGGACCTGCTACTGATAAAGTGATGTCCATGCATCTACTAATGTATAGGTAAGTTTTGGTTGGTCCAATTTCATGTCATTGATGTTACTAAGCAGAAAAGTCATTGACAACATCTGTTCGTCTGATGCCTAGGTTAAACTTTTAGCACAGAGTAGTGTTGGTCTGGGCTGCAAGGTTATAGAACAAGCCACCATTATTATCAGATGTTTCTCAATAGTTTTCCAAGAAAATTGCAAGAAACCTCCTTAAAGTATTTTGAATCATATAGAAAGAGAGATTGTAATATATCTACCCCCATAGATTTCTCTAATATATTATTTTTGCAGCACTAGACTCTGCATTCATATTTTGGTCACATGCGTAAAGAAAATAGTTTTGTATTTCAAGTCCAGAATCTGTAATTTTAAAACGAGTTTTAGAACTGGAATGTACTCAAAGGAAATACTGGAGAAAATATTCTGTACTTTGACATCCCTACCTTCTCATGTTGCAGAGTCTGCCGGTGAAGTTGGGTATAAAGAGCAGGGGAGTTGTCCTGTCTGGGGCCTGAACTCACAGTTGGTTTCTGTTCAGCTGGCCTTGAGGTAGGGGGATTGAAGGACCTAGTTGCGGTCAACCACTAAACAACCACAAAACCACACCAATCGGACTTGCGCTGGCAGCTGGCACGTTAGTATTAACACTGCTGTCCTTCCTTATTCATACCCTTGACGAATTTCCCAACCTCCAAGTCCCTTGCCAGGTCGATGTATTTATCCAAACTGAGCTCCGGATCCTTCTGTGAATGTGTGCTTGTGGAAACAGAGAGAGTTCTAAGTTTGACGTTACAAACTTGAGGATTTATAACCTATGAATATATATAGATTTACACACATGCTCAATGTCAGGAAGCTGCTGAATAGGGAAATGCATGTAACCTCAACAGCGTTGGAAAACTGTCTGAACCAGCATTTTACATCTACACAAATACTTATTTTAAATGTAGTTGTCCTGGATGTTCTTCACAAAATTTCCTATCTTAAGGATACAGGAGGACCTCCAATTTGGTATGTGGGTTGCAAGAGTTGATGTAGTTTTCCATGACGATCCCATGGAGAACCAATGGAGGCTTTCTCTTAGACTCTTTCACTCAGGGCAAAGTTTCATTTTACTGCCACAGCCTAATATCTAATCACTTTGGCTAAGGAGACATGGCCTTTTGGCGCCACTCACAACCCAACAATCCGCACTCGGCACACATGCCCCGACTGCCATCATCTGGCTACACTTCTAGAAGATAATAGTGCTGTTCTCCCATTATCGTGATAGGATTCACATGATTCATTAATTTCATTTAGACGTGGCCTTTTAGCGTAAATGAGTCCAAAACTTTCCACATTTCAAGATATTATGTCCACCAAAAAAAGTAGGAATTTTACGGTGATTGTATTTCTTGCCCATTTGACAGATAGGCCAAGACTAGTGTTGAGCGATATTGCTCGATATCTAAAAATATCGTATCGAAATTGTATCGCCGATAGCACTAAATATCGTCGATATCCGATTTCGATACCGGAAGTCCCATGTAAGTCTATGGGAACAAAATATCGCAACAAAAAAAACCCTTTCTTTCGTTGTAAACACAAAATATACACACATAGAATACATATATATATATATATACATGTCATTGTGACATATATATATACATATATTTATAGTTTATACACTTCTACATAGTAAAATCGACTCTAATTCAATTGCCGGGTAAAGACGTGACATACCCCATAGAAGTCGACGGGCTCGGTGCCGAGTACCCCGAAAACCTCTGGCTCTGTGCGACTCAACTTGGGCGTCACGAACAGGATTCTGTAGCTCGCTATAAGCGAGTCCTGTGTGCCTGAATTGAACTGGTTTTGTGCTTGAGAATTGCTAAAATCATCAGAGAATGTATTTGCCATTTTTCCGCCATATCTGCGTCACGACGAGGCACTGGTGAAGAAGAAGGGCGTGCTCTTCGTGGGTGTCACTCACTCAGTGGCGTGAAAACGATGGCCGCCCACTGTAAATGGTACTGCAATGTAACATCGTGCCCCACAGCTCTGGAGTTCCGCCTCCTCATCCTCCTCAGTGTGATAAGGTCCCGCCTCCCTACAAAAGAGGGGCCCTCTCCAGATATGACACATGTGACTTGGCAGAGATGGCTAATGGACACGACGAGCAGAAGTGGGAAGGGATGGAGCAGTCAGAGCTCTCCCCCCACGGAAGCGACCCGATCGCCACGGAATCACCGTTGGGCACCCGGCCTGTAAACCCTCCTACGCTGCAAGAAGCGGAGGATACCCTGAGAGGCCTGGCCCGGCACCGGGAGGAGGTCGCCAGGATGGAAGCCAGCTGGCGTGCCCTAAAAATAAACTTGAAGCGGCGCCAATCCCTCTTACCTGAAGTGTCTGTACCGGAAGGTGAGGCACCCGTTATAGTAGAGGAGCCCTTGCAATGTGATCCGGTTGACGTTGTCGCAGTGGAGGCACCCGTTCCTGCAAAAACCGCAGCACCATCAGCAGCACCCCAAATCCCGCTGTCTGCCCCGGTCGCTGAGACAGAAGAAGCGACACCCGTCCTCATGGAGGAGGCCGCGCAGGCACCAGAGCACTACCTGCTTGTACCGGAGCCCCGACTGTCATCTGATTTAGAGCCGTCTGCTTCCTCCGCAGGGGAGCGCCGCCAGGACTGGGGGGCGACAGGAGAGCTGCCGCAAACCGGACACTGTAAGCTGCAGTGGAGTGGTGGAGACATGGAGCAACTGGTGGAGGAGAATTACAATCGGCGTCAGGAGGAAGAGTGGAGACGTTGGGAGAAGGAAGCAGAGCGACAAAGGGAGCAGCGAGAAACCCTAAAACTTCGCCAACGTCACTGGAGAGGACCGGGCAGATAAGGACCGGATGAGAAAGGACAAAGGAACCCTGATGGAGCCGCGGCGTAAGGGTGCAGTACGGAACTTTAAATTGAAAGGTGGGTGGGGCTTCATCAAGGAGCCTGGACTTTATTTAGAAGTCTTTGTGACCCGGCGGGACGTGGAGGCTCACCTCCCAGAAGGACACCCGGGGAGGGACCTGTTGCCAGGAGACTTGGTGACTTACACCCGACACTGGGGTTACAATGGGTGGTACGCCCTAAATGTTACCAGGTGCGACCCCTACTCCCCAGTGTGTCAGGAACCTGTGAGACCCTCGAAGCCTTCAGCCTCCCACATCCAGGCCTCTGCAAAAGTGCCCACCCCACGCCATAAATCTCCCCAGCCTCCCTCAGTGGTCTCCTCAGCAGACCCACCCATCGACATGATATCGATACGTGGCCCGTACCCGGCGCCTGTTAGGCCCCCTGGGGTTCGTACAGTCCGTGACATAGGGCTCCAGACCCGGAGAGAGATGAAAGAGGTGGCCACACAGACCCAGATAGCGGGTCACGACTTGACTGTACAGGCCACACGACGTCATCAGGTCCTGGTGGTCCTTGGTGCCTCGGATGTTTGGCAAGCACCAGAAGAGTACCAGGTGGTACCTGGAAGAGGCCAGCCAAAGAAGTCTAAATAACCCGGACAGGGTCCCTGTATGTAAATAAATAGTTAAATTGTTTATGTACCCGGACGGGTGAATGTTCCAAAAAAATTTTTTTAATTTAATAAAAAAAAAAAAAACACAGTTTTCATTTCTTTTATTACTGTCTCATCCTGCGACGCCATCGATCTGTAAAAAAATGAAAAAAAAAAAAGTATACCACCTGTCCGACGCAGTCCATAGTAACGACTGTCCCACGACGATCCAGCTCTGCTACATCAGAATGACAGGCAGAGCCTGTCATCCCGGCGCAGCACAGCTGATTACATGCTTCCCCGGCGGTGACGTCATCGGACTGACTGCTTTACGGCCGGGATTACCCTGCAGTCACTGCAGTTATCGCTAAAAACTGCATGTGACCGCCAGGGAGAAGATAATGGCGGCCATCAAGCAGTCCAGGACGTGACCGCCGGAGATCTTCTGCCAGGTAAGTGCCGCTGACTCCTGACAGACCCGACCGACGGACACTCACAGTGACAGTGACAAATCCGATTCCGGTATCCGATATGACGAAAATATCGAAACTAATTATCGAAAGTCCGATAGAGCTAATATCGGCCGATAGCCGATATTTGCATTATCGTATCGCTCAACACTAGCCAAGACATGTGTGTCCTGACATGGTAGTTAGTCATCATGATAAGTTATAAATTTATAATGTAAAGTAGTTGAGATTGCACAATTTTGATATTGTGGTATGTTTTATGTGCTTTTTCGGCATCTAAGGGTGTGTAATTTTACCGCACACTCATAAAGGTAAATATGAAAATTTATTGTGAACTGCAAATCATGGGAGTCAAACAGAATAGAAGCAATGGCATAAGAAGAAGCGAAATATAGCGATGTTTCGGCTCAACCTGAGCCTTAATCATGTGCTTGCTGCAAAAATAAAAAAACAGTATATCAAAATTCAGTTCATTGACAAAATAACAGTATAAAGTCCAATACATGGTAAGAAAATATAGTGGTGAAAAAAGGGTGTGTTCACCCTGAGTATTTTTGGCTTAGTTTTTGGAAAAGAAACTCTACAATTCTCCAATCAAAACTTATGGTTCTGTGAACTTCTCATGGTTTTTGGAGAGATTTTTGCCCAAAAACTCAGCAAAAAAAACGCACGCTATGGCAAGTTCACACTGAGTTTTTTTCAGAAGCTTTTGGAGAGGAAACTCTAAAAAATCCTCCTTTTTTTTACTTTTTTTAAACTGCTTCAAAAAGTCTTGGACAATTCTTTAAATTAATTTCTATGAAAAATCAACATTGATGTGAGGAGTTTTTGCAGCTTTTTTTTTTTTTTTTAACCCTGTACAAGTTTTGGAAAAAGCTCCTGGAGGGAAATATGAAAATGCATGTTACTTCATGAAGGAAACTTCTCCAAATTCTGTACTGTCCAATCCAAAAAGTGCAAGAAACTTTTCAGGATAAAAAAAAAACTCTTCCAAAGCAATTCAGTAAGAGTCCTACAACTCCTCCCCAAAAAGGAGGGTTTCATGAACCAGTTTTTGCTTGAAACTCCTGTTTTTTTGTACTTCTGAGAAATTAAATTCAGTGTGAATATTGCCATACACATGCTCGCCATATTGACTGTTCATGAGCAGTAACTAGCTGCTACTTTTTCCTGTATCTGTCGTGCCTCAGGAAAGGTATCAAAATAGTCTGTATTTGCTTTTGTCATTCATGCTTATAAATGTAAGGTCATAGCAGGTCAGTACCCTGCACAAGGTCTTTTCAGGTCAATGGTTATCAGCTGTTGATCAGCCATGCTTCACTGCTGGCCTCCAGGTCACCTACAGACTAGGAGAGCAAGTTGAGGATTGAGGTGCCACAACCATGCTCCCTTTCCCTGGACATACACAATTAGTTTGTATCAGGTCTTAAAAACAGTTATTTCCTGTGCCTAATCCCACTGCCACTACAATGAGCTCACGTGTCAAACCAAATAATACTCAGCACATGTGTAGGCTTAGGAGGATGAGGCCGGAGGTTAGTCCTTGTTGATCCAGTCACAAAAGGAGCCCATTTAGAAGAAAAGTTACAGCAATTTCAACAATGCATTTTGATTTATAGAGAAGAAAACCAGTCTCGTTTGGCTCCACTATACATCCTAAAACCCTAGGCGATCTGCTGATTTTGCAGAGGTAGTTGCTTGCCAACCATATGTTTTCCCTACAGCAGCCACTACTGGGGGACATGTAGTACTGCAAGGTGCTTGTTCCAATAAGTGGGAGACCATGTGATACATGGTCAGAGCACATTTGACAAAGCAGGGGCTCTCTCTTAGTGGCAGGGTTTGCAAGTCTGCCCCTTGTTAGCTATAACTGTGCCATAGGCACTCCACAGTCATTTAGGAGGAAATGGGGTGATTGTGGTGGGAATAAGTACTTGTCTCTCCATTTCCAACCTTCTAAATGCTTCTACCTCGATTGACTGTGACATCTAAGAAGTTAAACTGCTTTGATTAGAGCTAGTTAGACTGTATAGCACAACCAGCACCCAGGCTGTATGGACAGGGCACAGTTTCTGAGCCCATTCCATGCATGCATTATGCACATCTGCCTCACCCAAAGGACAGATGTACATAGCAACATGGCGCAGAGTTGACCCCCTCCAGGTGGTCCCAGTTGTACTAAAAATATTGATAAGTATGGAGGAACATTCAGATCTCTCTGGGACAACATATAAACATCAAGTATGTCCTAGTTGTATTTAGGACAGGATAGCCACCATGTTGACCAATGACCCCTGGCAATGGTGGAGCCCTAGGTGACCAAGTTCTCGTCTATACTTGCTTATCATTTTTAAACGTCTTGGAAAAATGAGCCTCCATAAACACTTAATAAGAGCAGATCATCGAGTCACACAAGGGTAAAAAAAAACAACACAAAAATGATGTCTCCCATATACTCAGGCAGACTCCCAGCTCTGGAAGATCTCACTGCAAGTCACTGAAATGAAAAGTGGAGGTTTCGCTATACGCTTACTGTCCTCTAACCCTAACAGTACCTGGTTTACCTATCATTGGTGTTACATCCCGGGAACCAAATAATGGACAGCAAATGTCCATTAATGTGTCGCATCTGTAAAGACCCCCTGAGACCCTCGCTTTTTTACAATAAATTCAATTATATATCAGAATGCCCCCCCTATGTTTTTTGGGGTTAATGAACGGAGAGAAAGAAGCTATTTTTCCATTTTACTGAGGGAAGGGCAGCAGGTGAATTTCACAGGGATGAAGGTTTTCTCTATTACTTTTATATTCTCCTTGTATCGCTGGACTGCCATCTGTAATATTCCAGGCAATATAGCGTACATATTACACAGCTGTGGATAAAGGATAAACTCCTATCCATCTGGGTCCCATGTGCAACCCAGGGTGATTTCATAAAAATCTCAGTGACCTATTTATGTTTTTGAGATGTTGAAGGAAACTATAATACGGAGATGAAAACTGATGTAAAGCTCCGGTCAGGCACGGTCTCGCCATGCTGCTCATGTATGATGCCATATCTGCTATCCAACTGCTACTTTGCACCTAGAACTCCTAAAACAGATGTCTGCAGATGAGTCTTTTTTTCCAGACTATGGTTTGGCTATATACAGTGGGGGAAATAAGTATTTGATCCCTTGCTGATTTTGTAAGGTTGCCCACTGACAAAGACATGAACAGTCTATAATTTTAAGGGTAGTTTAATTTTAACATTGAGAGATAGTGTAAGGGGTATGATATATTACAGTTATACCTTTGTCTTTCTATATATATTTGATATGCAAATTGCCTCTAAAGAGAAAAAGAGGACTTGAACTCTATAGCACCACCTATAGTTCAAGTCCTCTTTTTCTCTTAAGAGGCAATTTGCATATTAAATTTCCCAGAGGAGCATTGCACGGCGAATAAGCCTCCTTACTTTGACACGCCAGAGCTGGTATGTCACTCTCCACAAGGAGAAACATTACCCCTTAGACCTCAGTCCAGAGCCTCTCATCTTGCCAAATCAGATCTCATACTTTGCACTGACGCGGACCAATAGTCTGAAACACCGTGTCTGCAAATGGAGATTCTGATTTGGCTTTTATCCTAAAGCCTGGGTCTCACATAGCGATACACCAGCGATCCCGACAACGATATGCACTTGTCAGGATCGCTGGTGTGACGCTACATTATCGCTGCTGAGCTGCCAAACAGGCAGCTCAGGGCAGCGATCAGCACAGCGACACTGCGGGTAACATCGCTTAGTTACCCGCAGTGTACCTTGGATACCAGCGCCCTGATGCAGGGAGCTGGTAATCAAGGTACACATCGGGTCTCCAGGCGGTGCCTGGGAACCCGCTGTGTACCTTGGTTACCAGCTCCCTGCATCAGGGCGCTGGTATCCAAGGTACACAGCGGGTTTCTAGGCACAGCCCCGCGCCTGGAAACCCGCTGTGTACCTTGGTTACCAGCGGATCGCTGGTCTCCCGCCTGTCACAACGCAGCGATGCGTGCCTGTCAGCGGGAGACCAGCGATCAAAAAAATGTCCAGGACATTCAGCGACGATCAGCGATACCCAACAGGGGGGCTGATCGTCGCTGAATGTCACACACAGCGATATCGCTGGGAGATCGCTGCTGCGTCACAAAACTAGTGACTCAGCAGCGATCTCGCTAGCGAGATCGCTGTGTGAGACGGGGGCTTAAGTCACATTACAAGACTCGTAAAAGGGTTGATTGTGACTTGTAGGATCATTACTTCCAATAGGTGGCGCTATAGAGTTCAAGTCCTCTTTTTCTCGTAAGAGGCAATTTGCATATTAAATTTCCCAGAGGAGCATTGCACGGCGAATAAGACTCCTTGCTTTGACAAACCAGAGCTGGTATGTCACTCTCCATAAGGAGAAACCTTACCCCTTAGACCTATGTATATTTGTTAATACATAATGGTATTGCTACACGATTAAGTGTATTACCATGTCTATACAATGGTACTGCTACTCAGTCAAGTGTATTACCATTTTGTTGCTGAATGTATAATATGTGAAATGTGACATGTTGATAATGAAAGATAGGGAAAGTGTAGTGCCCATGTTTGGCCTCTAGATGGGGGCATTCCAGTGTACTTAGTCATAGTATGAGTTTCACACAGGAAACAGTTAATGGTAGGAGGGGCTGCTGTGTAGTAAGCTAGTGTAGGTGTTAGATTTAGTCACAGGGCGAGGGACGCCTGAGCTGTCCACAAGGGCTATAGGCCCAGGATGCCGCAGCAGCCACGGAACGTTAAGTGAAGCTCAGCCGTCCACAACACTAGAACAGTACAGCAATGGGCCAGTGCAGTTTGGAGTGCCAGAATGTGGCAACTCATTGATTGGGCAGATACCCTTAGAACCAGGGCGAAATGGCCAAAGGACCCCGCAGATACAGTTAGTACAGAAGTGGTGCAAATCCAGAGGACAGTACAGAAGGGCAGTACCCTCTTTCAGTGGCTTCTTACTCCGGGAATTAATGATCTTGTGTCCGGGGTGAAACAGAAAGAATGCTGAGGAACCATCAGGGACGGTCTGACCCGGGCCCATGCTTTGTGATCACGAGAGTAATGCAGGGAAAAAAAAGGAACATTGTTTTGTGGAGCCTGTTGTAAAAGATGTGAAGCCTTTGGATGTGCTGTGTAATAAATCCAGTAAAGATGTTCTTGTTGAAGTTGAAATGGACTGTGTCTCAGTTTATGCTAATCTACCTGGAGAGGATCTCTCACAGCATAGGAGAGAACCAGAAGGAGCTGGACCTGAAGGCACAGGTATGGTAACTAATGGTGAATATGTTTCTGTGAGGGGAGGCCAGGACACAGAAGCCCAGGTGTCCTCGGCCAAGACTACAGTCCTGGCCGACCCTTACAATAGAATATCAAAAATAAAATCCAGAAAATCAAATTGTATAAATTATATAAATGTATTTGCATTTTTCAGTGAGAAATAAGTAGTTGATCCCTCTGGCAAACAAGACTTAATACCTGGTGGCAAAACCCTTGTTGGCAAGCACAGCAGTCAAACTTTTTTGTAGTTGATGATGAGGTTTGCGCACATGTCAGAAGGAATTTTGGCCCACTCCTCTTTGCAGATCTCTCTAAATCATTAAGATTTTGAGGCTGTTACTAGGCAACTCGGAGCTTCAGCTCCCTCCATAAGTTTTCTATGGGATTAAGGTCTGGAGACTGGCTAGGCCACTCCATGACCTTATTGTGCTACTTTTTGAGAGACTCCTTTGTTGCCTTGGCTGAATGTTTTGGGTCATTGTCTTGCTACGAGCCCAGCCAGGTTGTTACTCAGGATTTTACGATACATGACTCCATCCATTCTCCCATTGATGTGGTGAAGTAGTCCTGTGGCCTTAGCAGAGAAACACCCCCAAAACATATTGTTTCCACCTCCATGCTTGACAGTGGGGATGGTGTTCTTTGGGTCATAGTCAGCTTTTCTCTTCCTCCAAACACGGCGAGTTGAGTTAATGCCAAAGAGCTCAATTTTTGTCTCATCTGATCACAGCACCTTCTCTCAATCACTCACAGAATCATCCAGTATTTATTGGCAAACTTCAGATGGGCTTGCACATGTGCCTTGTTGAGCAGGGGGACCTTGCGGGCACTGCAGGATTTTAAACCTTTACAGCGTAATGTGTTACCAATAGTTTTCTTTGTGACTGTGGTCCCAGCTGCCTTGAGATAATTAACAAGTTCCCCCTGTGTAGTTTTAGGCTGATCTGTCACCTTCCTCATGGTCAAGGATATCCCACGAGATGAGATTTTGCATGGTGCCCAAGATCGATGTCAATTGACAGTCATTTTGTATTTCTTCCATTTTCTTACTATTACACCAACGGTTGTCTTTTTCTCACCCAGCGTCTTCCGTATGGTTTTGTAGCCTATTACTGTTTTATGCAGGTCTATGATCTTGTTCCTGACATCCCTAGAAAGCTCTTTGGTTTTGCCCATGTTGTAGAGGTTAGAGTCTGACTAATTGAGTCTGTGGACAGAAGTCTTTTACAAAGACGACTATGTAAAACAGCTGTCTTTAATGCAAGTAAAGAGTTGACTAGGAGCATCTAACTGGTCTATAGGAGCCAGAACTCTTAATGGTTGGTAGAGGATCAAATACTTATTTCTCACTGCAAAATGCAAATAAATTTATATTATTTATACAATGTGATTTTCCGGATTTTATTTTTCATATTCTATCTCTCAATTTTAAAATTAACCTACCCTTAAAATTATAGACTGTTCATGTCTTTGTTAGAGATGAGCGACTTTGCCTCCGGGAGGGTCAGAGTCGGGTTTCGGACCACCCGACTTTATAAAAAGTCGAGTTGAACGAAATCGGCCGACTATTGGAAAAAGTCGGAGTTCTGACTGAAACTCGACCCGACCCCAATGCAAGTCAATGTGGAAGAAAAGTCGGCAGTGAGTGGAGGACACTAAACACACCTACAGTGCCCATTTCAATGCAAACGACATCAATTCTTATTACTTAAGCTTGTCAACCTTAATTTACTTTATAATAATATTAACGCATTGAAAACTGGGGGTTATTTGGCTAAAGTTGGGGGGGGGACAGGGCTGGCTCCAGGTTTTCGTGGGCCCCGGGCGAAAGAGTCTCAGTGGGCCCCTTTAACACATACCACAATTCACGATGCTCCGATACGGCACAGAAATATAGGTATAGTACAATGCCAAATCTTCACTTCTTACATTACATGAGTGATATCTATTGTAAATTCTACAATAGCTCAAAAAACGGACAGTATAGTCCTCCATACAGTATTATGGGCACCACAAGTGCGCTATACAGAATAATGAGCCCCATATATTGCTCTATACAGAATAATGAGCCCCATATATTGCTCCATACAGAATAATGGGCCCAATATAATGCTTCATACAGTATAATGAGCCACATATATTGCTCCATACAGAATAACGAGCCCCATATATTGCTCCATACATAATTGGTCCCATATAATGTTCCATACAGTATATGATGAGCTCCACATAATACTCCAGTATATGATGGTCCCCATATAATGTGCCATACAGTATAGGACGGTCCCCATAGAGTTTAATGAGACCCACATATTGCTCCGTACAGTATAATGAGTCGCATATAAAGCTCCATACAGTATATGATGGGCCCCATATATTGCTCCATACAGAATGGGCTCCATATAATGCTCCATACAGAATAGGCCCCATATGATGCTCCATATATAAAGGGCCCTATATGATGTCCCATAAATAATGAACCCCATATTATTATTATTCATTTTTTTAGCGCCATTTATTCCATGGCGCTTTACATGTGATGCTCTAGTATATAATGGGCCCCATATATGATGCTCCAGTGTATGATAAGCCCCATATAATGCTTCAAATATAATGGTCCCCATATATAATGCTCCATATATAATGGGCTTCATGTGATGCTCCATATATAATGTGCCCCATATTATGTGCCATGTATAATGGGCCGCATATGATGCTGCAGTATATGATGTGCCCCATGGATGATGCTCTAGTGTATGATGGGCCTATATAATGCTCCATATATGATGGGCACGATATGATGCTCCAGTGTATAATGGGTCCTGTATATGATGCTCCAGTGTATGACGGGCCCATTTATAATGCTCCAGTGTATGATGGGCCCCATATATAATGCTCCAGTGTATAATGCTCCCCATATATTGCTCCAAACATTAAAAAAAACGAAATACCTCTCCTCGCTTAGCACTGCTCTTTTCTGGACTCCTCAGCGTTGCCATCTTCCAGATATCTGCACTGTGACTGTTCAGGCAGAGGGCGAACAGACGTGACGTCATCGCACTCTCTGACCTGAATGACACTGTCAGAAAACGCGGCAGACATCACAGGGGTGGAGCAGAGAGGGGTAAGTATTGCAAGTGCTGGGGCCCTGAGCAAGCAGGGGGGGCACACTTGTGGGCGCCGGACCTGGCACAGGGCCCTTCATAGTACGCCGGTGTCTCTGACAGCGAGTGGGCCCCCCACCTGTTCAGGGCCCCGGCACTTGCCCGGGTGGGCCAGGTTCTGATGCTGGCCCTGGGGGGGTACAGCCCAGTTAGGGAGGTGGAAAAACTGGCATATGTTGAGGTGTAGGCTGGACGTTCAGCAGCTGCAAATGGAGAAATTGGAGAAGTCAGAGGAAGAGGAGAACAAAGCGAGCCATTTTGCTGGCAACCTATGTGTCATCAGGGGAAGGTGGTACAAAATCCTTTGAAACCCAGGCATGGTTCATTTTAATGAAGGTGAGATCACCTACATTTTGGGTCGACAGCTGGGTCCTTTTTTCTGTCAGGATTGATCCAGCAGCACTGAAGACTCTTTCTGATAGCACACTACCAGCAGAGCAAGCGAGCTCCTGTAAGGCATATTGTGCAAATTCAGGCCAGGTGTCCAGTTTACAGGCCCAGTAGTCAAAGTGGAATGAACTGTGAGAGAACATCGATAGGGGAGGAGAGGTAATTTTGAACCATAGTTGGCAACTGCTGTCTCCTGTCTGTTGCAATTGAGTCAGTATTAACAGTCGTGTGAGCGTTACTCGAGAAATCAGTCCACAACATGGTCATGAAACCCCTGTCTCCAATGTCAGTTTGGCTGTGTGCACCACGAACACCTCTTCCATGTTGCCCAGTACGGCTCGTGGTAGAACCTGCACCGCTGCTGTGTGCTCGGAATGCCTCTAACAAACGGTTTACCAGAGTTGCTTGTTGTTCGCCAATATTAGCTCTAGGTTCTTATGTGGCATGATGTTCTGTAATTTGCCTTTATAACGTGGATCGAGGATGCTGGCCAACCAGTAGTCGTCATCCTTCATAATTTTGGCAATGCGGGGGTCCCTTTTTAGGATCTGCAAGACATAATCACACATGTGGGCCAATGTTCCAGGTGTCAATGATGCACTGCCAGTGGTGGGTGGAGGAGCACTTTCTGCCAAATCCACATCCCTCCAGTCACACACAAACCCTGTACCTGACCTTGGCAAGCCAACATTTTCTCTTTCCCCCTGAGAAGCATCCTGCTCCCCAAAATAATCATCCCCCTCATCCTCCTCCTCTTCCTCTTTTTCTTCCACCTCATCCAGGATAGTTCCATGAGCAGACAATGGCTGACTGTCATCAAGGCTTCCCTCCCCTCCTCCTCTTCCTCCTCTGCTGCAGACGCCTGATCCTTAATGTACGTCAAAGTTTGCATGAGCAGACACATAAGTGGGAAGCTCATGCTTATGATGGCGTCGTCTGCGCTTACTAGCCGTGTACATTCCTCAAAACATTGAAGGACTTTACAGAGGTCTTTCAGCTTTGACCACTGCCACCCGACAACTCCATGTCTGCCCTCAAACTGCCTGCCCTTGTATCCTCCCACAAATGCATTACAGCATGCCTCTGTTCGCACAGCCTCTCAACCATGTGCATGGTGGAGTTCCACCTTGTTGCAACGTCTATGATAAGGCGGTGCTTGGGGAGATAGAGCGATCGCTGCAGCTTCTGCATGTGACTGGAGTCTATGGGCGAGCGACGGATGAGCGAGCACAGTCTTCGCACCTTATGGAGCAGGGCTGGTAACTCCGGATAATTATTTTTGATGCACTGAACCATCAGGTTCAAGGTGTGAGCCAGGCAAGGTATGTGTCTGAGTTTTGCCAGGGCTATGGCCGCCACAAAATTATCACTGACTACCTTACCTGGCTCAAGATGTAGACTGCCCAGCCATGACTCAGTTTCTCGCTGCAAGTAGTCGGCCAGTACCTCCGCGGTGTGTCTATTGTCGACCCAAAGACATCATCTTTAAAACAGCCTGCTGACGCTTACCACTAGCTGTTCGATAGTGGGACTCCTCGTGTGCAACACTGGCAGCTGCGGATGGAGTTCTCGTGCGACTGCGCTCTGTCGACGAGCTTTCGCTTCTAGAGGTGGAGGAGGAGGGTCGAACGCCTACAGCCAACTGTTGCCTATACCGTGGGCTAGGCAGCACTGTCCCACAGCTACTGTCCCCTGTGGACCCTGCATCCACCACATTAACCCAGTGCGCAGTGATGGACACGTGACGGCCCTGGCCATGCCTACTGGCCCATGCATCTGTTGTGAGGTGCACCTTTCCACTCACTGTTTGAGTGCATGACAACGCGGTCTTTCACATGCAGGTGGAGGGCAGGGATGGCTTTTCTAGAAAAGAAGTGCCGACTGGGTAGGTCATAGCATGGGACAGTGTAGGCCATGAGCTCTCGGAACGCTGCGCTTTCAACCAAATGGAAGGGCATCATCTCTAATGAGATCAGTTTGGCAATGTAGGCGTTCAAAGCCAGTGTACGCAGATGAGAGGATGAGTACTTTCTTGTCCTACTCAGAGTCTCTGCTACGGTGAACTGGACTTGAGAGCTGCATATGGTAGAACTAGCGGTGGACATGGCGGACTAAGAGGGGGGTGGTGATGGTGATGATGGTGGTGGTGATGGCCTAGATGCAGTCTTTCGTTGGAAAACCATTGGGATTCCCTGACTGCTTTGGCCTTGCAACGACACCTCAACATTTCTTGCTGGTGGTGTGCTAACTTGTGGGCTTACAGTGGGGGAAGCGATGTAGCGTTGCTGGCTACCTTCAGTCGGAGCAGGTGCACGTGTGCTACCTGAGCTTTTGTAGTCCGTCCACGCTTGCAAGTGCATGGTGTTTACATGTCTAAGCATGCAACTGGTATTCAAATTTCGGAGATTTTTCCCTCGGCTAAAGGTCCTTCCGCACTTCTTACAGATAACCTCTGTCTCATCAATAGGATTTTGGGAAAACTTTTCAGGGCTTGCACGCTGTGCTAATTTGACCGTCTGACCAAGCTGTCCTGCTACTCTTTTTGTTTTTTAAACACGTTTTTGGACTCCTACGGGCCTGCCAGATAACCGCAGCTGCGATGTCGATGCCTTCTGCGGATCCTCCTCCTCTTCTGAGCTATTGCCAGCGGCACCCTCTTCCCCCAATGGATGCCAATCCGGGTCAACAACTGGGTCATCCATCACCTCCTCTTCAATTTCATCTGCACCTTCCTCTGTGTCACCGTGCAAGGTTGTATAGTATGCGGGAAGGGGCACTTGAGTTTCATCGGGGTCAGATTCTGGCTCAGTAGACTGCGAGGGCAATGTAGTGCTCTGGATGAATGTACCAGCAGAATCATATAGCAGTGGCTGTGCATCAGTGCACTCCATGTCATATTCATCTTGGACTGGGGAATTCAGGATTTCACTTGATAAGTTAGGCATGGTATGTGAAAAGAGCTCCAGGGAGTAATCTGAAGTGTGGCCTGCAGCATCCTTCACTTTTGGTGGGGGTGAAGGACACAAGGAAAGGTGTTGTTCCTGACCAGGGGCCTGCACTGACGACTCTGTACTTGCAGTTTTTGAAACTTCAGAAGAGGAGGCGATAGAGCTGGAGGCTGTTTCGGCAATGTAAGCCAAAACCTGTTCCTGATGCTCAGGCTTTAAAAGCGGTTTACCTACTCCCAGAAAAGGGAGCCTTCCAGGCCTTCTGGAGCCAGATCGATGACGCAGGCTCAACACCTCCTGCCTTAGGTGCTATTGTGCTTTTGGCACTACCAGCAGATGCACCACCACCGCCATCAGTACCAGCTGGACCCCCCCCCCCCCCCGCCCACGTCCACGGCCTCTTCCACCATACTTTCTCATGTTTGGGAAAATGTACCAAAAATACCAGCAGATATATGGTACTTTATGAGGAGCGTACAGCTGTATACGGTGTAGAGGAAAATTTAAATCTCTGTATATATTTCCGGAGTCACATACAGACGCTCACTCAGTATGGATTTGACCGTAATACAAAAAGCAGAAAAACGGTACTGTATCAGAAGCGTACAGCTGTATATGGTGTAGGGGAAATTTAAATCTCCGTATATATTTCCGGAGTCACACACAGACGCTCTCTCAGTATGGATTTCACCGTAATACAAAGAGCAGATATACGGTACTGTGTTATGTTTCGGTAACTGAGGAGAAATAGCAAAAAATAGCAAAAGCAGTAATACACCAGAGAGGCTGGAACCTATTGGATTGCAGTAACCTGAACTAAACGCACAACTAGAAGTAGCCGTGGAGCATACCTATGGTGATCCTAGACGCCTCGTCACAGCCTCAGAGATAACTACACCTAAAGACAGAAAGATGAAAGCTATCTGCCCCGGAGCAGATCCCCAAAGAAATAGGAAGCCCCCAAACATGTAATGGCGGTTAGACAAGAAGAAAACACGGACACAGACAGAAAATAGAATGAGCAAACGCTGGGGCCCAATCTGTCTAGATAGAAAAGTATAGGAAAGAATTCTGACTACAATCCAACAAACCCTAACAAAAATACCAACACTTCTGATTGCAAAAAAGTCACACGATCTCATCCATCTAAATCAGATCTCTGGTGTAACAAAACGCTATTCAGCAAATAAAAAGTAACAAAGGAGCAAAGCAAAAGTGCAGACACAAACGGAGCACAATTGCAGCGCCAGACCCCCAAAAGGGGACCAGGCTGCAGTCCATTGCAAGCAGCAAACCAGCAGATAAAATCAAACAGAGGAAAAAAAAACAGCAAACACTTATCTGAATGAGAGCAGGGAAGCTAGCAGTGCTTCAAGCAAGACCAGAAGGAACAATTGATAACCGGCAAGGCTGCTGGGAACTCAGGCCACTTATATCCTACCGTTCAGCACCAGCTGAAGGCCATTCAGTAATCAGTTCATTACCCTCAGCAACCACCGAGGGAGCCCCAGCTCAGAAGCCGCCTCCAGCATATTCACAACAGTACTGTATCAGCGTACAGCTGTATACGGTGTAGCGAAAAATTTAAATCTCCGTATATATTTCCGGAGTCACACACAGACACTCACTCAGTATGGGTTTGACCGTAATAAGAACATCCGGAGTCACACACAAATAGTCAGCATGTATTTGTCCATGATACCAGCCGATACACGGTAGTGTGTGAGGAGCGTACAGCTCTATACGGTGTGGGAAAAAATGAACGGTCGGTATCTGTGCAGAAAAAAATAATAAAAGTATTAGTGCTGTGTAAAAAACAGTCTGCACAGCAGTGTACACACAGCAATACAGCTATCAGGCAGCCTAATAACCAGAGCTGCTGCATACAAGAAAATCCACCCGTCACTGCACACTAACTGTACAGCACAATTGCTATCAGCACAAGCACAGAAGTACTTCTCTTTCCAGCCCTAACTCTCTACTGTTATGTTTAGGTAGCTGAGGAGAAAAAGCAAAAAAAGGCAATACACCAGAGAGGCTGGAACCTATTGGATTGCAGTAACTTGAACTAACCACACAACTAGAGGTAGCCGTGGAGCATTCCTACGTTGATCCTAGACGCCTCGTCACAGCCTGAGAGATAACTACACCTAAAAGCAGAAAGATGAAAGCTATCTGCCCCGGAGCAGATCCCCAAAGAAAATAGGAAGCCCCCAAACATGTAATGGCGGTTAGACAAGAAGAAAGCACGGACACAGACAGAAAATAGAATGAGAAAACGCTGGGGACCAATCTGTCTAGAAAGAAAAGTACAGGAAAGAATTCTGACTGCAATCCAACAAAAAACCCTAAAAAATACCAACTCTTCTGATTGCAAAAACACCTGAGATCACACGATCTCCACCACCTAAATCAGATCTCTGGTGTAACAAAACTAAGCCGCAGCCACTGAAAAAACAGGAAAAAGCAAATGAACAAATAACAGTGGCTACAGATAAACTGAGAGGAGCACAGGCCCCCGGAGGGGACCCGGCTGACCTCCACAAAAGTGCAGAAAACTATGCAAAAAGCAAGTACAAAAAGAAAAGCAGAAAATATCTTATCTAAAAGCAGATGATGCAGGCAGGACTCCAGAAAACTTCCAAATGAACCAGGAACCACAATTGAGACAAGAACAATTGATTACCGGCGACCATCATGGGAGGGAACCTCCCTTATATCAGTCCAGTCCGTGATCCCAGATTGCCATTCCTTGCTGAAAGGTTCAGTACTGTCTGTAACCACCAGAGGGAGTCTCTGCTCAGAAACCATCTCTAGCACATTCATAGCAGTACCCCCCCTTGAGGAGGGGTCACCGAACCCTCACCTGTGCAACCAGGCCGATCAGGATGAGCTCGGTGATAGGCACAGATCATTCTCCTAGCATGGATGTCCGAAGCAAACACCCAAGAATTGTCCTCCTGACCATAACCTCTTCACTTAACCAAATACTGGAGTTTCCGTCTAGAAAAACGAGAATCCAATATTTTCTCAACCACATACTCCAGATTGCCCTCAACCAAAACAGGGTCAGGAGGCGCAGCCATAGGAACCACTGGCTCGACAAACCTCTTCAATTAGGACTTGTGGAACACGTTATGGATCTTAAATGTCCCTGGAAGAAGCAAACGGAAGGAAACAGGATTAAGAATCTCTATGATCTTATAAGGTCCAATGAACCTAGGCTTAAACTTTGGAGATGCAACCCTCATAGGGATATTTCTTGAGGACAACCAAACCAAGTCCCCCACTTTAAACCGAGGACCATCAGTCCTATGCCGGTTGGCAAACCGTTGGGCCTTCTCCTGAGAGAGAGACAACCTCTCCACTACTGGTCCCAAATCTGCTGCAACACCCGGACAGACAGAAGCCTCCGCCTGTCCCGAAGAAAATCGAGGGTGAAACCCAGAATTGCAGAAAAATGGAGACATCAAGGTGGCAGAGCTAGCCCTATTATTAAGAGCAAACTCAGCCAAAGGCAAAAAAGAGACCCAGTCATCTTGATCAGCAGACACAAAACATCTCAAATAAGTCTCCAAGGTCTGGTTTGTTCTCTCGGTTTGTCCATTGGTCTGAGGATGAAATGCAGAGGAGAAAGACAATTGAACACCAAGTTTAGAACAAAATGTCCTCCAAAATCTGGAAACAAACTGGACTCCTCTGTCAGACACAATGTTCTCCGGAATGCCATGTAACCGAACCACGTGCTGAAGGAACAAAGGCACCAATTCGGAGGAGGAAGGTAACTTAGGTAATGGCACAAGATGTATCATCTTGGAAAACCTATCACAGATTACCCAGATAACGGTCATTTTCTGAGAAACAGGGAGGTCGGAAATAAAATCCATAGAGATATGGGTCCATGGCCTCTTGGGCACAGGTAATGGCATTAACAAACCACTAGAGCGAGAGCAAGGCTTGGAACAAGAGCAATGAAAAAATAACCGTGTGCACAACCAAGAAGGTGCCAGAGTAGGTTCCCACACGTATCTAATAGAAAATGAACTCGGCACTCAACTTTAGTATAGTGAGAATAAAGATTTTTATTCACAGTAGTAACACGAAACGTTTGGTCCTATATCATGGACCTTCATCAGTCACAGATACTACTGGAAGGGGTTGATCCACATAGGGAAGAAAGAAAGGGCTGGATATAGCTGTATTGGTGGGGTGAGATGAGGAAGAGGACAATGCCTCTATTGCACTAGTAACCTGTTGTGAAGGAGTCCGGCAGTGAGGATAGTCTCTGCATTGACGCGTGTCCACCGCTAGTCTGAGTGCCTAGCGATGAAGGTCCATGATATAGGACCGAAACGTTTCGTGTTACTACTGTGAATAAAAATCTTTATTCTCACTATACTAAAGTTGAGTGCCGAGTTCATTTTCTATTGGAACAGAGCAAGTCCCACAGGACTGCACAAATTCCCTGACGTCACGAGACAAAGTAGGCCACCAAAAGGATCGACTCACCAAGTCTCTGGTACCAAAAATCCCGGGATGACCAGCCAACGCGGAACAATGAATCTCAGACATCACACTCTTCTTCCACTGGTCTGGGACAAACAATTTCTAAATAGGGCAGCGCTCAGGTTTATCCTCCTGACACCCTGCCAGAGCCAGTCTCAAATTGGGCGAGATGGCGGAAAGTACTACACCCTCTTTCAAAATAACAGCAGGATCAGATAACTCAGGAGAGTCCGCAAAGAAACTCCTCGAGAGGGCATCCGCCTTAACATTCTTAGTGCCAGGAAGAAAAGAAACCACAAAATTAAAAGGTGTGAAAAACAAGACCCACCTGGCCTGTCTAGGATTAAGTCGCTTGGCTGATTCGAGATAAACCAGGTTCTTATGGTCCGTGAGGACCACCACCTGATGTTTGGCTCCTTCCAGCCAATGTCTCCACTCTTCAAAGGCCCACTTCATGGCCAATAACTCCCGATTACCCATGTTATAATTACGTTCAGTTGGAGAAAATTTTCGAGAGAAAAAGGCACAAGGGTTACTCTTAGAGGTCTCTGGATCTCTTTGGGACAAAACGGCACCTGCCCCAATTTCAGAGGCATCAACCTCCACCTGAAACGGTAGAGAAACATCAGGCTGCCGTAGAACAGGAGCAGAAGTGAATCTCCGCTTAAGTTCCTGAAACGCAGAAACTGCCTCCGGAGGCCAATTCACCACATCAGAACCCTTTTTGGTCAAATCAGTCAATGGTTTAACAATACCGGAGAAATTACCAATAAATTTACGATAAAAATTGGCAAAACCCAAAAATCTCTGAAGAGCCTTTAATGAAGTAGGTTGGACCCAATCACAGATGGCCTGAACCTTGACCGGGTCCATTTCAATAACAGACGGAGACAAAATGAATCCCAGAAATGAGACCTTCTGTACGCCAAAAAGACACTTTGATCCCTTCACATACAGTGCATTCTCTCTCAAAATCTGGAACACAGTCCGAACATGTTTCACATGAGAGTCCCAGTCATTGGAAAAAATCAAGATATCATCCAAATAAACAATCAGAAATTTATCCACAAAATCCCTGAAAATATCATTCATGAAGGGTTGGAAGACGGAAGGAGCATTAGTGAGCCCAAAAGGCATCACTAGGTACTCAAAATGCCCCTCTGGGGTATTAAACGCCGTCTTCCATTCATCCCCATGCTTAATGCGAATAAGGTTATACGCCCCCCTGAGGTCAAGCTTGGTAAACCAACTAGCACTTTTCACTCTGGAAAACAGGTCAGAAATCAAGGGTAACGGATATTGATACTTCACAGTCATCTTATTCAAGAGACGATAATCAATACACGGCATCAATGAACCATCCTTTTTGGCCACAAAGAAAAAAACGGCGCCCGAGGGTGAAGAGGATGGTCTGATATTACCCTTTTCCAATGACTCCTTGATATAAGATCGCATAGCATCGTGTTCAGGTACAGACAAGTTAAAAAGGCGACCTTTAGGAAATTTACCACCAGGCACTAATTCAATAGGGCAATCATAGTGTAAGGTTCTTTGTCTCTGTTGACATGTTCCTTGAAACTCAGTTTTCCGTCGGCCATTTTGCTTTCTGTCTTTCTGTAGCTCTTGCCCTCAGTTAATATGGAGTTTCCAGTTTTCATGTTCCCGCCCTGATTCTTCCCTCTTGCTTCTTAAGCAGCCTCAGCTGAACAATCAGTGCTCCTGAATCAAGCCTCAGTCAGTCTGTGACCTGACTCCTGGAAGCCTTGGACTTGTACTCCAGCTATTCCCTACTGAGGAACCTTGGAACACTTTTGGACTCTGGAAACCTGCTGTTTGGTGAATCCATGTTTGCAGAGGAATTACTGTACAGAGAAGAGATCCTGAACCTGCTTTGGAGATTTATTGTAGTGCTTGAAGTTACTCTGGCCTGCTGTGTCTCCTGTCGCTGTTCCTGCAAACTGTGTGAACTTTTCAGCATGCTTGTATGAAGTAATACAAGTCATTTAATTTCAACCTATGTCTCCTGTGTTTTCCTCGCACCCAAGCACAAGACGCTATAGGAACTGTACACTATACATGACAAGATTCAGGAGCCAATGTTTAGTGTCTGCTGGGTCTGGGAAAGCCGTGTCTGCTGTGACTGCGGATATCAGATGTCCGTTTAATACCTTATGTGATGACAGTGGTTGTGACTTCTCACAACCATTCCAGGTGAGCGCATTCCCTTAAAATTTTACTCTGGAGTGTTACCACAGGTAAACACTATTGTTTTTTTTTTTGTTTTTTCCTTTTCTCCTTCCAGCACCTCTGCCTTAAAAGATCTGGAAGATGGAGGCCCGCATAAAGGAACTTTGCGGAGTGACTGATACAATCCTTACAGATGTACAGACTTTAAAAACCCGTTTTGCAAGCCTACAGGACCTCACTAATCATAATTTGCAAGTGTTTGGACAGACTACCCAGGAATTGCGAGCCAGGATTGAGGCTCTAAAGGAACGAGCCCAGGCTCCTGCCATAACGCCAAGTTCTGGGATCCCCAAATTACCTCCTTTTCGTTTTGGCGGTGAACGTGAGAAATTCAGGGAATTTATTAATCAATGCAATTTATTTTTCTCTGCACATGCTTCACAATTTCCCACTGAACGATCCAAAGTGCTTACTATAATCATGTTGCTTACCAATAAGGCTTTGATGTGGGCAAACCCTCTGATTGAGACTGAGGATGATTGTTTGAATCACCTTGATGCTTTTATTTCAGCCATGGGGCAGGTGTTTGATGACCCCAATCGAGGTGCAACAGCTGAAGCAGCCATGTTAACTTTGCGCCAAGGTAAGCGTTCAGTAGCCGAATATGCCCTGGATTTCAGGAGATGGGCTCTTGATACCACTTGGGACACTTCCGCTAAAAAATCTATTTTTCGGAAAGGGTTGTCTCCACTGATTAAGGATGAACTTGCTCGTGCCGACCCTCCCACTGCGTTAGGTGACTTTATTAACTATTGTATCCGTATTGATGCTCGTCTGACTGAACGCAGACAAGAGAGATGGTTCGAAAATAATCGCACTAACCTTTTACTACCTCCCTCCTCAGCTAAGGAACCTTTGAGTAGGATCACAAGGGAACCAGAACCTGAACCCATGCAGGTGGACTCTTTACAAAGACGGGTTAGTGATGCACGCAAAGAACATCGTATAAAGGAAAATCTATGTTTCTACTGTGGTAAGTCAGGGCACTTCATTATAAACTGCCCCAGCCGTTCTCGTAAGACTACTGCAGCAGTCATTCACTGTGAGTGTTGCGAGAGGAGCTCTGTCATGTCCGAGCCTCAGGCTCCAGAGAGATCTGCTGCAAGAGATCTTGATTTCTCGGACTTAAACTCTGTTAGTTCTGGGGACGATGACGGTATAAACGCTGCAATTTTTCAAGTTTCCTCAGCGGTGTCCCAGCTGAATTGTAAAAGAAACAATTCTCATTGCTTCCTTTCCATCAAACTCTGGGTTGACTCAGTCTGGGTGTCTAGCTCTGCTATGATCGACTCAGGAGCAAGTGGAAATTTTATGGATATCTCCTTTGCTCTGAAACAGGGGATACGTTCAGTGAAGAAGGCTACTCCAGTACAGATGGAGACTGTGGATGGCTCTCTACTGACTTCTGGACCAGTGGATCAAGAAACAGAGCCTTTGAGGGTCCTTATGGGTAAAGATCATCAGGAGAAAATGTCTTTTTTGCTTATCTCTTCTCCCCACTTTCCCATCATTCTAGGGCTACCATGGCTGCAGGCGCAGAATCCTACAATTAACTGGGAGACCAAGGAATTACACTTTCCGGAGAAACAGATGAGTCAAGGAGTTTCAGCTTGCTCTGTTCCTAAAGGAACCATGTCAGTCCCTGAACTACCAGCTGTATACCAGGACTATGTGGATTTATGTGACAAGAAGAACGCTGATCAGTTTCCTCCTCACCGTCCATATGATTGTCCAATTGAATTATTGCCCGGAGCCGAGATACCTTTTGGTAAGATCTACCCCTAGCGGGGCCCGAGCTAAAAGCTTTGAAGGATTATATAGACGAAAATTTAGCCAAGGGCTTCATACGCCCCTCTTCATCTCCCGCAGGTGCACCATCTTCTTTGTGAAGAAGAAAGATGGATCTCTGAGACCCTGCATAGACTATAGGGAACTCAATAAGGTTACTATTAGAAACCGTTATCCATTGCCTTTAATCCCTGAGTTGTTGGAGAGAGTGCGGCATGCCAAAATTTTCTCTAAACTGGATCTCCGTGGGGCCTATAACTTGGTCCGTATTAGACCTGGAGATGAATGGAAGACTGCTTTCAGGTCACTCTATGGACACTTTGAATATCTAGTTATGCCTTTTGGTCTGAGTACCGCCCCAGCCACTTTCCAACACTTCGTGAAAGATATCTTCAGGGATCTCCTAGATACATTTGTGGTGATTTATCTGGATGATATTCTAATTTTTTCTAACTCCACAGAGGAACATCATGGACATGTGAGAATGGTCTTAGAACGCCTAAGACAAAACCATCTCTACATCAAACTTGAAAAATGTGAATTCCATAGGACCGAAATTCAATTTCTGGGGTATGTACTATCTACGCAAGGGATTAGTATGGATGGAAGCAAGACCCAAGCCATCAAGGATTGGCCAATTCCTAGAAATGTGAAGGAGGTGCAGCGTTTCATCGGGTTTGCCAACTTCTATAGACGTTTCATTAAGAATTTTTCTGAGGTAGTGTCACCTATCACCCAACTTACCCGGAAACAGTCTAGGTTCTCCTGGACCCCGCAAGCTCAGGAAGCATTTTCCTGTTTAAAGGATAAATTTACCACCGCACCTATCTTAGTACATCCCAACCCCGAGCTTGCCTTCATAATAGAGGTGGATGCTTCAGACTGTGCCGTTGGAGCTATACTCTCTCAGAGAACAGGTGAGAAGAATGTCTTGCATCCCTGTGCCTTCTTTTCCCAGCAGTTGTCTTCGGCTGAGAGGAACTACGATGTGGGCAATAGAGAATTGTTGGCCATTATTGCCGCCTTCAAGGAATGGAGAACCTTCTTCAGGGAACTGCACAGCAAATAGTCGTCCTGACAGACCATCGTAACCTTGAATTTATCAGGTCGGCTAAGTGCCTGACTCCTCGCCAGGCTCGCTGGAATCTTTTCCTAAACCAATTTAATTTTGTCATTTCTTATAGACCAGGATCGCGCAATGGAAAGGCTGATGCACTCTCTAGGATTCATTCAGCAGAGACACGTCCACTTACTCCTCCTAAGACTATTCTTCTGACTCTAGATTCCTGGGAGTGATTCATAATCAAGACCTACTTAAGGACATCAAGGAAGCATACCATGCGGATTCTTTGTTGGCTCAACCCCAAGGGACGTAAGTCTTGTCTTTAAGAATGGTGTGTGGATTCAGGGACAACGTCTGTATATACCTGAAACAGTCAGATTGAGAGTATTGCAACTCATCCACGATTCCAAGATAGCCGGGCATAGGGGAATTCTAAAGACACAAGAATTTCTTTCTCGTTTCTTTTGGTGGCCCACTTACAGGAAAGATGTCTTAAACTATGTCACTTCATGTGAAGTCTGTGCAAGATGCAAAACACCTCGCTCCTCACCAACTGGTCTGTTGCAACCTCTTCCCACCCCGTCCCGCCGTGGGGATCCATTTCTATGGACTTCATTGTGGAGTTACCAACCTCTCAAGGGAAGAACACCATTCTAGTGGTGGTTGACCGTCTAACAAAGGCAGCTCATTTTATCCCTTGTGTCGGCTTACCCACTGCAAAACAGACATCAGACTTGCTGATTAAGAATGTGTTTCGCTTACATGGAGTACCGGATGAGGTCATTTCGGATCGAGGGGTGCAATTCACTTCAAGGTTTTGGCAAAATTTCTGTGCAGCATTGGACATTAAAGTAAACCTTTCTTCTGCTTTTCATCCCCAGACTAATGGACAGACAGAACGAACCAATCAGACCCTGGAGCAGTATCTCCGCTGTTTTATCTGCCACCTACAGGATGATTGGGTGGATCTACTTCCACTGGCTGAGTTCTCTTATAACAACTCTCAGAGCGCCTCCACTAAGCAGTCTCCTTTTTACTCCAATCTAGGTTATCATCCTAACATTCTTCCTCGATTTCCCATAGATACGCCCTTGCCGGCAGTGGCTGAAAGAATCACTTCTTTACAAAAGATTATGGATCTTCTAAAGGAAAATCTAGAATTGGCTCAGGAAAGGTACAAGAAAGCAGCAGATAAATTTCGTAAACCTGCACCAGCTTTCAAGGTAGGAGATTTGGTCTGGCTGTCAACCAGAAATCTTAAATTAAAGATTCCATCGTCTAAATTGGGACATAACTACATTGGACCTTATAAGATCAATAAGATTATAAGTGCTGTTGCTTGTCGTCTTCAACTGCCCAGAACTATGAGAATCCACCCTGTCTTTCATGTATCCCTACTAAAGGCTGCAACACCCAATACGTTTCCTGGACGTTCTTCTCCTTGCCCTGACCCAGTGCTGGTCGATGGTCAGGAAGAATTTATGGTGGAAAGGATTCTAGATTCCAGGTTGTACAGAAATCAGTTGCAATATTTGATTAAATGGCAGGGCTACCCAGTGGAGGACAACTCATGGGAACCAGTCAATAATGTAAATGCTCCTCGCCTGCTCCGCCAGTTTCATCAGAGGTACCCTGACAAGCCTGGTCTGAGGTCATCCGGAGGTTGTCCCTAAGGGGGGAGTAATGTAAGGTTCTTTGTCTCTGTTGACATGTTCCTTGAAACTCAGTTTTCCGTCGGCCATTTTGCTTTCTGTCTTTCTGCAGCTCTTGACCTCAGTTAATATGGAGTTTCCAGTTTTCATGTTCCCGCCCTGATTCTTCCCTCTTGCTTCTTAAGCAGCCTCAGCTGAACAATCAGTGCTCCTGAATCAAGCCTCAGTCAGTCTGTGACCTGACTCCTGGAAGCCTTGGACTTGTACTCCAGCTATTCCCTACTGAGGAACCTTGGAACACTTTTGGACTCTGGAAACCTGCTGTTTGGTGAATCCATGTTTGCAGAGGAATTACGGTACAGAGAAGAGATCCTGAACCTGCTTTGGAGATTTATTGTAGTGCTTGAAGTTACTCTGGCCTGCTGTGTCTCCTGTCGCTGTTCCTGCAAACTGTGTGAACTTTTCAGCATGCTTGTATGAAGTAATACAAGTCATTTCATTTCAACCTATGTCTCCTGTGTTTTCCTCGCACCCAAGCACAAGACGCTATAGGAACTGTACACTATACATGACACATAGCTCCTGTGAGGGGGCAAGGATGCAGATTTACTTTCACTAAATACATCCGAAAAATCAGTCAAAAAGTCAGGAACATCCTGAGACTGGGGAGTGTCAGTATTAACACATTGGCAGCCCCAACTGGTCACAGACACAGATTTCTAATCCAAAACAGGATTATGAGACTGTAACCAAGGGAAACCTAGTACAATAATGTCATGCAGATTATGCAGCACCAGAAATTTGCAACTCTCCTGATGATCTGGTTCAACCCTCATTATCACCTGAGTAGAAAACTGGGGTTTATTCTCCGCCAAAGGGGTAGAATCAATGCCCAGTAGGGGAATAGACTTCCGCAGGGGGATCATGGGAAACCCACAACGTTTGGCAAAGTCAAAATCCATCAGGTTAATAGCTGCTCCTGAATCAACAAAAGCCTGAGCAGAAAATGTGGACAGGGAGCAAATCAGGGTAACAGTCAACAGAAATTTAGTCTGAACACTACCCAAGACAACTGAGCGTGCAAAACGTCTTCCCCGCTTAGGGCAGACGGAAAGAGCATGAGAGGCGTCACCACAGTAGAAACATAACCCATTGCGCTTTTGAAACTCATGACGCTGAGCCCCAGAAGTCACTCCATCACACTACATGGACGCAGGAGCTGGCTCACAAGGCAACACCATCTCACGCATACCTCTGCGCTCACGCAAACGTCTGTCAATTTGAATAGCCAATGACAAAGAATCATTGAGACCAGAGGGGACAGGGAATCCCACTATAACATCCTTTACATTCTCTGACAGCCCCTTCTGAAAAAGGGCTGCCAAAGCATAATCATTCCATTTGGTCAGGACTGCCCACTTTTGGAATTTCTGACAGTACAACTCAGCATCTTCAAGACCCTGATTTAATGCCAACAAGGTTTTTTCAGCTTGATCAGTGACATTAGGTTCATCGTACAATAACCCCAGAGCCTGAAAAAATACATCAACATGAATGATCAAAACAGGATCCCCAGGTGTCAGGGAAAAAGCCCAATCCTGAGGGTCGCCGTGCAGGAGAGAGATGACAATTTGAACCTGCTGTGCTGCGCTCCTCGAGGACTTAGGTTTTAAGGCAAAAAACAACTTACAGTTATTTTTGAAATTCAGAAATTTAGCCCGATCCCCCAAAAACAAATCTGGCATGGGAATCCTAGGTTCCACAACCGGCAACCTAGCAAGATATGTAGCAATACTCCGAACCTCAGTGGCAAGCTGATCCACACGGCCAGACAACTGTGCAAACTCCATTGAGAGAAAAAAAATCCTCCTCAGCACCCAGAGAAAAAGAGGGAAAAAATGCAACAAACAGAAAAAAAAAATCTCTGACAACTCTGACAACTTTTTTTTTCTTTCGACACTATTTTTCCCTTCTGTGAGTACCATATAATTTTAGTTTTTGGCCGGTGATACTGTTATGTTTAGGTAGCTGAGGAGAAAAAGCAAAAAACGGCAATACA
>JARQOD010000001.1:513227116-513327585 GCA_033576555.1 Oophaga sylvatica
AAGTCAAATTTACTGGACAAATCTGTGGAAAAGTGGCAAATTCATGATTCGCCAGATTCTCTTATCACTGGAAGTACCAATCCTATAAGTCCATATTGACTCTATATTCTATGTCGAGAATCTATAAAGCCCAAAAATCAGAATCCCCATACAGCTGTTTCAGGGTCCTTACCGCTCATTACTAGTGTTGAGCGATACGATACTGCAAATATCGGGTATCGGCCGATATTAGCTGTATCGGGCTTTCGATTCCGAGTACCGATATTTTCGTCATATCGGATACCGGAATCGGATTTGTCACTGTCACTGTGAGTGTCCGTCGGTCGGGTCTGTCAGGAGTCAGCGGCACTTACCTGGCAGAAGATCTCCGGTGGTCACGTCCTGGACTGCTTGATGGCCGCCATTATCTTCTCCCTGGCGGTCACATGCAGTTTTCGCGATAACTGCAGTGACTGCAGGGTAATCCCGGCCGTAAACCAGTCCGATGACGTCACCGCCGGGAAGCAGGTAATCAGCTGTGCTGCGCCGGGATGACAGGCTCCACCTGTCATTCTGATGTAGCAGAGCTGGATCGTTGTGGACACTCGTTACTATGGACTGCGTCGGACAGGTGGTATACTGCTGTTTTTTTTTTTTCATTTTTTTACAGGAGATCGATGGCGTCGCAGGATGAGACTGTAATAAAAGTAATGAAAACTGTGTTGTGTTTTTTATTAAATTAAAAAAATTTTTTATGAACATTCACCCGTCCGGGTACATCAACAATTTAACTATTTACATACAGGGACCCTGTCCGGGTTATTTATAATTCTTTGGCAGGGTGTTCCAGGTACCACCTGGTACTCTTCTGATGCTTGCCAAACATCCGAGACACCAAGGACCACCAGGACCTGATGACGTCGTGTGGCCTGTACAGTCAAGTCGTGACCCGCTATCTGTGTCTGTGTGGCCACCTCTTTCATCTCCCTCCGGGTCTGGAGCCCTATGTCACGGACTGAACGAACCCCAGGGGGCCTAACAGGCGCCGGGTACGGGCCAGCTATAGTTATCATGTCCATAGCTGGGGCTGCTGAGGAGACCACTGAGGGAGGCTGGGGAGATTTACGGCGTGGGTGGGCACTTGTGCAGAGGCCTTGATGTGGGGGCTGAAGGCTCCGAGGGTCTCACAGGTTCCTGACACTCTGGGGAGTAGGGGTCGCACCTGGTAACATTTAGGGCGTACCATCCATTGTAACTTCAGTGTCTGGTGTAAGTCACCAAGTCTCCTGGCAACAGGTCCCTCCCCGGGTGTCCTTCTGGGAGGTGAGTCTCCACGTCCCGCCGGGTCACAAAGACTTCTAAAAAAGTCCAGGCTCCTGGATGAAGCCCCAACCACCTTTCAATTTAAAGCTCCGTACTGCACCCTTACGCCGCGGCTCCCACAGGGTTCCTTTATCTTTTCTCATCCGGTCCTTATCTGCCCGGTCCTTCTCCAGGTGACGTTGCCGAAGCTTTTGGATTCTCGCTGCTCCCTTTGTCGCTCTGCTTCCCGCTCCCAACGTCTCCACTCTTCCTCCTGACACCGGTTGTAATTCTCCTCCACCAGCTGCTCCATGTCTCCACCATCAAATGCCAGCTTACGATGTCCGGTTTGCGGCAGCTCTCCTGGCGCCCCCCAGTCCTGGCGGCGCTCACCTGTGGCGGAAGCAGCCGCTCTGGAACAGATGACAGTCGGGGCTCCGGTACAGACAGGTAGACCTCTGGTGCCTGCGCGGCCTCCTCCATGAGGACGGGTTCGCTTCCTCTGTCTCAGCGACGGGGGCAGACAGCGGGATCTGGGGTGCTGCCGGTGAGTGTACACCCACGAAGAGCACGCCCTTCTTCTTCACCATGCCTCGTCGTGACGCAGATATAGCGGAAAAATGGCAAATACATTCTCTGATGATTTAGCAATTCTCAAGCACAAAACCAGTTCAATTCAGGCACACAGGACTCGCTTATAGCGAGCTACAGAATCCTGTTCGTGACGCCCAAGTTGAGTCGCACAGAGCCAGAGGTTTGGGGGGTACTCGGCAACCGAGCCCGTCGACTTCTATGGGTATGTCACGGCTTTACCCGGCAATTGAATCAGAGTCTATTTTACTATGTAGAAGTGTATAAACTATAAATATATGTAATATATATATGTCACAATGACATGTATATATATATATATATATATATGTATTCTATGTGTGTATATTTTGTGTTTACAACGAAAGAAAGGTTTTTTTTTGTTGCGATATTTTGTTCCCATAGACTTACATGGGACTTCCGGTATCGAATCGGATACGACGATATTTAGTGATATCGGCGATACCATTCCGATACGATATTTTTAGATATCGAGCAGTATCGCTCAACACTACTCATTACTGCACAGTGGGAGACTGGTGAGAGGCTTCGATGGGGATCTAAGGGGTAAAGTTTTCTTGTTAAGGACACTGCCAAGCTGGAGATTTACAGATAACCAATAGCCCCTGTGAAATAAAATATGCAAAAAGCCTCTTAAAAGGAGGAAAGACCAGCTTTAATGAATAGTATTGCAGACCACACCAAGACAAATTTTCGGCAAACAATATATAATAACATGGAATATACGCATGATTAGGATTTGTGTTTGCTAGCCGGTTCGAGCGGTCATCACTAGACCTTAAGTGTGGGACTTGTTTGGTTGCGGTCACATGCCGACTGGATTCTCATCTGCTTTTCTTAATGTTCTGCTTCCGAAAATTTGCCTTGGGGTGGAAAACATCTTTAATCCAAAATTATATATTACACATATTAAGCAGCAAATGAAAGGTCAGTTTTTAAAGTGGATGTACAGGACACAGAAAAATGGGCAAGCATAAGGATCTGCGTGATGACTGAAAGCTAGATGACTGTGCCAGAACAACTCCAAAACGGACAGTCTTTTGTGATGTCCCCAGTATGTAGTGGTTAGAGATGAGTGACTTTACCTCCGGGAGGGTCGTTTTGGATTTCGGATCACCCGACTTTCGCAAAAGTCGAGTTGAACGAAATCGGCCGACTATCAGAAAAAGTCGAAGGTCCGACTGAAACTCGACCCGACCCCAATGCACGTCAATGGGAAGAAAAGTCGGCAGTCAGTGAGGACAGTAAACACACCTACAGTGCCCATTTCAAAGCCAACGACATTTAATGCATTTAATACATACCACAATTCATGATGCTCCGATACGGCAGAGAAATATAGGTATAGTACAATGACAAATACTTCACTTCTTACAATACATGACTGATATCTATTTTAAATTCTACAATAGCTCAAAAACCGGACAGTATAGTCCTCCATACAGTATTATGGGCACCACATAGTGCGCCATACAGAATGGGCTCCATATAATGCTCCATACAGAATAGGCCCCATATGTGCTCCATATGATGCTCCATATATAAAGGGCCCTATATGATGCCCCATAAATAATGAACCCCATATGATGCTCTAGTATATGATGGGCCCCATATATGATGCTCCAGTGTATGATGAGCCCCATTAAATGCTTCAAATATAATGGTCCCCATATATAATGCTCCATATATATTGGGCTCCATGTGATGCCCCATAATGAACCCCATATGATACTCTAGTATATGATGTGCCCCATGGATGATGCTCCAGTGTATGATGGGCCTATATAATGCTCCATATATAATGGGCTCCATATGATGCTCCAGTGTATAATGGGCCCCGTATATGATGCTCCAATGTATGATGGACCCCATTTATAATGCTCCAGTGTATGATGAGCCCCATATAATGCTCCAAATATAATGGTCCCCATATATAATGCTCCATATATAATGGGCTTCATGTGATGCCCCATAAATAATGAACCCCATATGATGCTCTAGTATATGATGGGCCCCATATGATGCTCCAGTATATGATGGACCCCATGGATGATGCTCCAGTGTATGATGGGCCTATATAATGTTCCCTATATAATGGGTGCCATATGATGCTCCAGTGTATAATGGGAAATGTATATGATGCTCCAGTGTATGATGGGCCCCATTTATAATGCTACAGTGTATGATGGGCCCCATATATAATGCTCCAGTTTATAATGGGCCCTATCTATGATGCTCAAGTGTATGATGGGCCCCATATATAATTATCCAGTGTATAATGCTCCCCATATATTGCTCCAAACATTAAAAAAATGAAATACCTCTCCTCGCTGGGCACTGCTCTATTCTGGACTCCTCAGCGTCGCCATCTTCCAGCTCTCTGCACTGTGACTGTTCAGCAGAGGGCGCACAGACGTGACATCATCGCGCTCTCTGACCTGAATGTCACTGTCAGGAAATGCGGAAGATGTCACAGCAGTGGAGCAGGGAGAGGTAAGTATTGCAAGTGCTGGGGCCCTGAGCAAAAAGGGGGGCACACTCGTTCACGACAGCACTGGCACAGGGCCCCTCATAGAACGCTGGTGTCTCTGACTGCGAGTGGGCCCCCCCACTTGCTCAGGGCCCCAGCACTTGCCCGGGTGCGCCAGGTGCTGCCGCCGGCCCTGGGGGGGTACAGCCCAGTTAGGGAAGTGGAAAAACTAGCATATGTTGAGGTGTAGGCTGGACGTTCAGCAGCTGCAAATGGAGGAATTGGAGAAGTAGGAGGAAGAGGAGAACAAAGCGAGCCATTTTGCTGGCAACCTATGTGTCATCAGGGAAGGTGGTACAAAATACTTTGAAACCCAGGCATGGTTCATTTTAATGAAGGTGAGATCACCAACATTTTGGGTCGACAGCCGGGTCCTTCTTTCTGTCAGGATTGATCCAGCACCACTGAAGACTCTTTCTGATAGCACACTACCAGCAGGGCAAGCGAGCTCCTGTAAGGCATATTGTGCCAATTCAGGCCAGGTGTCCAGTTTACAGGCCCAGTAGTCAAAGGGGAATAAACTGTGAGAGAACATCGATAGGGGAGGAGAGGTAATTTTGAACCAAAGTTGACAACTGCTGTCTTCTGTCTGTTGCAATTGATTCAGTATTAACAGTCGTGTGAGCGGTACTCGAGAAATCAGTCCACAACATTGTCATTAAACCCCTGTCTCCAACGCCACTTCGGCTGTGTGCACCACAAACAACTCTTCCATGTTGCCCAGTACGGCTCGTGGTAGAACTGTGTCGACCCGCCACCACAATTGTGGGTTACCAGGGCAATGGGGTACTCAGAGCCGAGCCCGTAGAAGTCTATGGGGATTTTGTCACAGGTAGCTGTGGCTCGGTCTGTGGCCCTGGCGGTCTGGCGTATGTTGGGGATATATTTACAGGGGATTGATTTATGTACAGTTCGTGACGCCACCTGTAGTGTTCTGGTAATTAGTACCAGCGCTGCTGTAGATCTCTGAGGGATGGTGAGGCAGCTAGATGTCGGGTCCCCTACAGGTGGGACTCTTCCCTCAGGTCGGTAGTTAGGTAGGGATTGTGCAGGCATGCAGTAATAACTCAGTCTCACACAGTCAAAGTCTTTCCATACCTTTACTTGCAGAATGGTAAAGCAGGTCCCAGGGAGGCTGATGGGGTTGATGGAGGATGAGCTTTGAGGCAAACGGTTAAGCAAGTTAGGGGCCTCCTTTAACTCCAATGAAGCTGAGTACGACCAGCATGAAGCGTAGTCCTCTCTATAATTCCAGCTAATCTTTAGCTGTTCTGCCCGATCAGTGTTGTGGTTGGAGCCTTTTTGTGAGAAAGATGATTTCCTATATTGTCGTGCACTGACTCACGGTCCTCACTTCCCTCTGACCCCAGTTACGTACTGACTATTTGGGCTTATCCGCCGCGACCTAGGGTCCGGTAGATTTCTGGCTATCTTATCACCTTGCTTGAAACAAAGATGATCCTTCGGTCCCCAGTAACCGGTAGATTCGTGCAGGTATTCTTCACCTATAGCACTTCCTTGCTTTCTTCCACTTTTGCCCTTCGACTTGCTCAGTTCTCAGGAGATATTTCAGCCTGTTTCCAGTGGGGCACAGCTTTGACTAGGCTCGGGTACGTTAAAGTACCTATACTAGACTCCACAATTTTAAGCTGAAGATAGAGCAGAGTCCCTAAGACGTCTTGTCTCTCCTAAGTCTGGACACACTCTCCTACTGACACTCCCTTCCACACCCCTACTGGGCGTGTTCGAAGGTACATGATGACATGAAGAACACTTAACCTTTACCTCTCCACTCATCCTCCTGGTATTGTGTACCAGGGCTACACATTCCCCCATGGTAAACGACAGCACTCCCGGGCTGTGGAATACAAAAGACAGAAAAATTTTGTTTATGCAATAACATTTGAACAATAACATCTTCCCATCCGGGAGGTAAGACTACCTTAAACGTTACAAACTTTATAGAAAAATACAAATAGTATTCAATAAATAAATTTACAAGATACTTGTGAAGGACCCGCACCAAACCTTCAACGTGGGTCCTGGGTGGCTGCAGGACATCCAAGTGCAGACCTCACTCAGTGCCACACCACACGGGTTTTTGGTTCAGAGGTGAGTCAAGGTTTCATATGAAACCATTAAGAAGGCACTTTAGTGCAACTATTTACAGGATACAGTTTTTGGGCTGGCTCAGTCCTCAGCCTCTGAGTCCATTGTTAAACGAAGCTTAATAGGGAAAAACACATTTATATATATAGACTTTTCACAATATATTTACATCAGTTCGTTATAATCACTGCTGATATCTAATGGGTAATTTCCCTTTTGTGATTCTCTCTGATCTACGTGGTGTAGTTTCAGGTAAATCAATTTGCGATCTGTCTGCACTATGAAACGGTAAACCATAGAACTGCCTTAATCTTTCCATGGATCTGGCAAGCGTACTGATGGCTGGGCGGTGTGAGTCAGCTTCACCAGGGGATCCCATAGTATGGGGCGCTGCTTCAGATGATCCATCTTGAGGTTCTACAGGTTGAGGTGTTGCTGGAAGGGGTAACTCCTGAGCGGGTTCAACTGGCACTACAGGCACAACTGGAGGTAAAACTTCCTCTTGTGGCTGATAAAACTGCAACACTGGAATTATCACAGCATCTCCCAGTCGGGGCCAATCCGCAGGAAAATCTCCCAGATCTGTGTGTATAACCTCTTCCTTTTTCTCTCTTTGATTAAAGACAGGGTTCTTGTCGCAACGTTTCAAGGGTTCTGGACATAGTTTCAAATGGTCTCTAGACACAGTGGTTATTGTTTTTCCTCCGTCTTTACTGACGACACAAACTTTTCCGTTGTCGTACTTAGAATCTTGTATGACGTAGGGTTCTTGCTCCCACTGATTATCCAGTTTATGCATTTTCCTCTTTCTTTTTAATACTACCTCTCCAGGCATCAAAGGCTTGGCAGGAGCATTTCGGTTGTAAACATTTTCCTGTTTCTCCCGTGCCTTATTGAGACTTTCCTCTACACAGATTTGTACTCTTCTGTATTGCTCTTGCCGATTGACGTCCCAGTTTTCAACAGCGTCGTCTGCCTCCGGTTCTACCACTCCAAGTTCTAGATCCATTGGTAGTTTTCCAGGCCTTGCTCTCATCAGATAGGCTGGAGTGCAGTTAGTTGAGCTTACAGGTATATGGTTGTACAAATCAACCAAATCAGGTAGTAAATCTGGCCATCGATTCCTGTCTTCCAACGGTATGGATCTCAACAAGTCAAGGACAATATGGTTCATTTTCTCGCAGAGACCATTGGTTTGAGGGTGATATGGTGTTGTTCTTATTTTCTTGCACCCGTACATATGACAGAATTCCTTGAATAAATCGGCTTCAAAAGCAGGTCCCTGATCGGTTAAGACTTGCTCGGGATACCCATGCGGTCTGCAGAAGCTTGCTTGAAAGGTCTTCGCTGCCGTCACTGCGGTCTGGTCTTTCACTGGAACGACTACCAGAAATCTGGAGTAATGGTCCACCATGGTCAAGGCGTATGAGTATCCAGATCTACTCGGTGACAGTTTGACGTGGTCCAGGGCCACAATCTCCAGAGGACGAGTCGTCCGGATAGGTTGCAGGGGGGCCTTCTGACTTCCGTAGTCCTTTCTTCTGAGACCACAGGGTCCACAGTTCCGACACCACCTCTCGACGGAGCTGCGCATCCCTACCCAGTAGAACCGGCATCTCAACAGGGTCTCCAGCTTCCTCCAGCCAAAGTGTCCTGCTTGATCGTGGTATGCTTCCAACACCATTGGGACGTCTGTCTTTGGGACCACGATTTGCCAGACCATTTCATGGGTTCTGGGGTTGACGTATCTTCTGCACAACTTCTCACGGTACAGGAACAACCTGCTTCTCTCGTTCCACAGGAGCTTGGCGGGCATAGGTGCATCCTTTTCCAAAGAGGAGCCTTCTTGCTTTAACAACTCCTTGACGTGGCTGACCACTGGATCACTGTCCTGAGTCTCTTTCCAGCTGTGATGGGGTAAAGGATTTAATGTTGCACCATTTTGCTTTCTGTGGACTTGATGCTCGTGGACTACCCCATTTCGATGGAACGCGGGTAGCTCAATTTCTTCCAGGTCGTCCGATTCTTCTTCCGTGTCGGAGTCATGCGGCCTTCGGGACAACGCATCAGCATTAGCATTCTTTCGACCTGCCCGGTACTTGATAGTAAACTGATAATTGGACAACCGAGCCATCCATCGCTGCTCCATGGCACCCAGCTTGGCGGTTTCCAGGTGCGTTAATGGGTTGTTGTCTGTGTACGCAGTGAACTTATTGGAGGCCAGATAGTGCTTAAATCTTTCAGTAATGGCCCAGACCAGCGCCAGAAACTCCAGCTTGAAGCTGCTATAATTTTCCGGATTCCTTTCAGTTGGCCTGAGTTTTCTGCTGGCATATGCGATGACTTTTTCTTGTCCATTCTGCTTCTGACTGAGAACGGCTCCCAACCCTTCATTACTGGCGTCGGTGTACAACAGGAACGGTTGGCTGTAATCAGGATAGGTTAAGATCTCATCACCTGTAAGGATCTCTTTCATCTTTTGGAATGCTTCAGCCTGTTCTTTACCCCAATTAAAGGGAGGGTTTCTGCTCTTTAAAGATTGTCCTACCAGGAGGTCCTGTAAAGGAGCTGCCTTCTTCGTGTAATCTTTCACGAATCTCCTGTAGTAACCCGTTAGTCCCAGGAACTGTCGCACTTCCTTAAGGTTCTTCGGCTCCGGCCACTTCTGGATGGCAGTGACTTTCTCTGGGTCCGGCGCTACTCCTTCCGAACTGACGATGTGCCCCAAGTATTGTACCTTCTGCTTGAGTAGATGGCATTTCGAGGGTTTCAACTTCATCCCGTACCTGGACAGGGACTCAAACACTTCTGCCAGGTGCTTCAGATGGTCCTCATATGTCTTGGAATACACGATAACGTCGTCTAGGTATAGCAGCACGGTTTCAAAATTGAGATGTCCCAGACAGTTTTCCATCACTCTCTGAAATGTTCCTGGGGCACTACTGAGCCCAAACGGCATTCTGTCGAACTCACAGAGCCCCATTGGGGTGGTGAAAGCCGTTTTCTCACGATCCTCCTCAGCCACAGCCACTTGCCAGTAACCACTAGTCAGATCAAGGGTAGAAAAGTAGTTAGCCGTTTTCAGAGCAGCTAATGATTCCTCTATGCGTGGAAGCGGGTATGCATCCTTGTGTGTTATGCGGTTCACCTGCCTGTAATCCACACACATTCTCATACTACCATCTTTCTTTTTAACCAGAACTAGAGGGGCTGCCCAGGGACTACAACTATCCCTTATCACCCCAGCTTTCTTCATATCATTCAACATTTCTTTAGCCTTCTGATAATGAGCTGGAGGTATGGGCCTATACCGCTCTTTGATGGGAGGATGACTGCCTGTAGGGATATGATGTTGTACTCCCTTAATGATCCCAAAATCAAGTGGATTTTTGCTAAACACTTGGGCGTACTCTTGCACCACCCGTAATACCCCTTGCTTCTGGTGAGCGGGAGTGGTGTCCGTCCCAACATGGAGTTGCTGACACCATTCCGCCACCTGAGTTGCTGGGTCATTGTCCTCCTCTATTTGACAGGAGTCTAAGGACTCAGCCGGGAGAATGGAATTATTGTCGACAGCATGAAGTTTAGCAATGGTTGCATAACGGGGTAAATTTACCTCATCATCTCCCCAATTGAGAAGCCGTACAGGTACTCTCCCATTCACCACTTCTACTACTCCTCTAGCAGTCATAAGTGTAGGTCTATGTTCTGAATGGTGGGGTTCTACTACAGCTTGGTAATTCTGTCCCCTCAGACCTATGGCTGCCCTGCACCAAATGATCATTTCACTCATTGGGGTATCACAATAGGATTCGAGTCAGTGACCCGTACATTACCAATTTCGCCGTCGGTAAGCTTCGCTTGTTGCTGACACACCAGGGCCCGGATCTCTCTTTGGATGACTCCTCTCTGCCTTGGTCGGGCAATCTCAGCGAGCTGTTGGAGCAAGAACACTACTTCTTCCAAACAATTACCAATAACATTAGTACCCAATATTATATTTAGACCATTCTCCTCATTTACAGTCTTCACTACCAGAAGTCCCTGGTCTTTCAACTCCTCTCTTCCCACCTTTACATCTACACATTTTGTTCCAAGTACTTCTACAGGAAGACCATTAGAAGCATACACAGTAAAGTCAAGGCTCGGAGGTTTAAGACTGTCCATTGACCAGTACTTGGTATATAGGGCATCAGGTATGAGGGTGACTTGAGACCCAGTGTCTAGCAATGCTGGAACAGCAATCCCATCTAAAATAATGGACAGGTAGGGTCGCCCGCCCACATACCTGCGGTTCCAGTCTAGGGGGCCTGGCGGGTATTCTCCTGGGTGTTGGCCCTTGGACCCAGGTTCTGCCCGTTTAAAGGACACTGTGGAGACAAATGACCTTTTCGGTTGCAGCGAAAACAGACGATCTCTCGACGAGAAGGGTGTTGATCAGAGGTTGCTCCTGGGGGTGGCGTTGTCCTCCTCCGGGGGGGCGACGTCTTCTTTCTTCTCCGTGCATCCACGGGACGTCTTCTGGGCAGTCCGCTAGCAAGATTTTTCCTTCCTCTTCTTTCCGCAGTTGCAGGGCACTCATAACAGCAGCCAGATTTTAGTCAGCTGGCGCACCTCTGAGCGCAGACAGTCCAATTCACTAGGAGATGTCACCTGCGCTTTGGCTTCAGCCACTAGCGGGGAACAGGGGGTTACTGCCGGTTCCGGAGTGACTTCACCCTGATGATGTTGGGTGGCCACCTCAGGTTTGCCCAGGGGCCGCAGCCCTTTTATTGCCATGTCCTTTAGGGCATCAAAGGTAGCATCCGGATGATCTAAGGACCACCAATTTACAGTTCTGCGTTCCTCTGGGGATCTCAATCCCTGTATAAACTGTTCTTTCAACATTTTATTCTCATGGAGAGCATTTAAATTGTTAATTTGCTTGAGTGCTTTCAGGGCTCCTTGCAATCGGCAAGCATAGTCCCGGATGCTGTCACCTGGCTGTTGTGAACAGTGATAGAAGGCCATCCGGAGATCCGTTTCTGTGCGGTCTTCAAATATGGCATTTAGTTTAAGGAAAATCGCAGGTACCGACTCCAGATCAACGGTATCCCAAGTCTCCACTTCCCTCTCAGCAGCGCCAGTTAACTGCCCTATTAACACAGCAGCTTTTTGTTTCTCAGGCATGGAGTACATTTCCAATAGGCTGCTTAACTTCCGCTTGAAGCCTGATAATGTGCCTGGCTCACCGCTGTACTGGGGAAGCCATTTCGCCCCAGGCATATATGGAAGCGTTAGTGGCATGATCGGGACTACCGGACTGGGTGCAGGGCCTGCGCCTCCATCTGGCGCTATAATACCAGACGGTGCGGGATTGGGGCCTCCGGCCGGGGCCGCACTGTCAGCCGGTTGTTGTGACATCTAGCGCCCCCTTGGTTAAACGGAGCCTACCGGTTTCAGACGCTGCTTCTTCACAGGCACCGCAGTGGAACAGGACCTTCGTCGCAGGCGCTCTGATGTCAGAGCGTTCACTTCCTGTCGCAGGACCTTCCGATGAGTCAGAGCCGGGGGCGTGTCCAAGACTTTGCGCGCTCTTTCAGGTACGCCCACCTTCTTCTCCAGCGCCTGAGGGCGCGAATATGGCGGCAAATATGGCGGTATTTGGCGCCAAACAACAGCAACAGTCTTTTTCACTCAAACAGTTACATAGGCACGCAGGGCTCGCAATTCTGCGAGTTTCGTATCCTGTTCGTGACGCCAAGTTTTTGTGTCGACCCGCCACCACAATTGTGGGTTACCAGGGCAATGGGGTACTCAGAGCCGAGCCCGTAGAAGTCTATGGGGATTTTGTCACAGGTAGCTGTGGCTCGGTCTGTGGCCCTGGCGGTCTGGCGTATGTTGGGGATATATTTACAGGGGATTGATTTATGTACAGTTCGTGACGCCACCTGTAGTGTTCTGGTAATTAGTACCAGCGCTGCTGTAGATCTCTGAGGGATGGTGAGGCAGCTAGATGTCGGGTCCCCTACAGGTGGGACTCTTCCCTCAGGTCGGTAGTTAGGTAGGGATTGTGCAGGCATGCAGTAATAACTCAGTCTCACACAGTCAAAGTCTTTCCATACCTTTACTTGCAGAATGGTAAAGCAGGTCCCAGGGAGGCTGATGGGGTTGATGGAGGATGAGCTTTGAGGCAAACGGTTAAGCAAGTTAGGGGCCTCCTTTAACTCCAATGAAGCTGAGTACGACCAGCATGAAGCGTAGTCCTCTCTATAATTCCAGCTAATCTTTAGCTGTTCTGCCCGATCAGTGTTGTGGTTGGAGCCTTTTTGTGAGAAAGATGATTTCCTATATTGTCGTGCACTGACTCACGGTCCTCACTTCCCTCTGACCCCAGTTACGTACTGACTATTTGGGCTTATCCGCCGCGACCTAGGGTCCGGTAGATTTCTGGCTATCTTATCACCTTGCTTGAAACAAAGATGATCCTTCGGTCCCCAGTAACCGGTAGATTCGTGCAGGTATTCTTCACCTATAGCACTTCCTTGCTTTCTTCCACTTTTGCCCTTCGACTTGCTCAGTTCTCAGGAGATATTTCAGCCTGTTTCCAGTGGGGCACAGCTTTGACTAGGCTCGGGTACGTTAAAGTACCTATACTAGACTCCACAATTTTAAGCTGAAGATAGAGCAGAGTCCCTAAGACGTCTTGTCTCTCCTAAGTCTGGACACACTCTCCTACTGACACTCCCTTCCACACCCCTACTGGGCGTGTTCGAAGGTACATGATGACATGAAGAACACTTAACCTTTACCTCTCCACTCATCCTCCTGGTATTGTGTACCAGGGCTACACAGAACCTGCACCGCTGCTGTGTGCTGGGAATGCCTCTAACAAACGGTTTACTGTCGGAATAATGCATATTGATTTGTATGTATTGCAACAACTACTACTGTACTGTTTGATATGTTGTGCATATTGTGAGGTTGTTAACAAAGTTTTGTAAAAAAAAAAAAAAAAAAAACTCACTCACAGACAGGATGCCTCCTCCTTCTCTTCCTGTGTTGTTGTAATGTTTTTCATGCTGCAGTCATACCAGATATCAGGCTGATCACATTTCATGCTGTGTTGTAAGCTGTCTATACTGGATGTGAATAAATCTACATTCTCTGTTGCTGACTCCGGATTTTACGCTGGTTAATCCGCTGCTAACAGGTTATGGGCCCAGAGTTCCCAGAGTGCCCAGAGTCCTAGAGTCCCAGAGATCCCCAGAACACAGAGAAAAGAAAAGAAAGAAAGACAGCAAAGATGGCCACCACCAGCAGCAACTCCATGAAGTTTACAGTACCAAGTCTCACTAACCAGAACTATCAATCCTGGAAATTCAAAGTGAAGATGCTGCTGATAAGGGAAGGTACGTGGAAATACACACAGAGCCTAAACCTGACCCAGTACCACAGGAGTGGATAGAGATGGATCAGAAAGCACAGAGTACCATATCACTCAGCATAGATGATGATCAGATTGTTCATGTGTGTAAATGTGATACTGCAAGAGAAATGTGGGAGCAGCTGCAAAAGGTACATGAGAGGATTAATTTAAGCAATAAACTGTATCTTATGAGAAAACTGTACAAGTCTAAGCTACAGAAAGGCCAGGATATGCAGGAGTATATCAGGAGTATTCTAGAGCTTGTAGAACGCTTGAGGCATTGGGGAAGATCTGAAGGACTTTCATGTAGCCGCATTACTGCTTAGTAGTGGTCTTCCAGAGAGCTATGACACGCTTGTGACCGCACTAGATGCGCGCCCAGATGATGAGCTTACTCTGGAGTATGTAAGAGGGAAGCTTATAGATGAATATAAACGGAAGGCAGAATGTATAAGCACCAAGACAGAGTCTGCTTTCCAAACACAGAGTCTATATGATGACAGAAAGCACCTAAAAGAAACACGTGAATGTTTTGTTTGCAAGAAATCAGGACATTTGAAAGCCGACTGCAGAGTTTGGAAAGCTAGAATGAATCAGCTGAAAAAGCAAAACAGTCAGCAAAGGGTTAAGAGTGCTGTGTCTGGAGAAAATGATTCTGTGAATACTGAAATTGCATTTACTGTCAGTGCAAATACATCAAAGCATTCATGGTGTATAGACTCTGGAGCAACTAGTCACATGACTAATAACAGAGACTTCTTTTCTAAGCTTAATCAAAATAAGTCAGAGAAAGTGATTATGGCTAATGGACAGTACATGAGTTCAGAAGGCATAGGAGATGGTTATATTGATTGTGAAATCTCACCAACACAAAGCAGGAAGATCCCAGTAAAAGATGTGCTCTATGTGCCTAGTCTTGAGAGTAATTTACTATCTGTGAAGAAACTCACAAAACAAGGAAATGAAGTTACATTTAAGCATGATAGCTGCATCATCTCAAAAGAGGGTCACACACTAGCAGAGGGAAAAATCACAGATGAACTTTATCAGCTGAAATGTAAAGAGTGTGTGTATACTGCTCAACAAGAAGAGCACAATAACTGTATTCATGTATGGCATAGGTGTCTGGCACACAGAGACCCAGAAGCAATAAGAAAGTTAGTTCAGAAGCAACTAGCTGATGATATCACAATTGATCTATGTAACCAGACAATGAAGTGTACTAGCTGCATCAAAGGGAAAATGTCTAGAAAAGATTTTCCTAAGAGAAGTCCTACAAGAACAGAACAGCCACTAGATTTAATACACACAGATGTCTGTGGTCCAATGAGCACTCAGACTCCTGGGAAAGAAGAGATATTTTCTCACATTTATTGATGATCATTCCAGATATACAGTTGTCCATCTGCTTCACAGCAAGATAGAAGTTCCAGAGAAACTTGAAATATATCTAGCTGAGGTATATAATAAATTTGGAAGAATGCCAAAGATTCTACGTGCAGATAATGGGACTGAATATACAAGCAATCAGACACAGAGCATTCTAAAGAAAAATGGAATCCTATTTCAGACCACTGTACCGTACAACCCCGAGCAAAATGGTGTTGCGGAAAGAAGGAACCGAACACTCTGTGAAAGTGCAAGAAGTATGTTATTTGATGCAAATCTGCCTACAACATATTGGGGTGAGGCAATCATGACAGCTTGCTATCTTCAGAACAGACTACCAGGTAAAGCTACAGAGAAAACTCCATTTGAGCAATGGAACAGCAGAAAGCCAAAACTGCACCACATAAGAATATTCGGAAGTAAAGCATTTGTACATATTCCCAAAGAAAAGCGAACTAAGTGGGAATCTCATGCTAAAGAAGGTATCCTGGTAGGCTACAGTGAAACCCAGAAAGGTTATAGGATTCTACACCCAGAAACAAACAAGGTCACAATAAGCAGAGATGTAGTGATTGATGAGAACTTTGTATCACCCAAGTTTTGTGACATCACGCCAGTAGTCCAGCTGAAGTCACAATTACAAGACAACAACAAGGAGGATGTAGAAGTCTGGCTGGATTCTTCAACCACTGAAGGAACAACAGAAAAATCAGAAGAATCTGCAATCAGAAGATCGTCAAGATCAAACAAAGGTATACCAGCTAAACGTCTATCCTACATTGTCAAGACACTACCTGAGTCAGAGCCGCAGTCATGGGATGAAATGCAAGGACTACCTACCCATGAAAGAACAAAGTGGATTGATGCCGCTAATGAGGAAATCAAGTCGCTTCATCAACTCCAAACTTAGAAACTCACCAAGCTACCACAGGGCAAAAAGGCAATCAAGTGCAAGTGGGTCTTTAAAACCAAATATGACTCTGAAGGTAAAGTCCACAGATTTAAAGCAAGGTTGGTCGCAAAAGGATATTCTCAAAAGTATGGCGAAGATTACGATGCTACATTTGCTCCAGTCGCTAAACAGACTACGTTCAGAGCTTTGTTAGCTGTAGCTGCTGTACAAAAGATGTATGTCAGACATTTGGATATAAAAACTGCTTTCTTAAATGGTGACATTGAGGAGGACTTATACATGACTCAACCTGAAGGTTATGTAAAAAGAGGTGAAGAGAATCTTGTTTGCAAACTACAAAAATCTCTCTATGGTCTTAAGCAATCAGCAAGAGCATGGAACACCAAGATGAATAAAGTCTTGTTGGAAGAAGGATTTAAAAGAGGTCAAGCAGATCCATGCTTATACACAAAATATACAGATGGAAAGTGGATGTATATTCTCTTATATGTGGACGATGTGATTGTAGTTCATCAAGAAGACGCAGAAATTGGAAAAATGACTGAAATTCTGAATCAGCATTTTGAAACAAAAGACCTTGGAAGTGTGACATATTATCTAGGAATCCAAATCCAGAGAGAGGAAGATGGGAGTTTTCTTCTAAACGAAAGTGCAAAAATTAATTTGATTCTGAATTAATTTGGAATGTCAGAGGCCAAAGGTATATCAACCCCAATGGAACCATCCTACCTGAAGCTGGAAGAAGAAGATGACCTGTTGCCTAACAATGAGAAATATCGTCAGGCAGTGGGGGCACTTCTGTACATATCAACTATGACTCGACCGGATATCACAACAACAGTTGGAATCCTTTGCAGATATGTGGAAAAACCGCGCCGAAGAGACTGGAATGCTGTTAAAAGACTTCTGCGATATTTGAAAGAAACGCAAGATGTAAATTTAAAACTATCTGCAGCGGGAGATCTTGAACTTACCGGCTATGTAGATGCGGATTGGGCTGGTGATTCGCGTGATTGTAAATCCACAAGCGGATACTTGTTTAAAGTTGGAGAAAGTTCAATCACCTGGTCTAGTAGGAAACAAGTGTCATTGCCTTGTCATCCACAGAAGCGGAGTATGTGTCCGCAGCCTATGCAAGCCAGGAGGTCGTTTGGCTAAGACAATTGATGGACGATCTTGGCAAACCGTCAACTCAGCCGACGGTGATTTATGAGGACAACCAAGGATGCATTAAACTTGCATGCAGTGAAAAGATCAGTGCTAGAACCAAGCACATTGACGTCAGACACCATCATCTACGTGATTTGATACATCGTGGCATAATTCAGTTTGTCTATTGTGAAACTGATAAGATGCTAGCTGACATTATGACAAAGCCATTGCCACGAGCCAGGTTCCAAGAATTGAGAACCACAATGGGAATAAGTGGATAAGTAGTTGTTGAGTGGGGGTGTTGGAATAATGCATATTGATTTGTATGTATTGCAACAACTACTACTGTACTGTTTGATATGTTGTGCATATTGTGAGGTTGTTAACAAAGTTTTGTAAAAAAAATAAAAAAAAAACACTCACAGACAGGATGCCTCCTCCTTCTCTTCCTCTGTTGTTGTAATGTTTTTCATGCTGCAGCCATAGCAGATATCAGGCTGATCACATTTCATGCTGTGTTGTAAGCTGTCTATACTGGATGTGAATAAATCTATATTCTCTGTTGCTGACTCCGGATGTTACGCTGGTTAATCCGCTGCTAACATTTACCAGAGTTGCTTGTTTGTTCGCCAATATTAGCTCTAGGTTCTCCTGTGGCATGATGTTCTGTAATTTGCCTTTATAGCGTGGATCGAGGATGCTGGCCAACCAGTAGTCGTCAGCCTTCATAATTTTGGAAATGCGGGGGTCCCTTTTTAGGATCCGCAAGACATAATCACACATGTGGGCCAATGTTCCAGGTGTCAATGATGCACTGCCAGTGGTGGGGGGAGGAGCACTTTCTGCCAAATCCACATCCCTCCAGTCACGTACAAACCCTGTACCTGACCTAGGCAAGCCAACATTTTCTCTTGCCGCCTGAGAAGCATCCTCCTCCCCAAAATAATCATCCCCCTCATCCTCCTCCTCTTCCTCTTCTTCCTCCACCTCGTCCAGGACAGTTCCCTGAGCAGACAATGGCTGACTGTCATCAAGGCTTCCTTCTTCCTCCTCCTCCGCTGCACACGCTTGATCCTTAATGTGCGTCAAAGTTTGCATGAGCAGATGCATAAGTGGGATGCTCATGCTTATGATGGCGTCGCCGGCGCTTACCAGCTGTGTGCCTGCCCGTGTATCCTCCCACAAATGCATTACATCCTGCCTCTGTTCACACAGCCTCTCAACCATGTGCATGTTGGAGTTCCACCTTGTTGCGACGTCTATGATTAGGCGGTTCTTGGGGAGGTGGAGCGATCACTGCAGCCTCTGCATACGACTGGAGTCTACGGGCGAGCGACGGATGTGCGAGCACAGTCTTCGCATCTTATGGAGCAGGACTGTTAACTCCGGATAATTATTTATGAAGCACTGCACCACCCGCTGTCCGCTGTGGACCCTGCATCCACCCCAATAACCCAGTGCACAGTGATGGACACGTAATGGCCCTGGCCATGCCTACTGGCCCATGCATCTGTTGTGAGGTGCACCTTTCCACTCACTGATTGTTTGAGTGCATGGACAATGCGGTCTTTCACATGCAGGTGGAGGGCAGGGATGGCTTTTCTAGAAAAGAAGTGCCGACTGGGTAGGTCATAGCATGGGACAGCGTAGGCCATGAGCTCTCGGCACTTTAACCAAACGGAAGGGCATCATCTCTAATGAGATCAGTTTGGCAATGTAGGCGTTCAAAGCCAGTGTACGCGGATGAGAGGATGAGTACTTTCTTGCCCTACTCAGAGTGTCTGCTAGGGTGAGCTGGACTTGAGAGCTGCATATGGGGGAACTAGCGGTGGACATGGCGGACTGAGAGGGGGTTGGTGATGGTGATGGTGGTGGTGGTGGTGATGGCCTAGATTCAGTCTTTCGTTGCAAACACATTGTGATTCCCTGAATGCTTTGGCCTTGCGACGACACCTCAACATTTGTTGCTGGTGGTGTGCTAACTGGTGGGCTTACAGTGGGGGAAGCGATGTAGTGTTGCTGGCTACCTTCATTCGGAGCAGGTGCACATGTGCTACCTGAGGTTTTGTAGTCCGTCCATGCTTGAAAGTGCATGGTGTTTAAATGTCTAAGCATGCAACTGGTATTCAAATTTCGGAGATTTTTCCCTCGGCTAAAGATCCTTCCGCACTTCTTACAAATAACCTTTGCCTCATCAATAGGATTTTGGTCAAAAAAGTGCCACACTGCACTCTTCCTACTATGGGATAAATTTTTAGGGCTTGCACACTGTGCTAATTTGACCGTCTGACCAAGCTGTCCTGCAACTCTTTTTGTTTTTTTAACACCTTTTTGGACTGCTATGGGCCTGCCAGATAACCGCAGCTGCGATATCGATGCCTGCTGCGGATCCTTCTCCTCTTCTGACCTATTGCCAGCGGCACCCTCTTCCCTCAATGGATGCCAATCCGGGTCAACAACTGGGTCATCCATCACCTCCTCTTCAATTTCATCTGCACCTTCCTCTGTGTCACCGTGTAAGGTGGTATAGAATGCGGGAAGGGGCACCTGAGTTTTATCAGGGTCAGATTCTGGCTCAGTAGACTGCAGGGGCAATGTAGTGCTCTGGGTGAATGTACCAGCAGAATCATATAGCAGTGGCTGTGCATCAGTGCACTCCATGTCAGATTCATCTTGGACTGGGGAATTCAGGATTTGACTTGATAACCCAGGCATGGTATGTGAAAAGAGCTCCATGGAGTAATCTGAAGTGTGGCCTGCCGCATCCTTCATTTTTGGTGGGGGTGAAGGACACAAGGAAAGGTGTTGTTCCTGACCAGGAGCCTGCACTGACGACTGAGTGCTTGCATTTTTTGAAAACTTCAGAAGAGGAGGCTGGAGGCTGTTTCGGCAATGTAAGCCAAAACCTGTTCCTGATGCTCCGGCTTTAAAAGCGGTTTACTTACTCCCAGAAAAGGGAGCCTTCCAGGCCTTCTTGAGCCAGATGATGACGCAGGCTCAACACCTCCTGCCTTAGGTGCTATTGTGCTTTTGGCACTACCAGCAGATGCACCACCACCACCATCAGTACCAGCTGCCCCCCCCCGCCCACGTCCGCAATTCTAAATCTCTGTATATATTTCCGGAGTCACACACAGACGCTCACTCAGTTTGGATTTGACCAGAATACAAAAAGCAGAAAAAAGGTACTGTATCAGAAGATACGAGGTTTATATAGTGTAGGGGAAGATTTCAATCTCCGTATATATTTCTGGAGTCACACACAGATAGTCAGAATGTATTTGTCCGTGATACCAGCTGGTACACGGTAGTGTGAGGAGCGTACAGCTCTATACGCTGTGGGAAAAAATGAACGCTTGGTAACTGTGCAGAAAAAAAAGAATAAAAGTATTAGTGCTGTGTAAAAAGCAGTGTACACACAGCAATACAGCTAGCAGGCAGCCGAATAACCAGCGCTGCTGCACACAAGAAAATCCTCCCCTGTCACTGGCAGGCAGCCTAATAACCAGCGCTGCTGCACACAAGAAAATCCTCCCCTGTCACTGCACACTAACTGTACAGCACAATTGCTATCGGCACAAGCACATAAGAACTTCTGTTTCCAGCCCTAACTCTCTACCTACTGATAAACAGCGTCAGCAACCTCTCCCTTCTGTTAAGATCGGCAGAAGTAAAATGGCGGTCGGTGGTCAGGGCTTTTATAGACACTATGACGCCCCCCAAAGCAAGCCAATCACTGCAATGCCCTTCTCTAAGATGGTGGTGGACGCTGCCTATGTCATCTTATTGCCCACAGTGTACGTCCTTGTTCATTGGTTGAAAAAGGTGCCTGTAAGCATTATGGGAAAACTGACTTTGGCGCTCGGGTCGACGACCGCATTGCCGACTTCACGCTATGGTCGGGTTTCGCTCGGCGAAACCCGACTTTGGCGAAAGTTGGAGACTTATGAATCTGACCGACCTGTTTCGCTCAACTCTAGTAGTGGTTAGTTTCTAACATAAATGGTCCAAGGATGGACAACAAGTGAACTGACAATAGTGGATTATGGAGTCTGAATGCTCATTGATGATGGGACCATAGACTATTCCAATTCCACAGGGGACCTTCCAGCTTTAGTAGCTGTATAGCCAACATTGGTCAAGGAGCCCACGCTGTCTCCTGTCCACCACCGAAAGTGGCTACAATTGGCATATAATCATTTTAACTGGACCATGGAGCAATGGAAGAAGGAGGAGGTTTGGCCTGATGAATCACACTTTCCATCATTTGGATGACCAAGTGCTTGTATATCAATTATCCAGGTAAGTGATAGTTATAGGATGCACGAAAAGACGAAAAGGTGGCACAGCTAGATTGATGAGGTTTTTTTTATTTCAGGAAATATTGGGTTTTGGCATCATTTGGATGTGACATCTGCCTAACCTTTGTATCAAACAAGTAACCCATGTCACGGGAGTGGGTATCCTTATGTGGTGCCTCTTTCAACATGATAACTAACACTCCAGCTATACTCCAAAAAAGAGGAACATAACAAGGAGATCAAGGTGATTCCCTGTCCCCAAAGCCACCAGATCTTAATCTGATTGAACGTATTGGAATAAATAGTCCAATGCGTGGATAGAATTTATTTTTCACATGAGTGCATTTTGCATATGACCTAGACTAGACGTTTTAGACCCTGGAGCTGCAGAAAACCTTTCCACCATCTGCGGAACAATGCGCAAGGCTAACAGCCAAGAAAAGGATAAACACTATACATACCAGACAATGTAAAACCTGTCCAGCAATGTTACAAAGTAAAGGAACGATATGAAATTTACTCGAAAGAAAGTGCGGCAGTGTGTCTGGCCAAAACACATAACAATGAAGATCAACCATCACAATCTGCTTCGAAAGTATGGGGATGATTGCTTCAATAAGTCTTTACCTTAATAGTTAACCCAGCGGAGATACCAAAAATTCAGTCAGTAATTTCATTTTGCTTGCAATAATTTTATCTTCCTACAGAGGGCTCCAAACATCCTTGTTTATATTCTTTACCATTATGGGTTCAATGGGCAATGTGGATTCGCTAAGCTATAGGTCAGGTTGAGCAACACGGACCAGAAGAGTTGATGCAGCGGAGTTGGACTTCTCTAGAGGGCACGTGGGACTATGAGAATCAGTGGGGCTGGGTATTCAGGACAGCAGATGGAACTAGAGGTTGCAGCCAAACAAAATGTGTGAATAGCATAGGAACAGCAGAATTGAGTAGGCAATTAGACACCTTGTTGCAGGAGTACAGTAGCAAACAAGAAGAGCGGAGATGAGTTGGTTATCAGATATAGTAGAGTTGTTGGTGCAGACAAAAACAGGAATACCAGAAAAGTTGGTAATCAAGTATCTTGATGTCGTGATAGAAGAGTTGATAGTGTTGAAAGCAACAGGAATAGCAGAGATTAGTTGATTAACAGGTACCTTAATAGCAAAGTAGATGGTTCAGATAGAGCCAGGAAGAGTAGAGACAAGTTGGTTATCAGGTACATTGATAGCAGAGCTGACAAGAATGACAGCACCAGGAATCGTAGAGAAGAGCTGGTTATCATGTACCTTGATAGCTGAGTTAAGTGTACACACAACACTAGGAACAGCAGGACTGAAATGGCTGTAGAAGATGGCTCACTGCCACCTTGTGCCGGCCTTAAAAAGCCCTGGATGATAAAATCATAGATGAAAGCAGAGGCCAATGTTGGAGCTGGGTTTGTTGAATAATATTTACCATATTGGACACAAAGACTACCCCGCTTCTATTGGCCCAGCCCATGCCCCTAACGCTAGAAGGAAAGCAGGGTAGGTTGTACCATTTACAACATGTGGATAACCTTGGAGGAACAGTAAAGAAGAGTTTGTTAGCTCAAACAAACTTTCTAGGGCTTTTCTCTGGAGAGGCACTCAAAGCCTGATGGCTACACTCCTATGAAATGCATAAACTTAAAGGTTTCACTTCAAAGAGGCACATAAGAATACAGTAGTGGTAGTCATTGGGGGGCTCAACACTTAGTAGGAACAGTATGACATAGGTACGCTTCTTAGTGGCAATTTTCACTCCTTCCTGATATAGGAGGTACGCCAATACATGTGCGATTAGGGAAATTGTATGTTGTGAACCTGGGCTGGTAAAGTGATAGGAGAGCTGATGTGTGTCTTTTACATGAAGCTGCTGGTCACACTATACTAATTCATTTACCACCTATAAACATGAGACCGGCTGCCCTTTAAAGTTTTACAGCCCCTATAAACTTACACTATAAGGGAGGCTGTCCAACACAGCTCCGCCAGTCCCTCTCATTAATCTGACATTGTTGCTTTAAGAGCAGCTGCCTAGATGGGTGAGTAGGTGACCTCAGGGGTCATAGTGCATGACCTCCTCTCAGGGTTATTATTGACCGAGTGTCACCTTCAGGTCTTTTTGCCTTCACTTAAAGACATATTTTCACTTTAACTCTCAAATACTCTAAAAAAACACTTACCCTAATGAGGCGGTGGCCACATAGGAGCCAAATCCTTGCATCTATGGCCAGAACCATGCAAAAATATTGAGAATTGAGAGTCCTCAGTGGTTGATACCTTTTAATGGTACCTTACCCTTTCTGCTTTCAAACATGCCACAATCACGCCTATCCTTAAAAAGCCAACCCTTGCCCCACCTCTATGTCCAGCTATCGCCCATATATCGCTGCTCCCATTCGCTTCCAAACTCCTGGAACTGCACGTCCACACTGAACTTTCCTCCCACCTCTCATCTAACTTGCTCTTTGACAATCTACGATCTGGTTTCCGCCCCATCACTCCACTGAGACAGCCCTGACCAAAATTACTACCGACCTACTTACAGCCAAAGCTAACGGACAATACTCCTACTTCTAGACCTGTCCTCCGCTTTCGACACAGTTGACCACTGCCTCCTACTACAGATCCTCTCCTTTGGCATCAAAGACCTCGCCCTATCCTGGATCTCCTCATACCTTTCCAACTGCACATTCAGCGTCTCCCACTCCCACACTACCTCCTCATCCCACCCTCTCTCTCTCTGTTGGAGTCCCCTAAGGCTTTGTTCTAGGACCCCTTCTCTTCTCAATCTATACACTTGGCCTGGGGCAACTCATAAACTCCCACGGATTCCAGTACTACCTTTATGCTGATGACACTCAGATCTACCTCTCTGGCCCAGACGTCACCTCTCTGCTGTCCAGAATCCCGGAGTGTCTATCAGCCATATCCTCCTTCTCCTCTCGCTTCCTCAAACTCAATGTGGACAAATCTGAACTCATCATATTTCCCCCATCTCACAGATCTTCCTTACCTGACCTATCACAATTAATGACATCATGCTTTCCCCCGTACCGGAAGTCCGCTGCCTCGGAGTAACCTGTTGTGAATGGACTTGAGATGAGTTCTGAGCAGAGGCTCCCTCTGGTGGTTACAAGCGGTACTGGACTGTCCAGTGAAGATTGTGAGGATTGGGAATCAGGTGTTACTGACTGGTCTTATATAAGGGAGTCACCTTCCCATCAGGGTTGCCGGTGATCAATTGTTCTGGTCTCAATCCTTGATTCCTGTTTCCTTTGTAGCCTGCTGTGTCGTGTCTGCATCTCCTGCTAACAGATAAGACATTTTCTTCTTTTTGCTTTTGTGCTTGATTTTTGCATTTTGTCCTGCACTTCTGTGGGGGCCTTCAGGGTCCCCTCGGGGGCTTTTGCCCTCTCAGTTTTGTTCAGCCACTGATGTTTGTACATTTGCTTTTTCCAGTTTTTTCAGTGGCTGCTGTTTTGATTTTGTTACACCAGAGAACTAATTTAGGTGGTAGAGGTCGTGTGATCTCAGGTGTTTTTGAAATTAGTAAAGTTGGTGCTTTTCAGGGTTTTTTGGGATTGCAGTAAGTGCCCTTCCTATCCTTTTCTATTTAGATAGTTTGGGCCCCAACGTTTGCTCATACTATTTTCTGTCTGTGTCAGTATTTCTTCTTGTCTAACCGCCATTACATGTTTGGGGGCTTTCTATGTTCTTTGGGGATCTGCTCCGGAGCAGATAGCTTTCATCTTTCTATCTTTAGGTATAGTTAGTTTCTCAGGCTGTGACGAGGCGTCTAGGACCAACGTAGGAACGCTCCACGGCTGCCTCTAGTTGTGGTGGTTAGTCAGGGTACTGCAATCTCATAGATTCCAACTGCTCTGGTGTATTGCCTTTTTTACCTGCACTCCTCAGCTACCAAATCATAACAGTATCACCGGCCAAAACTGAAATTTATATGGTACTCACAGAAGGGAAAAAATATTTTGAAAGAAAAAAAAAAAAGGTTGTTAGAGTTGTCAGAGATATTTTTCTGTTTGTTGCATTTTTTTTTTTTTCCCTCTGTATCTCTGGGTGCTGGGGAGGATTTTTTCTCTCAATAGAGTTTGCACAGTTGTCTGGCCGTGTGGATCAGCTTGCCACTGAGGTTCGGAGTATTGCTACCTATCTTGCTAGGTTGCCTGTTGTGGAACCTAGGATTCCCATGCCAGATTTGTTTTTGGGGGATCGATCCAAGTTTCTGAATTTCAAAAATAATTGTAAATTGTTTTTTGCCTTAAAATCTAAGTCCTCAGGGAACGCAGCGCAGCAGGTTCAAATTGTCATCTCTCTCCTGCGCGGCGATCCTCAGGATTGGGCTTTTTCCCTGACACCTGGGGATCCTGTTTTGAGTGATGTTGATACATTTTTTCAGGCCTTGGGGTTATTGTACGATGAGCCTAATGTCACTGATCAAGCTGAAAAAGCCTTGTTGGCATTAAATCAGGGGCTTGATGACGCTGAGTTATACTGTCAGAGATTCCGTAGGTGGGCAGTCCTGACCAAATGGAATGACGACGCTTTGGCAGCCCTTTTTCGGAAGGGTCTGTCAGATAATGTAAAGGATGTTATGGTGGGATTCCCTGTCCCCACTGGTCTCAATGATTCTATGTCATTAGCGATTCAAATTGACAGACGTTTGCGTGAGCGGAGAAGTATGCGTGGAATAGTGTTGCCTTGTGAACCTGCTTCTGAACCCATGCAGTGTGATAGAGTGGTTTCTGGGGCACAGCGTCATGAGTTTCGAAAGCGCAATGGGTTATGTTTCTACTGTGGTGATGCTTCTCATGCTATCTCAGTCTGCCCTAAGCGGGGAAGTCGTTTTGCACGCTCAGTTGTCTTGGGTAGTGTTCAGACTAAGTTTTTATTAACTGTTACTCTGATATGCTCTCTGTCCTCATTTTCTGCTCAGGCTTTCGTTGATTCGGGAGCAGCTATTAACCTGATGGATTTTGATTTCGCTAAACATTGTGGGTTTCCCTTGATACCCCTACAGAAGTCTATTCCCATACTGGGGATCGATTCTACCCCTTTGACTGAGAATAAACCTCAGTTCTCTACTCAGGTGATAATGAGGGTTGAACCTGATCATCAGGAGAGCTGCAAATTTTTGGTTCTGTATAATCTGCATGATATTATCGTGCTGGGTTTCCCTTGGTTACAGTCTCATAATCCTGTTTTGGATTGGAAATCTGTGTCTGTAACCAGTTGGGGCTGCCAATGTGTTAATACCAACACTCCTGTTTTTTCTGCCTCCCCCCAGGCTCAGGATGTTCCTGACTTTTTGATTGATTTTTCTGATGTGTTTAGCGAAAGTAAATCTGCATCCTTGCCTCCCCATAGGAGCTATGACTGCGCTATTGAATTAGTGCCTGGTAGTAAATTCCCTAAAGGTCGCCTTTTTAACTTGTCTGTACCTGAACATGACGCTATGCGGTCTTATATCAAGGAGTCTTTGGAGAAAGGTCATATCAGACCATCCTCTTCACCCTTAGGTGCCGGTTTTTTCTTTGTGGCCAAAAAGGATGGTTCATTAAGGCCGTGTATTGATTATCGTCTTTTGAACAATATTACTGTGAAATATCAATATCCGTTACCCTTGATTTCTGACCTGTTTTCCAGGGTGAAAAACGCTACTTGGTTTACCAAGCTTGACCTCAGGGGGGCATATAACCTTATTCGCATTAAGCACGGGGATGAATGGAAGACGGCATTTAACACCCCTGAGGGGCATTTTGAGTACCTTGTGATGCCCTTTGGGCTCACTAATGCTCCTTCTGTCTTCCAGTCCTTCATGAATGACATTTTCAGGGATTTTGTGGATAAATTTCTGATTGTTTATTTGGATGATATCTTGATTTTTTCCAATGACTGGGACTCTCATGTGAAACATGTTCGAACTGTATTCCAGATTTTGAGAGAGAATGCTCTGTATGTGAAGGGATCAAAGTGTCTTTTTGGCGTACAGAAGATCTCATTTTTGGGATTTATTTTGTCCCCATCTGTTATTGAAATGGACCCGGTCAAGGTTCAGGCCATCTGTGATTGGGTCCAACCTACTTCATTAAAGGCTCTTCAAAGATTTTTGGGTTTTGCCAATTTTCATCGTAAATTTATTGGTAATTTCTCGGTTATTGTTAAACCATTAACTGATTTGACCAAAAAGGGTTCTGATGTGGTGAATTGGCCTCCTGAGGCAGTCTCTGCATTTCAGGAACTTAAGCAGAGATTCACTTCTGCTCCTGTTCTACGGCAGCCTGATGTTTCTCTGCCATTTCAGGTGGAGGTTGATGCCTCTGAAATTGGGGCAGGTGCCGTTTTGTCCCAAAGAGATCCAGAGACCTCTAAAAGTAACCCTTGTGCCTTTTTCTCTCGAAAATTTTCTCCTACTGAACGTAATTATGACGTGGGTAATCGGGAGTTATTGACCATGAAGTGGGCTTTTGAAGAGTGGAGACATTGGCTGGGGGAGCCAAACATCAGGTGGTGGTCCTCACGGACCATAAGAATCTGGTTTATCTGGAATCTGCCAAGCGACTTAATCCTAGACAGGCCAGATGGGCCTTGTTTTTCACACGTTTTAATTTTGTGGTTTCCTTTCTTCCCTGGCACTAAGAATTTTAAGGCGGATGCCCTCTCGAGGAGTTTCCTTGCGGACTCTCCTGAGGTATCTGATCCTTCTGTTATTTTGAAAGAAGGTGTAGTTCTTTCCGCCATCTCGCCCAATTTGAGACTGGCTCTGGAGGGGTGTCAGGAGGATAGGCCCGAGCGCTGCCCTGTTGGGAAATTGTTTGTCCCGGACCAGTGGAAAAAGAGTGTGATGTCTGAGATTCATTGTTCCGCGTTGGCCGGTCATCCCGGAATTTTTGGTACCAGAGACTTGGTTAGTCGGTCCTTTTGGTGGCCTACCTTGTCTCATGATGTCAGGGAATTTGTGCAGTCCTGCGGGACTTGCTCTCGCTCCAAGCCTTGCTCCCGCTCTAGTGGTTTGTTGATGCCATTGCCTGTGCCCAAGAGACCATGGACCCATATCTCTATGGATTTCATTTCCGACCTCCCTGTTTCTCAGAGAATGACCGTCATCTGGGTGATTTGTGATAGGTTTTCCAAGATGATACATCTTGTGCCATTACCTAAGTTGCCTTCCTCCTCTGAATTAGTACCTTTGTTCCTTCAGCACGTGGTTCGTTTACACGGCATTCCTGAGAACATTGTGTCTGACAGAGGAGTCCAGTTTGTTTCCAGATTTTGGAGGACCTTTTTTCCAAACTTGGTGTTCAATTGTCTTTCTCCTCGGCGTTTCATCCTCAGACCAATGGTCAAATTGAGAGAACAAATCAGACATTGGAGACTTATCTAAGATGCTTTGTGTCTGCTGATCAGGATGACTGGGTCTCTTTTTTGCCTTTGGCTGAGTTTGCTCTTAATAATAGGGCTAGCTCTGCCACTTTGATGTCTCCATTTTTCTGTAATTCTGGGTTTCACCCTCGATTTTCTTCAGGACAGACGGAGGCTTCTGTCTGTCCAGGTGTTGACTCTGTTGTGGAGCGTATGCAACAGATTTGGGACCAGGTAGTGCAGAGGTTGTCCCTCTCTCAGGAGAGGGCCCAGCGGTTTGCTAACCGGCATAGGACTGATGGTCCTCGGTTTAAAGTGGGGGACTTGGTCTGGTTGTCCTCAAAAAATATTCCTATGAGAGTGGCATCTCCTAAATTTAAGCCTAGGTTCATTGGACCTTATAAGATCATGGAGATTCTTAATCCTGTTTCTTTTCGTTTGCTTCTTCCAGGGACATTTAAGATCCATAATGTGTTCCACAAGTCCTTGTTGAAGAGGTTTGTTGAGCCAGTGGTTCCTACTGCTTTGCCTCCTGACCCTGTTCTGGTTGAGGGCAATATGGAGTTTGAGGTTGAGAAAATTTTGAATTCTCGTTTTTCTAGACGGAAACTCCAGTATTTGGTTAAGTGGAGAGGTTATGGTCAGGAAGACAATTCTTGGGTGTTTGCTTCGAACATCCATGCTAGGAGACTCATCCGTGCGTATCATAGAACTCATCCTGACCGACCTGGTTGCTCAAGTGAGGGTTCGGTGACCCCTCCTCAAGGGGGGGGTACTGTTGTGAATGGACTTGAGATGAGTTCTGAGCAGAGGCTCCCTCTGGTGGTTACAAGCGGTACTGGACTGTCCAGTGAAGATTGTGAGGATTGGGAATCAGGTGTTACTGACTGGTCTTATATAAGGGAGTCACCTTCCCATCAGGGTTGCCGGTGATCAATTGTTCTGGTCTCAATCCTTGATTCCTGTTTCCTTTGTAGCCTGCTGTGTCGTGTCTGCATCTCCTGCTAACAGATAAGACATTTTCTTCTTTTTGCTTTTGTGCTTGATTTTTGCATTTTGTCCTGCACTTCTGTGGGGGCCTTCAGGGTCCCCTCGGGGGCTTTTGCCCTCTCAGTTTTGTTCAGCCACTGATGTTTGTACATTTGCTTTTTCCAGTTTTTTCAGTGGCTGCTGTTTTGATTTTGTTACACCAGAGAACTAATTTAGGTGGTAGAGGTCGTGTGATCTCAGGTGTTTTTGAAATTAGTAAAGTTGGTGCTTTTCAGGGTTTTTTGGGATTGCAGTAAGTGCCCTTCCTATCCTTTTCTATTTAGATAGTTTGGGCCCCAACGTTTGCTCATACTATTTTCTGTCTGTGTCAGTATTTCTTCTTGTCTAACCGCCATTACATGTTTGGGGGCTTTCTATGTTCTTTGGGGATCTGCTCCGGAGCAGATAGCTTTCATCTTTCTATCTTTAGGTATAGTTAGTTTCTCAGGCTGTGACGAGGCGTCTAGGACCAACGTAGGAACGCTCCACGGCTGCCTCTAGTTGTGCTGGTTAGTCAGGGTACTGCAATCTCATAGATTCCAACTGCTCTGGTGTATTGCCTTTTTTACCTGCACTCCTCAGCTACCAAATCATAACAGTAACCCTTGACTCTGCCCTGTCCGTCAAACCATACATCCAAGCTCTTTCTACCTCCTGTCGCCTCCAGGTCAAAAATATTTCCAGAATCCATCCTTTCCTCAACCCTAAATCTACTAAAATGCTTGTGTATGCCCTCCTCATCATCTCCCGACTCGACTACTGCAACATCCTTTTCTGTGTCCTCCCTGCTAACACCCTCGCACCTCTCCAGTCCATCCTTAACTCTGCTGCCCGACTAATTCAGCTCTCTCCTCGCTACTCGTCCGCTTCTCCCCTCTGCAAATCTCTTCACTGGCTCCCATTCCCTCAGCACATCCAGTTCAAATTACTAATACTGACCTACAAGGCCATCTATAACCTGTCTCCTCCATATTTCTCTGAACTAATCTCCCGATATCTTCCCTCACGTAATCTCCGATCCTCCCAAGACCTCCTTCTCTCCTCCACACTTATTCGCTCCTCACCCAACCGCCTCCAAGACTTCTCCCGAATAGCCCCTATCCTCTGGAATTCTTTGCCTCAACACGTCCGACTATCAAACACATTCGGATCCTTCAGACGGAACCTGAAAACCCACCTTTTCAGGAAAGCGTACAGCCTGCAATGACCCGCTACCTCCTCACCACTACTGGAGATATCGCCACACCCAACACCAGAACCGCTGCAACCAACCTGCTGTCTCCTTCCCCACCATCCTGTAGAATGTAAGCCCGAAAGGGCAGGGTCCTCTCCCCTCTGTATCAGTCTGTCATTGTCAGTTTGTTTACTGTAAGTGATGTCTGTAATTTGTATGTAACCCCTTCTCATGTACAGCACCATGGAATCAATGGTGCTATATAAATAAATAATAATAATAATAATGGCTAACTGAAAAAAATGGTAACAGTTAGCCATTATAAGGTATCAACTCCTGAGGACTCTCAATTCTGAAAATTTTTCTATCTTCTGGCTAACACGGTACAAAGATATGCATCTTTCCTGTCTCAGAACTATGCAGGATTTTTATTATAAAAAACTCAAGCTTAACACTTCCAGGTCAATTATGCAGGTATAGCAGAGGGTCATGGACTACAAGTTGACAAGAAGACATCACTATTGCAAGGGGTGCACTGCCATGTTTTGATCAGAGGCAGTTTTACAACAACTATAGGGTTTTCTCAGCATTAAACTTCATGGGATATTAATAAGACATGCACTAACTCTTCAGTAGGTGCAGATCCCAGTTGTCGATAAGCCCCCCATCCCCGTTTATGTAGGGAACCTCACTACTCTGAGGATTTACATCAGAACTAAAGCAAATTCTCCCCTTCTATACTGCAGACCTCAGAACAAGCCCCCTACAAATATAGAACTTAAGCCAGGCCCTGTAAATAAGCACAAATTCCAGACTAGACCCTATAAACAAATTCAGACCCTACGCAAGGCTCTGTAATCTAGACCCCCTAAATTAAGACAGGCCTTTGGACCACCCACTCCTAAACAAATACAAACCCCAGATCAGCCACTCTAAACAAAAACAGACCAAACATCAGACCCCCTGAATAATCACAGACCCCAGACCAGCCCCTAAACAAATACAAACTATAAACCAGACCCCTAAACAGATAGACTTCAGATCAGGTCTGAAAAAAATTCAGACCCTAGTTCCCCAAAATAGATACGAACCCCAGGCCATTTTCTGTAAACATATACAGATCCTAAACCAGATGCCAGACCACCCACCACTAAATAGAGAAACACTCCAGGGTTAACAAACACTGACAACAGATCAGGTCTCTAGAACAACAAAAAAAATGGCTTCAAAGCCTTACCCTAAGCAAATACAGATCCCAGACCAAACCCTTAAACAAGGACAGACCCCAAACCACTCACCTCAGGCCCCCACTCATAAATACAGACCCCTCTACTCCTCTAGCCTGCTCCCCTAAACAATATAGACCACCTGGCCTGCCCCCAAACAAATGCAGACATCTCCCTGACCTACCCCCCTGAACAAATACAGACCTCCTGGCCTTTCATCCTCTAAACAAATACAGACCCCCCTAAACATTTACAGAGTACAGTCTAAGCCCCAGGCCAACCTCATACAAATCCCAGCCCAGCTACCCCCTAAGCAAATAGAGATCCCTGCCCCCCAAACACACACAGACCTCAGGCCAGACTCCCTCCTTGCAGTAATCACTACTCTCAGGACGCCCAAGGAGCTAATAGGGCATATGGACATCAAAAATGGGCAGAGATTTTCCAGCAGCATGGCTAAGTCTAACTAAAGAGAACCCAGCCTAACATTACCTATTCCCATGCAAGAACATTTTCATTTTTTCCCCTTCCTCCAGTAGCCATACATTTGCTTTTATTTTTTTGCCGATGTCGCTGTACGAGGGATTCATGTTTATGTTGTAGTTTGATTTTTAAAAAAAAATTGAAATTTTTAATATTGATCATGCCGTGGTGCTGCAATAGAAGGGAGAATAGGCATGCTACTGGTATGGCCGTAACTTAAAGGGGTTTTCCTATGAAGAAAGTACATTTTAATAAACACATCTTGGAATAATAATAACTTTCACAATTGGAAATGTTTAAAAAAAACGTCCGTGTGCAAAAATATTAAATGTCCCCTGCTGTGTACAGTGTAATGGCTGTGTCTGACCGTGCAGGGACATGGTCTGATTATACCTCAGGGGAGATGCAAAAGAGAATATAGACATTACAGCATGGAATCACAGCTGATTCTTTCTGTGAGGTAAAACATGTTTATAAACAGGCAGGGAAATGTTTTACCTCACAAAAAAAAGAGTCAGCTGTGACCATGTTCCGGCTCAGTCATGCAAGACACAATTTCGATAGGAGCTAATTTCAAAACTCGAGGCTATCCCTTTAAGGGTCTAGCTAGCAGTAATCCCCACTGTGGGGGCCGATGCTGGCTGTGTAACACACTCGGCGTGCGCTCTGCATGTATGAAGGATGTCAGAGAAAGGAGAACACATATTTATAGAAATAAAGCTATGATTGCTCATCCTGGGCCTGCTGCTTCATGAATAGAATGCCGGTGCAATGGAAAGCAGGTTTATATTCCAACCACGTTGTGTGGGGCACAGTAATGACGGCCATCATTGGTTGTCACCTGAGGGACTAAAATATGGTGCAGAGTGCAAAAACCTCCCACAAAACCCCCAAACACCAGGGACCCTGAGACAGGTCAGTGTGACCACATTTCCCCACCTGATCCTACATATAGCTGATGGTATTGGTGCATCTGACAGGAAGCTCCCCATAATGAACCAGAACTTTGGTTCCTAGCAACGAACTCAGACCTTTACCGAGGACAGGTCCCCAATGGCTTCTGAGAGGCAGGATATCACCTCTAATCTGTGGGGTGACGGCCATATTAGTGTGCTGTCAGGCCGCCAAACGCCACCATTCGTTATCTACAGGGAATTTTTCTCAAGCGACTTTTCTTTTTTTTCATCTTGTGTCATTTACTTTTTGCACCAAATTCTTCAAAATAGTGCAGGGGGTGCATAAATTATCTCCAAAATCAAAAGTGTCCTTTATTTTTGTCTTTTCTCGGGATGATTTTAGTGCATATGCTGCCCACTCCATGGCGCTTAAAATGCACTAAAAAGGTTAAAGACAAAAATAAAGAGTACTCCTGATTTTGGAGATAATTCATAAATCCTCTGCACTGTTCTGAAGAATTTGGTGCAAAAAATATATACAGTGCATATACAGTACAGACCAAAAGTTTAGACACATTTTCTCATTCAAAGATTTTTCTGTATTTTCATGACTATGAAAATTGTACATTCACACTGAAGGCATCAAAACTATGAATTAACACATGTGGAATTATATAATTAACAAAACAGTGTGAAACTACTGAAAATATGTCTTATATTTTAGGTTCTTCAAAGTAGCCACCTTTTGCTTTGATTACTGCTTTGCACACTCTTGGCATTCTCTTGATGAGCTTCAAGAGGTAGTCACCGGAAATGGTTTTCACTTCACAGGTGTGCCTTGTCAGGTTTAATAAGTGGGATTTCTGGCCTTATAAATGGGGTTGGGACCATCAGTTGTGTTGTGCAGATGTCTGGTGGATACACAGCTGATAGTCCTACTGAATAGACTGTTAAAATGCGTATTATGGCAAGAAGAAAGCAGCTAAGTAAAGAAAAACGAGTGGCCCTCATTACTTTAAGAAATGAAGGTCAGTCAGTCCGAAAAATTGGGAAAACTTTGAAAGTGTCCCCAAGTGCAGTTGCAAAAACCATCAAGCTCTACAAAGAAACTGGCTCACATGAGGACCGCCCCAGGAAAGGAAAACCAAGAGTCACCTCTGCTTCTGAGGATATGTTTATCCGAGTCACCAGCCTCAGAAATCGCAGGTTTACAGCAGCTCCGATTAGAGACCAGGTCAATGCCACACAGAGTTCTAGCAGCAGACACATCTCTACAACAACTGTTAGGCCGTCGTCACACTAGCGAGTTTGATGCGAGTTAGTCGCACGACTTACTCGCATCAACACACGGCACGGCCGCCCGCTCTCGGACCAGAGTGCGCGGCGGCATAGAAATACATGCAGCCGCGCACTCTGGTCCGAGAGCGGGCAGCCGTGCCGGGTGTTGATGCGAGTTAGTCGTGAGACTAACTCGCATCAAACTCTGCAGTGTGACACCGGCCTTAAGAGGAGACTTTGTGCAGCAGGCCTTCATGGTAAAATAGCTGCTAGGAAACCACTGCTAAGGACAGGCAACAAACAGAAGAGACTTGTTTGGGCTAAAGAACACAAGGAATGGACATTAGACCAGTGGAATCTGTGCTTTGGTCTGATGAGTCCTAATTTGAGATCTTTGGTTCCAACCACCGTGTCTTTGTGCGAAGCAGAAAAGGTGAACGGATGGACTCTACATTCCTGGTTCCCACCGTGAAGCATGGAGGAGGAGGTGTGATGGTGTGGGGGTGCTTTGCTGGTGACCCTGTTGGGGATTTATTTAAAATTGAAGGCATACTGAACCAGCATGGCTACCACAGCATCTTGCAGCGGCATGCTATTCCATCCGGTTTGCGTTTAGTTGGACCATCATTTATTTTTCAACAGGACAATGACCCCAAACACACCTCCAGGCTGTGTAAGGGCTATTTGACCAAGAGGGAGAGTGATGGGGTGCTACGCCAAATGACCTGGCCTCCACAGTCACCAGACCTGAACCCAATGGAGATGGTTTGGGGTGACCTGGACCGCAGAGTGAAGGCAAAAGGGCCAACAAGTGCTAAGCATCTCTGGGAACTCCTTCAAGACTGTTGGAAGACCATTTCCGGTGACTACCTCTTGAAGCTCATCAAGAGAGTGCCAAGAGTGTGCAAAGCAGTAATTAAAGCAAAAGGTGGCTACTTTGAAGAACCTAGAATATAAGACATATTTTCAGTTGTTTCACACTTTTTTGTTAATTATATAATTCCACATGTGTTAATTCATAGTTTTGATGCCTTCAGTGTGAATGTACAATTTTCATAGTCATGAAAATACAGAAAAACCTTTGAATGAGAAGTTGTGTCCAAACTTTTGGTCTGTACTGTATGTCACACACAGTATATGTATACACTGACCTACAAGTACACTATTCATATATTGTGAGACAGTGACTGGCATTATGGCAAATGGCTGGTATGTGTTGCAGAGGAGGAGATCCTCTGCGCTGTAAGCCAGAAATGTTGCTCTGGGACCTGTAGTTCTACAAGCCTTGTTTTATTTTTATCAGGGAGGCTTACAGGGTTAGCTGGAGAGCTGGGTGGAACTGGCTAACCACACACACCTTCCACCTATGGGGGTGGTTACAGCTACATAATGTGACTGTGCTTTGGTCACATGGGGTCGAGGATGTAAGGTCCTGCAAGGGAAGGCCTGTATGTTGGAAGGTCCTATGAGTGGACAGACTTCCTGAATAGCACATGGAGAGGCTGTGTACCTGGAAGCCTGTGTGTTGGAAGGTCCTATGAGTGGATGGACTTTCTGAATAGCACATAGAGAGGCCGTGTACCTGGATGGTCTCTGTGATGGAAGGTCCCACGAGGGGACTGGATTCCTGCAGAGCACAGGGTGAGACCATGTGTGTGCCTAGTCTGTGACGGCACTGTGTTGGGGAAGCTACCGACCTTCGAACTGTTGGGAGTGCCATGGTCACAAGGACGATGATCCCAGTAAGACAGCTTCCCTGGGAGAGAGGACTGAAAAGGAGTCAGTGTGTGGAGCAGGCGCTCCTGTAAGGTAATTCCAGACAAGGGGGTCATAGTAAGGACAGACAAGTATCTGCCATTGGAACAGACTGTTGGTGCTTGTTGTGTTCCGTGGACATTAATGAACTGTTCGGCGTGTGGTCGCCCACAGTAACTGGATGAAGAGAAGTCCGGCTTGTTTAGTGATTGTGATGTAAAGCAGATGTGTGGCCCAGCTGCGCTTGGTACACATGTCTCCAGGAGGATGCACAGGAAGGTAATTGTAAAAACCTGATATTCATTCACACACACTTCCCAACACGACCATCAGAGGGCATCTTAGACTATTTAAGTTAGTGTGACGTAGCAGTTGGTTGTAGTTGGTGAGGGAGTTAGTTCTGTTCTGGTCTTGGAGGGAGAGGAGAGAAGACTGATTCCTGACAGAGCTGATGTAGCTCATCTTGAACTGAAGTGGAGGCTAGTACGAGTAGAAAGGAAATTACTCTAGCCTAGTCAGAGCTATAACTGAATCTGTTACCTCAGAACAAGCTGCCTGTGTTCTCTAGAACGTGGAAAGTGACTCTCGGAGCTACAGCGTGTATACAGTCTGACGGAACGTCCTGTGAGCTGCTCTGGACAGAGTTTTGAAGGGAAAGAAGGAAGGGAACTACGACAGTGTTACAACGACGAGCTAACTGAGATCAGGTCAGTGAGCTTGGAAGAAAAGCTGACTACTACACCTACTGCTACCCGTGCTTATGTTAAGGGTGAGAGCAGGGCGACAGGCGAGTGGAGAAAGAAGGAAGAGTGTTTTCGGTGACAGATCACCTTCACTCAACTTAACCGGACACCGGGTCCGAAGCATTGCTAGTACTTCACGGCTAGTGATAGAAAAACCGGAATCCTTGCTGGACTTCAAGTCACGAAGGTAGCCCTAAGTGTTGATACGTAACTTGAGTCAGGGAGAACAGGAACTTTGAGCAGGACGCTGCAATAGAAGGACTTCGTTCTTGCCAACATCTGATTATCAGAGACAGAAAAGGTTCTACCACAATGTCGACCGGGCGTAGCTGTTGCATCTGGAGTTAAACTTGACTTTATGCAGGTTAAGACTCATACACATAAAGGTAAAGGAGGCCTCAAACCTGCTCAGCGATTACCTGAATGTGCATTCTCCACCCTGACCATCTTCCCGGGTTATACCTGCCAACAACATCAGTAAAGGTATGGAAAGAGACTGACTTGTGTGTGACTGACTTATTATCTGCACCCTGCACCACCATAGACTTTGAGGGAAAAGTCTCACCTGTGGGAGACTTAACATCCAGCTGCCCCATAACATCCCTCAGAAGATTCATCTTGCAGCGCTGGTCTACTTGATCAGAAACCACAGGTGGCGTCACGAACTATTCCTAAAATCCCCTGTAAATATCCCCCATTGAATGAGCGCCCAGGGCAACGGACCGAGCTGTGCTGCTTGTGACATTCCCCATAGACTTCAATGGGCTCGGTGCCGAGTACCCCATAAGTCCTGGTACCCTGTACCATGTGCGACTCACAGTGTTCTTGTTCTATAATGTACTATGGACTTTGTGAGGTCTGTGATGTGTAACATGACCCACAGCAGTTTATGCTCTGTAAATACACACACAGTATGATGCCCACTGTCCTTCACTTGCACATAGTATTACGCCCCCAGAGTGTTCCAAACAATTATGATGCCCCCTGTGCGCCCCACACGCAGTATGATGCTTCGGGAGCACCACTTGTGCTTGGTTTGAACAGTAATTTTTTGTGAAAGACTCACTTTACAGGGGCGGCTCTGGTAAGCACTATTTTGTGTAAACCAGTATATTTATATGTAGGGAGGCCATCAGTTAGTGTCGGAGACCATCAGTTAGTGTATGTGGGGACGGTGGTGACCTTTTTGATTGCACAGCACTCAGGGATATGTGCGGGGCTACTACCACTTTTGCATGACCACAATGATATCCTGTGATTGGAAAAGATGCACAGCAAATACCAGAATTTCTCCACGATCAGAACCCTGTCGCCCTTATGCGACACCCGCTAGGGCCGTGGGGTACTCGGTCCGGGTCAGACAGTTCTTTGGGGGGAAGGTCACGGCAGCAATGACCCGGTCCGTGGCCCTGGGCGTGCAATAAAATGAGGGAAAAAAGTTTATAGAGGATTAAGTCGTGACGCCACCTGTGGTGTTCGGCAACGGATGGCCGACGCTGCTAAAAGAGACCGCTGGGGCAGATGGTGACACAGCTGGGATGATTCTGCCCCCTACAGGTGAAGCGGGGCCCCAGGGCTACTGGTACAGGTTTTTTATAAGGGATCAAGGATATTGGGGTGCAGGACTGAGGGTGCGAGAAATGACTGGAAGACAAGAGGGCTGTAGTTTCCTTTATCTTTACTTGATGGTTCAAGATACAGACCGGGGCACTGATAACAGATGGTAATAGAGATCCGGGCAGCCTGGAAGCAATTTAGGATCCACTCAGCCAGGTGGGTTTGCACTGTCCTCTGAGGTCCTTGTTGCCAAAGCTGTGCCCGGGCCTCTTTTCTCTCTCGTCCTTAAGTCCTTGCTCATAAGGCAGGCAGCTCGAGCCTATCAACGGTATCGCTCCTCGTGGCAGCTCCGGGCTCTCAAATGCTCTTGTGCCACCGGGTGTTAGATGGGGCCAGGAGACCTGCAGTCCCCTGCCCTCCAGATTTAGCTGCCGGGAATTCCCTCCTTGCTTCCAGGCATGACATCACTCCCTGTGAGGGAGGCAATGCCACTGTGGCAACCAGACTCCTGGGGTGCCACACTTACATACGCATTATATGGAAGAGGACCCATTCTACCGAGCACTTCAACACTTACAAGCAGTCCTGTGCCAGCTTGAAGTCCACGCTCTCTGCCGCAAAACAAACTTACTTTGCATCTCTCATATCCTCAGTGTCTCACAACCCTAAACAGCTCTTCAACACTTTCAGTTCTCTACTCCATCCCACAGCACCTCCCGCCTCTCCTCTCATTTCTGCTGAAGACTTTGCCTCCTTCTTTAAGCAGAAGATCGATACGATCAGAGAAAGCTTTCGCCCGCAGCCCCTAATGCCCCTCTTAGCCGCTCAGCCCTGTTCTTCCAAAACCAGCTTCTCCACCATGACAGAAGATCAGCTCTCCACCCTCCTGTCAAGATCACACCTTACCACTTGCACGCTTGACCTGCTCCCATCCCACCTCATCCCTAATTTTGCCACAGTTTTCATCCCAACTCTAACACACCTCTTCAACCTTTCACTTACAAATGGTGTCTTTCCCTCATCCTTCAAACATGCCTGAATCACACCCATCCTCAAAAAGCCCTCCCTCGACCCATCTTCTGTGTCTAACTATTGCCCGATATCTCTTCTCCCTTACGCCTCAAAACTACTGGAACAGCATGTACTGTATATCTTGAACTGTCCTCCCACCTCTCCTCCTGTTCCCTCTTTGACTGGTTACAATCTGGCTTCCGACCACATCACACAACTGAAACTGCCCTAACTAAAGTCACTAACGACCTACTAACCGCCAAGAGCAAGCGACACTACTCTGTCCTCCTTCCCCTGGACCTGTCTTCTGCCTACAACACCATGGACCATTCCCTCCTGCTACAGATTCTCTCATCTCTTGGCATCACAGACTTGGCCCTATCCTGGATCTCATCATACCTAACAGACTGAACATTTAGTGTCTCCCTCTCACACACCACCTCCTCACCTTGCCCCCAGTCTGTCGGTGTTCCTCAAGGCTCAGTCCTAGGACCCCTACTCTTCTCCATCTACACCTTCGGCCTGGGGCAGCTCATAGAATCTCACGGTTTGCAGTATCACCTCTACGCCGATGACACGCAGATCTACCTATCTGGACCTGACCTCACCTCCTTACTGACCAAAATCTCACAATGTCTGTCTGCTATCTCAGCCTTCTTTTCTGCTCGCTTTCTCAAACTGAACATGGACAAAACAGAATTCATCATCTTTCCTCCATTTCACTCTACCCCTCCACCAGACCTATTCATCAATGTCAATGGCTGCTCGCTTTCCCCAGTCCCGCACGCTCGGTGCCTTGGGGTGATCCTTGACTCTGCCCTCTCTTTCAAACCACATATCCAAGCCCTTGCCTCCTCCTGCCGCCTCAAACGCAAAAATATTTCCCGGATCCGCGCATTCCTCAACCATGAAACCACAAAAACACTAGTGCACGTCCTTATCATCTCCCGCCTCAACTACTTCAACCTCCTACTCTCTGGCCTCCCCTCCAGCACTCTGGCACCACTCCAGTCCATCATACACTCTGCTGCCCGACTAATCCACCTATCTCCCCGCTATTCCGCAGCCTCCCCCCTATGCCAGGCCCTTCACTGGCTTCCTATTGCCCAGAGGCTCCAGTTCAAAGCCCTAACCACGACATGCAAAGCCATCCACAACCTGTCTCCTCCATACATATGTGACATGGTCTCCTGGTACCTACCCACACGCAACCTTCGATCCTCTCAAGATCTCCTTCTCTACTCCCCCCTTATCTCTTCTTCCCACAACCGCATACAAGACTTCTCCCGTGCTTCCCCCATACTCTGGAACTCTCTGCCACAACACATCAGACTCTCACCAACAACGGAAACCTTCAAGAAGAACCTGAAGACCCACCTGTTCCGACAAGCCTACAACCTGCAGTGGTCCTCAGTCTACTGAACCGCTGCATGACAAGCTCTACCCTCTCCTAGTGTATCCTCTCCCATCCCTTGTAGACTGTGAGCCCTTGCGGGCAGGGTCCTCTCTCCTTCATTACTTGTGTGTCTCTTGTCTTACACATGTTTATTGTACTTGTCTATATTTCCCCTTTTCACATGTAAAGCGCCATGGAATAAATGGCACTATATAAATGTATAATAATAATAATAATGATATGTGTAGTTTGTGCTTGAGGTCTTGGATTTTGGAATTTGGAGAGACAGCCATATCATGACCACAATACAGCTTTTAACACGTGTCATAGTGATCACAATACGAGCAGTCCTCACATATGCACCATGGTGCCGGGTCTGGGTGTGCTGTGCTTATTCGAAGCATCTTTTGCTAGGCAGCAAAAATCTCATGTGGTTTGACCCAGCCAGGCCTCTGGAAGACATCTGGACTCCTTGCTTGGCAAGTCTTTCCTCCTTGGCTGAGAATCCTTGGCAGTGTCTCTTCAGGACCATGTGTTAATCCACCCCTGTGAAAAAAACACACACCCACACATCATCGCTACATTTCAGCATAGTAACTGGACTTCAGAGCACCGTTTCTGCTGAGTGTCCAGGAATATAGCCACACCATCATATACTTAAGAGACCTGTGGAACGTCATAGGACCCTTAGGGTATGTGCACACGTTGCGGATTTGCCTGTGGAATTTTCTGCGCAGATTCTGCCTCTCTTGGCAGACAACGCAGGTTAAAAATCCACTCGTTTTTGATGCGGATTTTCATGCATTTTTTTTTCATACGTATTTGTATGCATTTTTGTAAGCTAAATAAAGATATGTTATTTAACAAAAAAAAAAAGGAATTGTGATGTAATTTCTTTGTCCAACCTCTTCTTTTGCATACTCCATTGAATATCATATCATCACATTTCATATGTAAAGCGCCATGGAATAAATGGCACTATATAAATGTATAATAATAATAATACCATGTTCACAAATAATGTTTACACACAGAAAACAAATATAAGTGAATATCGATAGATAGATAGATAGATAGATAGATAGATAGATAGATAGATAGATAGATAGATCTATAGGTAGATAGATCTATCGATAGATAGATCTATCTATCTAACCTATCAATATATCTATCTATAGATATAGCTATCTATCTATAGATACATCCAGGTACAGACTGGGGCTGGAATTCAGCCCTGGCTTTTGAAATCACACAGGCCCATGTTGTCCCCGTCCCCATGAACCAGATAGGATATATTACTAATATTACCCTGGATGGAGGAAAGGTAGATTTTCTACAATATTTCTGATACCCACTGTAAGGGTTCTAGGGAGGAACCGGAATGTGGACCCTCTGGGTTGTGGCTCCAGAGCTCCAGAGCCCCCGAGGGCGAGCGGACCAGATGACGACCTTCCCCTATACGGGAGTGTTAGGGGCAGGCCCAAGGGAGATGGAACCACAACGTCCGGAACCAAAGGGGTGACTAAGGGCAAACACTGGAGAGATAAGAGGGAAGGCCGGAGTGAAGGTATGAGCCAGTAGGTTCCTAAAACAGAGGGTTACGGGAGGCAGGAAGGACCGGGAGAACCAGGGAAGGCAGGGAACTGATGCTGAAAGAGAAGAAAGACGCGATGAGAATGGGGAATACAGGACAGCCTGGTAAGGCAGAGACACAGGACTGACAGACAGAGCAAGGAAGGCGGGCTGACATACATGGCAGGGATGCCGGGTGGACAGGCACGGACGAGACACAGGACAGACCAGATGGCAGAGGTGCGACGGACAGGCACGGCAAACACACAGGACAGGCTAGGGAGGCGGGGACCCGGGACAGGAACACTAACAGGACAGGCTAGTAAGGCAAAGATACAGGGGCCTGAAGGACAGGGGTAACGCTAAGCAGGGATGCCAGCGCTACCGGGTAAGACAACAGGCACCATGATGGGGCAGGACCACAGGGTCATGATTCCCAGGAAGCCCTGCGGCGGGGGAAGCGCGAGCGTGCATGCCGGGGCCAGCACGCGCCAAGACCCGAGAAGGACAGACGGGGACGGTGTGGGATCATTTCGGACGCGCCGGGCAGAGACAACGGTAAGGGTCCGCGGCCGGCAGTACCCTCCCTCACTCCCCTCCTCATGAGGAGCATCAATTTCTCCCGGGCTCCCACAATCCTCTCAGGACCAAACCTTTCCTATCAATTAGCAAAATATCTTTACATCAAAATGTCATCAAAGTGCTTTGTTAGGGAGAGTGGGAAGGAGCTGAGTGAAAGCAATTAAACACCGTGGGTTTGAGGAGTGAGACGTGGAAAGCGTTGGGAATCCGCAGTGAGGCAGACAATTTCAGTTTGTAGGCCACGACATTGATGCGACTTAAGAACTCAAAGGGACCAATGTAACGTGGACCTAGCTTATAAGAGGGGATTTTAAGGCTACTTTCACACATCAGTTTTTTTTACGTCAGGCGCGATCCGGCGTGTTTTTTAAAAAACGGATCCGGTACCGGATGCGTTTTTTTTAATTGACTTTCATTAGCGCCGGATCGCGCCTGATGTCATTGCGTTGCATCCGTTATTGGCCGGCTCCGGCGGAAATGTACATTCCGGCGGCCGGACAAAACGGTCACTGCAACGTTTTTTTATTTTTCCGGACTCGCCTGATAGTGCCTGAAGCGGCGCATCAGGCGTCCGGAAATAATAGAAGTATATGGAACCGGAACAGTCTTTTGTGCAATCCGTCAAAAGACTGATCCGGATTCTGGAAATCAGGGACTACTACTACTACTACTACTACTACTACGTCCGGACATGCGTACCTTCATTTTCCGTCTGCAAAACTTCTTTTTCCGGGTTCAAAAGTTCAGGTCGGAAACAGCAAAAAAGCTGATCTGTTGCATCAGTTTTTTCATTTCAGCGCCGGATCCGTCCTATCAGGTATTCGACGGATTATGCCTGACACAAAAAAACTGATGTGTGAAAGTAGCCTAAGTCTAATATAATGTGAGGACAGCCAGACCTTATCGCCCGGAAGATAAGGAGGGGCGTCTAGGCATCTTTTATCGGCGTACCTCTTCATCCTGCTGCTAGCTCTCTCAAGAGCCTCTTTAGTTTCCCTCCAAATTTTTGAGAATTCTAAAGACAAGGAATCCGCTGCCGGTACACCCGAGGCTGGGGAAATGGGAAGATGGATGCCGGTATGTTGCCCAAAACCACAGAAAAGGGAGACTTGGAAGAGGATTCGCTGGGATGATTGTTGTAGGCGAACTCTGCCCAAGGGAGAAGAGAAACACAATCGTTCTGGTGAGCATTGGAGAAATGCCGAATATACTGTAGGAAGTTAGAGCCTGATTGACTTGCTCCACTTGACCGTTATACTGTGGATGATAAGCTGAGGAGAAATTCAGGGTTACCTTCATTAGTCCGCAGAGGGCCCTCCAAAAACGGGAGGTGAATTGGATTCCACGGTCTGACACGATATGTTGAGGAAAGCCGTGAAGTCGGAAAACGTGGTGCAAGAAAATCTTCGCCAACTCGGGAGCAGAAGGCAGACCTGGCAGAAGAATGAAATGGGCCATCTTGGAAAACTGATCCAGTGGACAGAGGTAAATCCATGACAAAGTCCATGGCAATATGGCTCCAAGGAGCATATGGCACAGCAACGGATGCAAGAGTCCGGAAGGTAACTGTTTAGGGACCTTGTTTCTGGCACAGCATGAGAAGGAGGCAGTTAATTCTAAGACGTCTTGGCGAAGCAAAGGCCACCAATAACGGTGGGAGATGAGTGAGAGAGTCTTCTTTGCTACGGCATGTCCGGCAATCTTAGAGGAATGTCCCCAATGCAGGACTCTCATCCTGTCACAGTCCAACACAAACGTCTTGCCAGGTGGTGGGTTGATTAAACTTCAAAGGAGCCACGGTGATGACCTTAGCTGGATCGATGATGTGTGTTGGGCACTCCTCCTCGTCCGCAAGTTGGAACGACCTTGATAGGGCATCAGCTTTGATGTTCTTATTACCCGGCCGAAAGTGGAGTTCAAAGTCAAAAGAACAAGGACCACCTAGCTTGCCGAGGGTTGAGCCTTTGGGCAGACTGAACGTAGGCCAAATTCTTGTGATCAGTAAATGCGGTGAAAGGATGAACGGCTCCTTCAAGAAGGTAACGCCACTCCTCTAAAGCCAATTTTATAGCTAGTAGTTCTTTGTCCTCAATGGAATAATTGCGTTCGGAAGGGGAGAAGGCTTTAGAGAAGAATCTGCAGGTGACTGTCTGACCAGAGGAGGTTTATTGCAAAAGAATTGCTCCTGCTCCATAGATGATGTGTCGACCTCGAGGATAAATGGCCTATTGGCATCCGGATGGTGGAGCACAGCAGCCGTAGCAAATTCTTCTTTCAGAGTCTGAAAGGAGGTCTCTGCCTCCGAAAACCAGTGATTGGGGTTGGCCCCCTTGCGTACAAGGGCAGAAATTGGTTTGGTCAGGAAGGAGAAATGAGGGATAAATTGCCAATAATAGTTGGCAAAGCCAAGAAAGCGCTGGATGACTTTTACTCCTAGGGGACGTGGCCAGTTGAGGACAGCGGAAACTTTTTCGGGATCCCTTCATCCCTGACCTCGAGACAATATAACCTAGGAAAGGCAAGGAGGACTGCTCGAAGACGCATTTCTCCAACTTAGCGAAAAGATGGTTCTCCCTTAGACGTTGCAGAACTTGATGTACGTCTCGTCAGTGGGTGGATAGGTCCGGATAAACGACAAGGAAGTCGTCTAGGTAGACCACGACACAGGAGTAGAGGAGATCCCGGAAAATATCATTTACAAATTCTTGGAATACCGCAGGAGCGTTGCAGAGGCCGAAAGGCATAACTAAATACTCATAATGACCGTCACGTGTGTTGAATGCAGTCTTCCACTCATCGCCAGCGCAAATTCAGACCAGATTATAGGCTCCTCGAAGGTCAAGTTTGGTAAATATTCACGCTCCCCTTAAGTGATCAAAGAGCTCGGGGATAAGTGGCAACGGGTACTTGTTATTTATCGTAATGTGTTTAGGCCTCTATAGTCGATGCATGGACGAAGGGAGCTATCCTTTTCTTTACAAAGAAGAAGCCTGCGGCTGCGGGAGAGGTAGACTTCCGAATGAAGTCTCTGGCCAGATTTTCCTGAACGTACTCAGACATGGCTTGGGTCTCCGAAGGCGAGAGTGGATAAATCCTATCTCTTGGAGGAATGGCTCCAGGGACGAGAGCGATAGGGCAGTCGTAAGGTCGGTGCGGAGGGAGATTTTCGGCCTCTTTTTTGTTAAAGACATCCGAGAAGGACCTGTAAACAGAGGGCAACCCGGAGGGAAGGGAGAGCTCCACTTCCTGCGTGACCTGAGTAATAGTCTCCTGTAAAGGTTTGACATCCACGGATGCGAGGATCCGAGGATTTTCCAAGGTTCTCACAGGGGCAGAAAATTTAATGACCTCCTCGAGCCTAATAAAATTCCCCACTGCGCCTGAATCTACATAGGCTGCCACAGAAAAACGTTTACCACCAACATGCAGCAAAGCAGACAGAGTGAGGGGTAGAGAGGTATCACATACACCTAGGGAGGCCTCTCTTACCTGACCTAGGTGTAGGAGTTTTCTGGACAATCTGGACAGGCCTGGAGCAGATGGGACACGCTCCCGCAATAGAAACAAAGACCCTGGGTGCGCCTCTTCTAATGGCGTTGCTCGGATAGTTTGAGCCGATCCACCTGCATGGGTTCAGGCGCAGAAGCTGAAGCGGACGTACCGGGTCGAGGGCTGAGTGGTCTACGAGTGGACGAGGAAGCCTCCTCTCACGGGCACGCTACTGAAAACGAAGGTCGATGTGAGTAGCCAGAGAAATTAGATCTTCCAAGGCAGTGGGGGTATCGCGACCTGCTAACTCATCCTTTATTCGTCCTGCAAGACCTCATCAGAAGGCTCCCACCAACGCCTCGTTATTCCAGCCCAAGTCAGAGGAAAGGGTACGAAACCGGATGGCGTACTGATCCACTGTTAAGGAGCCCTGGTGGAGGTTAAACAGAGATTCAGTGGTAGAGGCTAGATGACCCGGCTCATCGAAAACTCGACGAAAGGTCTCCAAGAAGGTTGACAGCTGGGAGACCATAGGGTCGTCACGCTCCCAGAGGGAATTAACCCATGCTAAAGTGTCCCCCTCCAGGTGGGAGACTATGAAGGCCACCTTGGCCCGATCAGTAGGGTATTGCAGAGGCAGAAGTTCAAAGTGGAGGCGGCATTGGTTCAGGAAACCCCGACACAGTTTGGGGTCACCGTTGTAGCGAGGTGGCTTAGCCAAACGGGGAGGAGGGTGGGGAGCCAAAGCTGGAGTGGTAATCGAAGCGGCCGACTGCAAGGAGAGCAAGCGGTCGTCCACTGAGGCCATATAACTTAGAATATGGGCCTGGTTGTCTCGCTGCTGAGTCAGCTCTTGCTGCAGACCAGCCAGCTGGGAAGAGTTCCCCGGATCGGAGGTCTGGAGCGCGGAGAGTCGAGAGTCCATAGATTTCATGAAGGACATGATACGCGTTTGGTTCTCCCGCAAGTAGACAAGCTTTTTCTGAGCGGTTGAGGCTCCAGCGGGGTCAATGGCCTGCTTGTACTGTAAGTGTTCTAGGGAGGAACCCAAAATTGCACCCTCTGGGTCGTGGCTCCAGAGCCCTCGAGGGCAAGCGGACCAGATGACGACCACCCCCTATACTGGGAGTGTTAGGGGCAGGCCCAAGCGAGATGGAACCACAACGGCCGGAACCAACTTAGGGCAAACACTGGAGAGATAAGGGGGAAGGCCAGAGTGAGGACAGAGTGAAGGTATGAGCCAGTAGGTTCCTAAAACAGAGGGTTACGGGAGGCAGGAAGGACCGGGAGAACCAGGCATGGACCTGATGCTGAAAGAGAAGAAAGACGCGATGAGAATGGGGAATACAGGACAGCCTGGTAAGGCAGAGACACAGGACTGACAGACAGAGCAAGGAAGGCGAGCTGACAGACACGGCAGGGATGCCAGGCGGACAGGCACAGATGAGACACAGGACAGACCAGATGGCAGAGGTGCCGGACGGACAGGCACGGCAAACACACAGGACAGGCTAGCAGTGGCTGGAGTACTGGGCTGACAGGCACAGCCGAGACACAGGACAGGCTAGAAAGGGCAGAGAAACAGGGACCTGAAGGACGGGGAGTAACGCTATGCAGGCGATGCCAGCGGCACCGAGTGAGACAAACAGGCATCTTACCTGCAGAGACGCCAAGCAGAAATACTCGGTGGGCACCGCCATGATGGGGCGGGACCACCGGGTCACGACCTCCCAGGAAGCCCTGCAAAAGGGAAGCACGAGCGCGCATGCGCGGGCCAGCGACGAGCCGTGACCCCGAGAAGACAGACGGGGAGCGGCGTGGGATCATGTCGGGGATGCGCAGGGGGGCGGAGCCGTGACACCCTTGGCCTACTTTTAACAGTATGGGTGTCTTGAGAGCACCAATTCTGCTAACAACACATCAGACAAGGCAGCCCATGACCAGACAGGCCCTTCTGGCATTTGCCAGAATTGCCAGATGGCCAGTCCTGCCCTGGATACATCTATCTATATATCTATCTATAGATAGATATCTATCTATAGATACTTCTATCTATCTATAGATATATCTATTTATAGATAGATATATCTATAAATTATATAGATAGATAGATAGATAGATAGATAGATAGATAGATATTTCAAAAAAATTGAAGCAGCATAGTATACAATACTTGTGGGTGCAAATGGCCCCAGCTTATGCTAATTTGATGATGGGGGTTCTAGAGGAGGATTTTGTCTATGTGTCCCACCACTTCCGGCTTGTGCGGGGGTGGTGGCGATACATAGATGATATTTTTCTCCTCTGGACAGGTACCAAAGATGAATTAGAGTTGTTTCATAATTATTTGAATACAATAGATGAGACAATTAAGTTCACCATGAGTTTCTCTGGGGTAGAAATCCAATTTTTAGATGTATTGGTTAAGCAAGCAGCAGGTAAACTGAGCACATCATTATTTGTAAAGGCAACTGATAAAAATAATTTGTTACTTTACAGCAGCCAACATCCAAGGTGTATGGTGGATTCCATACCATTAAGCCAATTTCTGAGGGTTAGACGTGTAGTCAGTGAAATAGAGGAAGTGGATCGAACCATGGATCAGATGGTGAAAAAATTCCTAGATAGAGATTATCCAACGAATCTATTGAAGGTCACAAGAGAGAGAGTTTTATATAAAAACAGAATTGAACTATTGAGAGTAAAAAAACCTAAAAAGGAGTTAACCAGGATCCCGTTCGTTTCCAGATTCACAGAAGAAAGTAACAAAATTTCCAGAATAATATCTAAACACTGGGGTATGTTAATGAAGTGCCTCCCAAATGTTGAGGGATTTAAACTCCCTCCTCTTTTTTCTTATAAAAGAAGTAAAAATATCAGGGACTACCTGATAAAATCGGATATTGGTCCCATTAAGAAAAACATACAAATGTCACTAACAGGTTCGAGTAGAAAGGGATGTTATCCCTGTTTAAACTGCATTAATTGTAGCCAAATGCTTAAAGGGGCAGAATTTAGACATCACTCTACGAATAAGCTATATAAAATCAATAGCTTTTTGACGTGTAACTCAGATTATGTTATATACCTATTGGAGTGTCCCTGTAAGTTGTGGTACATAGGGGAAACCACCTGTGACTTCAAAACGAGAATCAGTCAACATAAATACACTATACGCAAGAAAAGATTAGATTTGCCAGTGTCAAAGCACTTCACTGAAATGAAACATACTGAAAAGCAACTGAAATTCAGACTAATTGACAATGTCCCAGTTCAGAGGAGAGGGGGAGATAGAGTCAGCCTCCTTAAAAGTAAAGAACTTAGATGGATTTATGAACTGGGAACACTGAATCCACTAGGTATGAATGTGGATTTCAAAATCAATGCTATTTTATAATGAAATTATTGAAGTAAAGACCCGTATCACTCTACATCCATGTCCAAGTGTATAATTTATGAGGCTGACTTTTGCGGATATATTGTCTCATTGTTATTCTTTTTATTTCCAGTTGGTGAATAAACAGTCTGGGAAGAGCGATGCACGGTGGAGGAGAACACATAAAATATTTCTTTTCTTTTTTTTCTTTAAGCATATGTCTGATCTCTAAATTTGGGTGGCAATGGTTGTTTGACAACTTTTCAATAAATGGATTCATTAGAGACACTGATTCAGTTTTTATTTATAGGAGTGAATAGCCATGGATTGAGTAATTGTACCTTAATGACAGGAGGGTTGAGGGATCTGGGCCACCGGTTCAGAATACCTCCCCTTTTTGATCATAGGTGATGGGAAGTTACCCCTACAAGGGAATTGTCCCATAGACCGGGGTGACACAATGACTTGGAAATCCTTATGTGGCACATGCTCCTTTGCTAACAGGTTTTTACCTTATTTCTAACTAACCAGAGATGAATATAATCAGCGCTAAGTGAACCGCAATATTCTTCTAGAATTTCAGTGTCTCATGAATTTTATAGTAGATACTTTCTGGTATTACGACTTGCCACAACTAAGATGGAGTAACGCTGTGGACATATGCATAGTGCGCATGCGCACATTAAAAGATGCCACACAACAGCCATGATTGGCTGAGGGAACGAGATCCTATGACAATGCACTTGGGACATGCGCAGTAGCGTCTGTACTAGTCCTGTGAAGCGTTCATGGCGTCCCCCACGAGATGCATCGCTCAGTGCCCGATGTAAGTACTTGAAGTGTATAAACAACTGCGTGACAGTTGCAGCTGAGACGAATATGGACTTAAGTACCTATTACTGGAATTTGTGGGATATTGATGCATACTAACTTTGTACAAAGGTACTGTTGTCAACTAAGTAGAGCTGATTATGAGGGACACCTGTGACTGTTATGTGCATATGGATTTGATTTATGATTTATATTTGGGACACATAATTGTGTAAAGTAATTGTAAATTGTTTGTTATCTAATGAAACCATAAATACCCACACATGTGTCTGTGACACTGCTGGAGGAAGGCTGATTGTAGCCGAAACGTTGCCCTGAGATGTGGGTCTAATAAAGTCCACAATTGCTATCGATTCTGAGGAGTGCTGCCTATTTTTTTTGACTTACTAGATAGATAGATAGATAGATAGAAAAAATCTGCGTTAGGCCAGGGTCAACACTTGTGAGAATCTGGCAAGAGTCTCGCACCTCAATAGCATGCACTGCCGCCGGCGCTCGGACCGGAGCGTTCAGCCCATCATTGGCTAATGCTGTCACTGTAGCAGAAATAGCCGGATGGGACTAGTAGTCCCATCGGATGATGCCTTTCTTCACACAGAACGGCACATACACACACACACGGCCGCGCACACACCCGCACACAGACACACATGCAGACACCCGCAGACAGACCCGCACATATTCACCGCACACATAGTATCCGCTTACACACATAATCTCCGCCCACACACTCTTCCTCCTCCATATCTGCAGTGCTTCTCGCACGCAACTCCGCAGCAAAACCACAGATCCTTTTAAACCTGCGGTCTTGCTGCGGATTTGGCTGACTTAATGGAAGTCAATGGGTGGAGAAACGCTGCAGATCCGCAAAAAAATTGACATGCTGCGAAAAATAAAACGCTGCAAATCCGCGCGTACACCATGTTCCAAATTATTATGCAAATAATATTTTTCTCTGATTTTCCTAAGTGGTCGGTGCAAATGACAGTCAGTCTAATAAAAGTCATCACCCGTTAGAGTATACATCGAATTTTATTGAAGAAACCTCCCAATGATAACAGTATAATCTCCAAAATGGAAAAAAAACTCAAAATGCACTATTCCAAATTATTAGGCATAGTAGAATTTTTAAACATTTAATATGTTTTAAAGAACTGAAAATGCTCATTTGTGGAATTTGCAGCATTAGGAGGTCACATTCACTGAACAAAAAAGCTATTTAACTCCAAAACATCCTAACAGGCCAAGTTACATGTTAACATAGGAACCCTTCTTTGATATCACCTTCACAATTCTTGCATCCATTGAACTTGTGAGTTTTTGGAGAGTTTCTGCTTGTATTTCTTTGCATGAAGTCAGAATAGCCTCCCAGAACTGCTGTTTCAATGTGAACTGCTCCCACCCTCATAGATCTTTTGCTTGATGATACGCCAAAGGTTCTCTATAGGGTTGAGGTCAGGGGAAGATGGTGGCCACACCATGAGGTTATATCCTTTATGCCCATAGCAGCCAATGACTCAGAGGTATTCTTTGCAGCATGAGATGGTGCATTATCATGCATGAAGATGATTTTGCTCCTGAAGGCACGTTTCTGCTTTTTATACCATGGAAGAAAGTTGTCAGTCAGAAACTCTACATACTTTGCAGAGGTCATTTTCACACCTTCAGGAACCTTAAAGGGCCCTACCAGCTGATTCCCCATGATTCCGGCCCAAAACATGACTCCTCCACCTCCTTGCTGATGTCGCAGCCTTGTTGGGACCTGGTGGCCATCCACCAACCATCCACTACTCCATCCATCTGGACCATCCAGGGTTGCTCGACACTCATCAGTAAACAAGACTGTTTGATAATTAGTCTTCATGTATGTCTGGGCCCAATGCAACCGTTTCTGCTTGTGAGCACTGTTTAGGGGTGGCTGAGTAGTAGGTATATGCATCAAAGCAAGCCTTTGAAGGATCCTACACCTAGAGGTTTGAGGGACTCCAGAGGCACCAGCAGCTTCAAATATCTGTTTGCTGGTTTGTAATGGCTTTTTAGCAGCTGCTCTCTTAATCCGATGAACTTGCCTAGCAGAAACCTTCCTCATTCTGACTTTATCAGCACGAACACGTCTGTGCTCAGAATCAGCCACAAATCTCTTAACAGTACGATGATCACGCTTAAGTTTTCGGGAAATATCTAATGTTTTCATCCCTTGACCAAAGCATTGCACTATTTGATGCTTTTCAGCAGCAGAGAGATCCTTTATCTTTCCTATGTTACTTGAAAATGCTGGCCTGCTTAATAGTGTGGAACATCCAGTTTTCCTTTTATTGGACTCACATGGCAAACTAATTATCACAGGTATCTGAGATTGATTTCAGTGATCCAAAGAACCCTGAGACACAATACCATCAATGGGTTTCATTTACAAAATAAATAAAAAAAACGCTATGACACTTAAAACCAATTTGCATTAAATTTGGAACATGGTGTATTTTTTCGCAGCATGTGCATGTAAAGGAGGGACAGGACTGTAGTCGTGACCTGAATTACTGCAACAGCTATGTCCAGTCCTTCCCCTACATGAAACTGTATTCTTCTCTTCAGCATACATGCATCTCCAAGTTCAGCTTCTCCTGGGCACTTCCCAGGCGACGATGGTCCCTCTCTCTGGCAACCCCCAGTAATGAAGACACAGTCCAGAATAACTTGAACATGCTCTTTACTTAACTCTTCACACGTTACATCCACAGTTGTCACATCATGGGTTTAACTTGTTTCCTTATCTCTCCCTGCTTTGCTGTTTCTTCTGTGCAGCACACGCCTGGACCTGACCGTACTAGACTGCTTCACAGTTCCTTCGAGGCCTGACCTCGCTATAATGACATTTCCTTCAGCCTGTTTCACCCCAATACTGAATTCAACAATCACTACATTTGTTGACCCCTGGTGAAGCATCCAGCCCATCTGTACTGCTCTCGTTGAAGCTCAAACTTCCTTCATTTCCTCAGTACAACCGACTCCTGCCCTAAAGGCATCCACCCAAGCTATGAGTCGCCACATCTTCCTTTTCTGTACTGGCCCACTGATATGTTGCACAGTGGCTGTGGTAACGTGGGCTGCAGCACTTGAAGGTTGAGTGGCTGCCAGCTGTCCTGGCCTATAGCCCATGTGGACACTTGAGCACTCCGGTCCCGTCTGAGCTAACTACCTAGAACAGTGTTTCTCAACTCCAGTCCTCAGGACCCACCAACAGGTCATGTTTTCAAGATTTCCTTAGTATTGCACAGGTGATAATTTTATCACCTGCTCAAGCATTAATTCCATCACCTTTGCAATACTAAGGAAATCCTGAAAACATGACCTGTTGGTGGGTCCTGAGGACTGGAGTTGAGAAACACTGACCTAGAAACTTCTCACTACTATCTGGCAGCCCCTCCTACACTTAACCCTCTATGAACTTCCCATGAGCTGTACCTAACAATGCCCACTAGTATGCCCCCACCTAGTGGCCAACAACAGAACTACACCTACCAAACATATAAGAACCATATACTAGGTGCCCGCCTTTAATGTCCCCAGAAGAAAACACCTAACTGTCCCCAAACTGTGCACAAACATTAATACATATCACACACATTATATACAACATTTTACACATAATGGTAACACAAGAGAAGGTGTGGCAATACCATTGCTATGTGTGGTAATACATGTTTCATGTAGCAGTACCACTGAATATTCATAACAACACAATAATTAGTTACATAAAAACATTAAGGACACTTAAGGGGACGGGAAAGGCAGTAATGGTCCATCACCCCCTTACATGCACAACAAACCTGAATTTCACATTGACTAACATTGATTGTGCACTACACTGTGGATTTGAAGCAATTCTGCTCATCCAAAAATGCTGCGTATCCGCATTAAAATCTGCAACGTGTGTACATAGCCTTACTGTACAAATAGTCACACCATATAATGCAGAACAAAATATCTCCAAATTACCAAATAATCCTGCCATATTTATTTATTGCTATTGCTTATATAGCACCATTAATTCTGCAGGACTTTATAAACATCATCACTGTCCTCACTTGGGTTCACAATCTAAATTCCCAATCAGTATGTTTTTGGTCTGTGGGAGGAAACCGGAGAACCAGGAAGAAACCAAGAGGAGAACATACAAGCTCCATGAAGATTTTCTCCTTGGTGGGATTTGCCCATAGTGCCTAATTACTAATGCCATATAGTACCCTAATAATGATGCTCAGATATGGGGATTCCAAGTCAAACATAGCACGGTGTGAGGCAGTGACTGGTGTCACATGTAGGGGTCGCTATGTATCCCCAACAGGATGTGCGCGGAGGCGTATTGAGGTTATGGGAGAGCATTGCAGTCACAGGCATAGCTGTGGTTGCAATGCAGACTAAGGTGAGGATGAGTCTTGGATATGCTGGTTATCCAAGGCAGATTTAGGGAAAACCTGCTTTGGGCTTGTGTGTTTTGAAACAGATTAGAGATGGTAGTGTTGCAGTCCGTTTCATTCCTGACCGGGTTTTCCATGTGGCTGAAGGCCACAGATTCTAGTTAAAAACACTGCAGTACAGGGTTTGGGTGTGTCAGGTTCAGAGTCAGTGTCAGTCTGGTGTTTGGAGGAGTACAGAGCAGAAGGCTGTGCAGAGCTCCACCTGTATGAGGAACACAGGCCAGCGGAGCCAAATAGCCAAGGCATCTGAAATGCCTGGCACCCACAGCGTACACAGCAGTGCAACTGGTCTTGGAAGTGGACTGTCTTGTGCCCGGCTGTGAACCAGAGGTAGAATGCCCTGTGCCCGAAGGTGGACCGGCGTGTATAGTGACTGTAAACTGGAGGATATGGTTCCCGGCTGTGATCCGGAGGATATTGTGTGCTGTGTTTTATGAGTTGAAGTGTAAGGCGTCCAGTGTGGTAGTCGTGGCATTCAGCTGTAGTGTTCCCACACCCTGGCGCCCCATAGATGAAATATGATGTCCCTTCTGCTGTATGTGCAGCGTGCGCAACAGTACACTCACATTTACTGTCAGAGTCCCCTCGGCTTCTGTCACTCCAGCTCCTCATCAATGAGCTACACAAACCATTCCAGAGACAATATCCTTTTTCAACAGTTCAACTTTACTTAGCAGTAAGGTATCCATTACAAATGCAGCACAGTGTGTACTGAGTGACATCTCTTCAGCTTTCCCTTCCTCCCCGGCAACCTCTGTTCCTTCTGGCAATCCCTGCCTTGCTTATGGCAAACCCTGCCTCGCTTATGGCAATCCCTGTCTTATTCCAGCAATCACTACTTCTTCCTGGACAATCCCTCTCCTGTCAGTGCTTTTAGGCCCCCCAGCTTCCTACCATTCTCTTGGTTCGGCTTTGAATTAAAGGGTAACAGGCTCGTCGTCTCAGCTTCACATAATCCCTGCTGTAAGCTCCAGATCCTCCTTGGAACGGTCCTGAGTGCACACCCCCCGAAGAAGCACAAGTGCGAAAAGCGCGTTGGGGTTTCTCCTGTCCACATTCCGAAAAGGTTTGTCTTATATACTACATCCACATGTGTATATAAATGATCTCTTAGTTTTAATTTGACCCTGCTATCAGCCCTTATTTTTGTCAGCGTTTCTATTGTACATTTTTTCATCAGCAACCCTTGATTGTGAATATATTTACCTTAGTATTGTAACATTTCCAGGGGATATAGCTCTAGGATCGCTGTCTGGGTAGACAGAATGGCACGAAAACAGTTCATTCAGACAGCAGTTCTGGTGTAAAACTGGCCGCAACCAGCTTTATTAAAGTCCACAGCAAACAGATAAAAATAAAGCATAAACAGAAAACCTAGGCTTGTCTAGCCACTAATTACACATAGATCGATTTCCCTATTTATCCGGGTCCAGACTCTACCAGTCTGTGCCCAAAACAACACATATGATATATGTTACCAGTATGGAGTTTCACAGATACTCCTCCTTGTGTCTGAAGGCCCCTTCAGCGTCCAGACTTGAGAGAGATCTACTCCTATTCAGCCGCTATTCGCACGGATTCTCACTGAGACTACTCCTGTGTCCGGGGTACTTCCTGCACCCAGACTGAGATAGCTCAAACTCCTGGAGACTGCTTCTTGTGCCGGGACACCTTCCTGTGTCCAGACTAAGCCAGCTCCCACTCCTGGAGACTGCTTCTTGTGCCGGAACACCTTCCTGTGTCCAGACTAAGCCAGCTCCACTCTTGGAGACTGCTTCTTGTGCCGGGACACCTTCCTGTGTCCAGACTAAGCCAGCTCCCTGAATGTGTTTGCAGACACCTACTTCTGGTCTCCTAATTAACAGCTGAATGGTTTCAGGCCTGAGCTGCAAGTGTGTGCTGAATGTGAGGTGTAGTGACCTTTCTCTACCACTAGGTTTACAAAGCCACACATTTCCCTTATACCATACAGCACAGTACCTAGGTGAAATGTACACCCCATTCAACACATATTCCTTCACTGTCTCATATATCCCCTCCCTCTTCTCCAGACCGGAGGGCTGGTCATCCAGACCGGAGGGCTGGTCAACAACCCAACAGAGACAGTGAACTCTGGACCAGTCATGGCCCTCATCAGTTTTCTCTTCATCTGAAGCATCCGCACTACCCTGTACCTTCCCAGGCCTATGCTCTCTGCGGGCCTCGGGTATCCTGCACGGTTTCATTTTGACCCTAGGGCCGGACTCAGCTTCGATATAGTGCCTGGCCAGAGAAGCACGACCCGGCACATCAGAACACTTCTGCTGACTCTTCCTCAGAAACTCAACCTCCTCTGCTACCATGCCTTCCTCATTTGCACGGGTTGCTTTATGGTCATCAGAGGATTCACTATCACTATCACTATCCCTGTCTGACCCCTTTTTCTCAGCCACATCTGGCTCACTGTCAGGGCTATACACTTCATTTTCATTCACATCCTGCTCACTGTCAGGGTTATACAATTCATTTTCATTCACATCCTGCTTACTGTCAGGTTTATACAATTCATTTTCATTCACATCCTGATCTGGAACCTTAGTTAACATGTCATCCACAACATTAACTTCACCATCTGGTCCCTCAAGTATGTGACTATGTGACAACCCCAGCACTATACTTCTATATAGCTCAGGTACTAGGAGCTGACTCACGACCTCTCCCTGGACTTCAGTGTCCCTATACAATAGGCTATTGTCCATGGCAGCATGAGGAAACCTCTCCTCAGAGCCAGGCTCCTGGGAAACCTCATTCAGAACAACCATATTTTCCTGTGCCGTCCTAAGAGTGGGGTCTCGCCACTGCTCACTCTCAAAATTGTCACAGGACACAGGCAAGTCAGGGACACTCGGTTCCCGAGAACCACCATCCTCGTCTCCCAACATCACCTGCAAAGGAATTTCATCACTATCACAGTCATCATTATTATCAACATCATTATCATGACTATGATCAGTATCATCATCACTATCATGATCATCATCATTATCTTTATCAGCATCAGCATCATTATCATGGTCATCATTATCATCATCATCATCATTATCACATAAGTTTAACGGCCCACTAGCATTGTGTTCCGCCCCTCGGGACTGCGCACCCTCAATAGGAGCTTCATCACACTGTCCATCAGATACATTTTCCCCCCAGAGATCCTTAGATCGGGGAAAGTCATTACCCAATATGACGGGTTGCACCAGGTTCTTCACTACCCCCACTTCACATGAAACCTCCCTGCGTTTGGGGATCAAGTCCACGACAGTCTCTGGTAGACTTTGGTGTCTCCAAGGACGCACACCACACTTAGGTGCTTATCAGGGATGAAGTCCCTATCAATCAGGCTGTCACATATGGAAGTCACTGGACTCTCTGAGTCCAAGAGGGCCTGTGCTGGGCAGTCATTTACAACCACCGGGGACACCTGTGGTCCAGTCTCTTCGGCTGAGGTGGACACACACACAGGTTCTGCGCAGGGAGAGAGGGACCTGCCAACATCACGGCACATAGGCTCCCCCTCTAGTGAACAGCCGGCAGCAATTTCACGACATCTCCAACACTGTCCACCACAATCACCCTCCCATATGTCCCCTCAGGCCTGAACCCGCTTATCAGCATACCCCATGTCCCCAACAGCTGGAACGCTCATACCGGGAGAGTTCGGCGTCCAGGAACTCTGAAGTGACGACCTCTCAGACGGCTGTACCTCAGGAGGACATGCTGGGGTGTAGCGGTTCACTATCACCTTTTCAACTCCATAATCAGGCCTGCTGACTGCAGACTCCCAACTGTATCTCCAGTCATGAACTCCCCTGGCACGGGCTGTCACCGTAACACCCATCCAGGTACGAATCTCCGCTTTCAGCTTGGCATAGTCTTGGCTGTCCTGCTCGCTCAGGTCAGCATAGGCCACCTGGGGCACTCCAATCAGATAGGGTGCGATCATCATGGCCCATTCAGATAGGGGCAGATTCTCCTTCTCTGCCAGTTCCTCAAACTTAGTAAGATATACCTCCACATCATCACGAGGTGTCATCTTTTTCAGGGACCGTCTTACCGCCTTCTTTACAGCGGACAAGGCAGGTACCTTCACAACATTACTCTGGGACGAGGTGCTGAGAGCTGCAATCTGCTCCAACAACCAGTTATTCTCCTGCTGCTGCTGCAGGAATTGCTGCCGGGCCTGCTGCATGCGCTGCTGGTGCTGCAGGCGCTGCTGCTCCATGCTCCGCTGGGCCTGCTGCATCTTCGCTGGGCCTGGACCAGGTACTCAATGAGCTCCTCCATACTGCTGGACTTATCTGTCTCAACCACGGCAGTCTTATGTTGCACATTAACTTGCGCCATTTGTTCAAACAGCGCCTCCATGCTGTCATCCATGCTGTCAGACTTCTCTGTCTCAACAACGGCAGTCTTCACACAAGACATACACACTCCACAGTCTTTTCCACAGAAAAATTCAGCTCTGCTGTGCAGACACTTTTTTTTTTTTTCTATGCAAACTCTATTAGGGCTACTGTCTCTTTAAGACTGCTCCAATCAGACGTTTCTCTTGACACACTTTTTTTTTTCTCTGCTGCTATTTCAACAGACTTCACCTTTATTGCTGTCTCTAAGCCACTGTGCTGCATACACATTCCAGCACCATTTGTATCAGCCACTGTGCTGCCCCAGCATTCTCCGCCAATTGTAACATTTCCAGGGGATATAGCTCTAGGATTGCTGTCTGGGTAGACAGAATGGCACGAAAACAGTTCATTCAGACAGTAGTTCTGGTGTAAAACTGGCCGCAACCAGCTTTATTAAAGTCCACAGCAAACAGATAAAAATAAAGCATAAACAGAAAACCTAGGCTTGTCTAGCCACTAATTACACATAGATCGATTTCCCTATTTATCCGGGTCCAGACTCTACCAGTCTGTGCCCAAAACAACACATATGATATATGTTACCAGTATGGAGTTTCACAGATACTCCTCCTTGTGTCTGAAGGCCCCTTCAGCGTCCAGACTTGAGAGAGATCCACTCCTATTCAGCCGCTATTCGCACGGATTCTCACTGAGACTACTCCTGTGTCCGGGGTACTTCCTGCACCCAGACTGAGATAGCTCAAACTCCTGGAGACTGCTTCTTGTGCCGGGACACCTTCCTGTGTCCAGACTAAGCCAGCTCCCACTCCTGGAGACTGCTTCTTGTGCCGGAACACCTTCCTGTGTCCAGACTAAGCCAGCTCCACTCTTGGAGACTGCTTCTTGTGCCGGGACACCTTCCTGTGTCCAGACTAAGCCAGCTCCCTGAATGTGTTTGCAGACACCTACTTCTTGTCTCCTAATTAACAGCTGAATGGTTTCAGGCCTGAGCTGCAAGTGTGTGCTGAATGTGAGGTGTAGTGACCTTTCTCTACCACTAGGTTTACAAAGCCACACATTTCCCTTATACCATACAGCACAGTACCTAGGTGAAATGTACACCCCATTCAACACATATTCCTTCACTGTCTCACAGTATATATATATATATATATATATATATACAGTACAGACCAAAAGTTTGGACATACCTTCTTATTCAAAGATTTTTCTGGAATTTCATGACTATGAAAATTGTAGAATCACACTGAAGGCATCAAAACTATGATTTAACACATGTGGAATTATACATTACTAGTGTTGAGCGATAGTGCTCGATATCTAAAAATATCGTATCGAAATTGTATCGCCGATAGCACTAAATATCGTCGATATCCGATTTCGATAGCGGAAGTCCCATGTAAGTCTATGGGAACAAAATATCGCAACAAAAAAAACCCTTTCTTACGTTGTAAACACAAAATATACACACATAGAATACATATATATATTGTGAGACAGGGAAGGGGTGTGTGCTGGACGGCGTGTATATCTCGCCCAGGTTTCTTAGCTGGGGCGCATAAAATAGGTTGTCAGTGCGGTGTTCATTCCATTCCTATCTGGGACAGGTTTGCAGTGCAACCCGGAGTGAACACAGCTGCTTAATTAGGCAGCCATAAGTACCTGCTTGAGAAGTTCAGAGGAGGCTCTCTCTCTCAGTCTGGATCTGACTTCAGACGCCATTGGAGCCTCATGTAAGCTGCACGCTGGTAACTACTGAACATATGTGTTGTTTTGGGCACAGGCTATTAGAGTCTGGACCCGGATAGAAAGGGAAATCTATCTAAGTGTAATTAGTGGCGGGACACGCCTAGGCTTTATGTTTATGATTTTGTTTTAATTTATGTTCTGTTTGCTGTGGACTTTAATAAAACTGGTTGCGGCCAGTTTTTAACAGAACCACTGTCTGTGAATGGTCTCTTAAATGCCACTCCGTCTCCCCAAGACGGCGATCCCAGAGCTATATCCCCTGAAAAGCTTACAATTGGTGCTTGAATGCTGGGGCAGCACAGTGGCTGAAGACTTTGAAAAAAAAAAAAAAAAAAAAGGTGTCTACACCGCAAAACTGAACTTATTGTGGAGAAGACTGTGGAGTGTATATGTCTTGGGTGAAGGCTGTCAACCAGCCCAAGATGTCCGGCAGTATGGAGGAGCTCATTATGCAGCTGGCCCGGAGCCAGCAGCAACAGCAGGAAACCAACCGGTTGTTACTGGAGCAGCTTGCAGCACTAAAAAAAACTCCTAGCACCTCGTCCCCGAATGAAGACGCCGGGTTACCGGCATTATCCGCTGTAAAGAAGGCGGTAAAACAGACTCTGCAGAAGATGACGCCTCATGACAATGTGGAGGCATATCTGGCTATATTTGAGAGACTGGCAGAGAAGGAGAATCTGCCACAATCTGAATGGGCTATGGTGGTCGCGCCCTATTTGACTGGGGAACCCCAAAAAGCCTATTTTGACCTCAGCGAGCAGGACAGCAAAGACTATACTAAGTTGAAAGCGGAGATTCTTGCCCGCCTGGGTGTGATGAGGGCAGTCCGTGCCAGGAGAGTCCATAACTGGAGATACAGGCGAGACAAGCCTGCTCGCTCACAAATGTATGACTTGATTTCTTTGGTAAAGAAGTGGTTGGAACCTGACGTCAGCACCCCTGCCCAAATGGTTGAAAAGGTGGTGCTGGACCGGTACATCTGGGCCCTTCCCCCTGAGGTCCAGCTCTGGGTCGGACAGGGAGACCCCAAAGATGCCGATCAACTGGTCAGCCTAATAGAAAGGTATTTCGCCACCAAAGACTATCTACGTGACCAGCCGTCCGAGCGATCATCAGTTCGGAATACCCGGCCTCCGTCATCTCCCGGTAAGAGGGTTCCAGCTGTGGGGGCAAGGGGGGCTGTTGATAGTCCGGGTCAGCCCCGAGGGGACATGTATGAGCGGAAGGGTGATACTTACCTACCAGGAGAACCCAGACCTAGGAAGGTTCTCCCGTCTGAGCACCCTGACCTGAGACAGTGTTGGAGATGCCGTGAACAAGGTCATATTTCAGCCAATTGTCCACTAGTGGGGGAGCCTATGGACTGTGACGCTGGACAGTCTCTCTCGTTCCTCGCCGAGCCCGTGTGCGTGGCCACCCTAGTCGAGGAGACTGGCCCACAGCTGTGTCAGGTCGTGATAAATGGTTGCCCAGTACAGGCCCTACTCGACTCAGGAAGTCGAGTGACTCTGATACATGCTAGTCTGGCTGATGGGGACTTCGTCACAGATAGGTACCTAAGCGTGGTGTGCATACATGGAGACTCAAAGTCTACCCAGTAACCTCCTCAGACTTCGTCACAAAACTCGGGGAGATCTCATATGAAGTGGGGGTAGTGAAGAACCTGATGCATCCCGCCATATTGGGTCGTGACTTTCCCCTGTTTTGGGGTCTTTGGAAAAAAAATGTTTCTGATGGACAGTGTGATGAAGCTCCTACTGAGGGTGCGCAGTCCCGAGGGGCAGAACACAATGCTAGTGGGCCGTTAAACTTATGTGATAATAATGATGATGACCGTGATAATGATGATGATCATGATGATGACCATGATAATGATGCTGATGCTGATAGTAATCACGATAATGATATTGATAATGATGATGACTGTAAAAAAAATGAATTTCCATTTCAGGTGATGTTGGGGGAGGGGGAGGATGTTTCTCTAGAACAGAATGTCCCTGACCTACCGGTGTCCCGTGGCAATTTTGGGAGTGAGCAATTGCAAGACCCCACTCTTAAACATGCCAGGGAGAATATAACTGTTCTGAATGAGATCCCACAAGAGCCCGGCTCTGATGAAAAATTTCCCCATTTTGCCATGAACAATGACCTGCTATATAGGGTCACTAAAGTAAAGGGAGAGGCCGTGAGTCAGCTCCTAGTACCTAAGCCATATAGAAGTATGGTGTTAGGTTTGTCCCATAACCACGTGCTGGGTGGGCACCTGGGGATGGACAAAACCCAGGAAAGAATTCTTCAGAGGTTTTACTGGCCCGGGGTTTATCGAGATGTGGAGGATTATTGTAAAACCTGCCCCTCGTGTCAGATAAATGCTCCGGTGTCTCACTTCCGGAGTCCATTAATCCCGCTGCCGGTTATAGAAATACCCTTTGAAAGGGTAGCAATGGACTTGGTAGGTCCTATTGTAAAATCAGCCAGGGGACACCAATACATCTTAGTTGTCCTTGATTATGCAACCCGGTACCCCGAGGCGGTCCCTTTAAGAAATATGGCATCTAAAAATATTGCACGGGAACTTTTTCATATGTTTTCCAGGACAGGAATTCCTAAAGAGATCCTCACGGACCAAGGCACACCTTTTATGTCCAAAGTGATGAAGGAACTGTGTAAGTTGCTTAAAATCTCGCACATTCGGACATCTGTGTATCACCCCCAGACGGATGGGTTGGTTGAACGTTTTAATAAAACATTAAAACATATGTTAAAGAAAGCAGTAGAGAAAGATGGGAGGGATTGGGACTACCTGTTACCCTACTTATTGTTTTCGGTCAGAGAGGTTCCCCAGGCCTCTACGGGATTTTCTCCCTTTGAGTTGGTGTATGGTCGGCATCCGCGGGGCTTGCTGGACATAGCCAAGGAGGTTTGGGAAACCGAGACAACTCCATACAAGAGTGTTATAGAGCATATTGCCCAGATGCAAGAGAGGATGGCTAAAATTATGCCATTGGTGAAGAATCATCTGCAGAGAGCCCAAGAAGCTCAAAGCAGAGTCTATAATCGGTCAGCAAAAATTAGGTCTTTCAACCCTGGGGATCGAGTCCTAATTCTAATTCCCACAGTGGAAAGTAAGTTTTTGGCCAAGTGGCATGGTCCATACGAGGTCGTACAAAAAGTGAGCGAGGTTACTTACAAAGTACACCAACCCGGGAGACGGAAGCCCTACCAGGTATATCATATCAATCTGATCAAGCCCTGGAGGGACAGAGAGGCATTGTTGGCCTCGGGTGAAATAGAGAAAGGGGTAAAACCATCTCTACCTCCTGTGACCATGGGAGAGACGTTGTCCGTGCACCAAAAACAGGAAGTGCGGGAGTTTCTGCAGAAAAATCAGAAAAAATTTTCTGATTTGCCCGGCCGGACCTCTCTAATAAAACACCATGTCGAGACCGAGCCCGGTACTAAGGTCAAGATAAAACCGTACAGACTTCCAGAAGCCCGCAGAAAGATAGTCTCTGCTGAAATTAAACGCATGTTAGACCTCGGGGTCATTGAGGAGGCCCAAAGCGAGTGGTGTAGCCCGATTGTACTCATCCCAAAACCTAATGGAACCTGGAGGTTCTGTAATGATTTCAGAAAGTTGAACGAGGTGTCAAAGTTTGACGCATACCCAATGCCACGGGTAGACGAGCTAATCGAGAGGTTAGGGGGTGCCCGTTATATTACAACCCTCGATCTGACAAAAGGGTACTGGCAGATACCCCTGTCTGAGGAGGCAAAAGAAAAAACGGCCTTTGCAACCCCGGAAGGTTTGTTTCAGTATCTGGTGATGCCCTTCGGGTTGCATGGAGCCCCAGCTACCTTTCAGAGGCTTATGGACCAGATCCTACGCCCGCATCAAGCCTATGCAGCTGCCTACCTGGATGATGTGGTAATTTTCAGTTCTGATTGGGAGAGCCACCTCGCTAAGGTACAAGCCGTCTTAGACTCGATAGGCGGAGCTGGGCTGAACATAAACCCAGAGAAATGTGCAATTGACCTAGAAGAGGCCAAGTACTTGGGCTATGTGATTGGCAGAGGGCTGATCAAGCCACAAATCGATAAAGTAGAGGCAATTCGAAACTGGCCTGTACCCCTCACAAAACGACAGGTCAAAGCATTTTTGGGCATCACTGGGTACTATCGCAGATTCGTACCAAATTATGCCTCCATTGCTGCCCCATTGACTGACCTGACAAAAGGGGGGAAGTCCAAAATGATAAATTGGAATCCGGACGCAGAAAAAGCATTTCTGTCGTTGAAAATGGCTTTGTGTCAAAGACCAGTTCTGGTCACCCCTAATTTCAGGGAAGAGTTTCTGGTTCAAACTGATGCCTCTAATGTGGGGTTAGGGGCGGTGTTATCACAGGTCGTGAAGGGTGAAGAACACCCAGTCCTGTATTTAAGTCGAAAAAATGACACCGGCTGAACAAAATTATGCCATTGTGGAGCGAGAGTGCCTCGCAATCAAATGGGCGCTGGACTCCCTACGGTATTACCTCTTGGGTAGGAGATTTAAATTGCAATCAGACCATGCTCCTCTGGCATGGATGAAGCAGAACAAGGAAAGGAATGCCAGGGTGACAAGGTGGTTCCTTTCACTTCAAGAGTTCAATTTCTCGGTTGAGCATAGACCTGGGAAATTACAGGGTAATGCTGATGCCTTGTCCAGAGTTTACTGTCTCTTCGGAGTTTCTGACCAGTCCTCCGGTCTGGAGAAGAGGGGGGGGATATGTGAGACAGTGAAGGGGTGTGTGCTGGACGGCGTGTATATCTCGCCCAGGTTTCTTAGCTGGGGCGCATAAAATAGGTTGTCAGTGCGGTGTTCATTCCATTCCTATCTGGGACAGGTTTGCAGTGCAACCCGGAGTGAACACAGCTGCTTAATTAGGCAGCCATAAGTACCTGCTTGAGAAGTTCAGAGGAGGCTCTCTCTCTCAGTCTGGATCTGACTTCAGACGCCATTGGAGCCTCATGTAAGCTGCACGCTGGTAACTACTGAACATATGTGTTGTTTTGGGCACAGGCTATTAGAGTCTGGACCCGGATAGAAAGGGAAATCTATCTAAGTGTAATTAGTGGCGGGACACGCCTAGGCTTTATGTTTATGATTTTGTTTTAATTTATGTTCTGTTTGCTGTGGACTTTAATAAAACTGGTTGCGGCCAGTTTTTAACAGAACCACTGTCTGTGAATGGTCTCTTAAATGCCACTCCGTCTCCCCAAGACGGCGATCCCAGAGCTATATCCCCTGAAAAGCTTACAATATATATACATGTCATTGTGACATATACAGTATATACATATATTTATAGTTTATACACTTCTACATAGTAAAATAGACTCTGATTCAATTGCCGGGTAAAGCCGTGACATACCCCATAGAAGTCGACGGGCTCGGTGCCGAGTACCCCCAAAACCTCTGGCTCTGTGCGACTCAACTTGGGCGTCACGAACAGGATTCTGTAGCTCGCTATAAGCGAGTCCTGTGTGCCTGAATTGAACTGGTTTTGTGCTTGAGAATTGCTAAAATCATCAGAGAATGTATTTGCCATTTTTCCGCCATATCTGCGTCACGACGAGGCACTGGTGAAGAAGAAGGGCGTGCTCTTCATGGGTGTACTGTACACTCACTCAGTGACGCGAAAACGATGGCTCTAAATGGTACTGCAATGTAAGATCGTGTCCCACAGCTCTTCAGTTCCGCCTCCTCATCCTCCTCAGTGTGTGGAAACTAACACGAAGGTCCCGCCTCCCTACAAAAGAGGGGCCCTCTCCAGATGCTAATGACACATGTGACTTGGCAGAGATGGCTAATGGACACGAGCAGAAGTGTGAAGGGATGGAGCAGTCAGAGCTCTCCCCCCACGGAAGCGACCCGATCGCCACGGAATCACCGTTGGGCACCCGGCCTGGAAACCCTCATACGCTGCAAGAAGCGGCGGATACCCTAAGAGGCCTGGCCCGGCACCGGGAGGAGGTCGCCAGGATGGAAGCGAGCTGGCGTGCCCTAAAACTAAACTTGGAGCGGCGCCAATCCCTCTTACCTGAAGTGTCTGTACCGGAAGGTGAGGCACCCGTTCTAGTAGAGGAGTCCTTGCAATGTGATCCGGTTGACGTTGTCGCAGTGGAGGCACCCGTTCCTGCAAAAACCGCAGCACCGTCAGCACCCCAGATCCCGCTGTCTGCCCCGTCGCTGAGACAGAAGAAGCGACACCCGTCCTCATGGAGGAGGCCGCGCAGGCACCAGAGCACTACCTGCCTGTACCGGAGCCCCGACTGTCATCTGATTTAGAGCCGTCTGCTTCCTCCGCAGGGGAGCGCCGCCAGGACTGGGGGGCGACAGGAGAGCTGCCGCAAACTGGACACTGTAAGCTGCAGTGGAGTGGTGGAGACATGGAGCAGCTGGTGGAGGAGAATTACAACCGGCGTCAGGAGGAAGAGTGGAGACGTTGGGAGCGGGAAGCAGAGCGACAAAGGGAGCAGCGAGAAACCCTAAAACTTCACCAACATCACCTGGAGAAGGACCGGGCAGATAAGAACCGGATGAGAAAGGATAAAGGAACCCTGTGTGAGCCGCGGCGTAAGGGTGCAGTACGGAGCTTTAAATTGAAAGGTGGGTGGGGCTTCATCAAGGAGCCTGGACTTTATTTAGAAGTCTTTGTGAACCGGCGGGACGTGGAGGCTCACCTCCCAGAGACACCCGGGGAGGGACCTGTTGCCAGGAGACTTGGTGACTTACACCCGACACTGGGGTTACAATGGATGGTACGCCCTAAATGTTACCAGGTGCGACCCCTACTCCCCAGTGTGTCAGGAACCTGTGAGACCCTCGGAGCCTTCAGCCTCCCACATCCAGGCCTCTGCAAAAGTGCCCACCCCACGCCGTAAATCTCCCAAGCCTCCCTCAGTGGTCTCCTCAGCAGCCCCAGCTATGGACATGATAAGTATAGCTGGCCCGTACCCGGCGCCTGTTAGGCCCCCTGGGGTTCGTTCAGTCCGGGACATAGGGTTCCAGACCCGGAGGGAGATGAAAGAGGTGGCCACACAGACCCAGATAGCGGGTCACGACTTGACTGCACAGGCCACACGACGTCATCAGGTCCTGGTGGTCCTTGGTGCCTCGGATGTTTGCCAAGCATCAGAAGAGTACCAGGTGGTACCTGGAACACCCCTGCCAAAGAAGTATAAATAACCCGGACAGGGTCCCTGTATGTAAATAGTTAAATTCTTGATAAATAGTTAAATTGTTTATGTACCCGGACGGGTGAATGTTTATAAAAAAGTTTTTTAATTTAATAAAAAAAAAACAAAACACAGTTTTCATTACTTTTATTACAGTCTCATCCTGCGACGCCATCGATCTCCTGTAAAAAAATGAAAAAAAAAAAAAGTATACCACCTGACCGACGCAGTCCATAGTAACGAGTGTCCCACGACGATCCAGCTCTGCTACATCAGAATCCCGGCGCAGCACAGCTGATTACCTGCTTCCCCGGCGGTGACGTCATCGGACTGGTTTACGGCCGGGATTACCCTGCAGTCACTGCAGTTATCGCGAAAAAACTGCATGTGACCGCCAGGGAGAAGATAATGGCGGCCATCAAGCAGTCCAGGACGTGACCGCCGGAGATCTTCTGCCAGGTAAGTGCCGCTGACTCCTGACAGACCCGACCGACGGACACTCACAGTGACAGTGACAAATCCGATTCCGGTATTCGATAAGACGAAAATATCGAAACAAATTATCGAAAGGCCGATAGAGCTAATATCGGCCGATAGCCGATATTTGCATTATCGTATCGCTCAACACTATACATTACACTTTACAAAAAAGTGTGAAACAACTGAAAATATGTCTTATATTCTAGGTTCTTCAAAGTAGCCACCTTTTGCTTTGATTACTGCTTTGGACGCAGAAAAGGTGAACGGATGGACTCTACATGCTTGGTTCCCACCGTGAAGCATGGAAGGGGTGGTGTGATGGTGTGGGGGTGCTTTGCTGGTGACACTGTTGGGGATTTATTCAAAATTGAAGGCATACTGAACCAGGGTTATGGTTAGGGTTGGGATTAGGGTTAGGGGTGTGTTGGGGTTAGGGTTATGGTTAGGGTTTGGATTAGGGTTAGGGGTGTGTAGGGGTTAAGGTTGTGGTTAGGGGTGTGTTGGGGTTAGGGTTGGAGTTAGAATTGAGGGGTTTCCACTATTTAGGCACATCAGGGGGTCTCCAAACGCGACATGGCGCCACCATTGATTCCTGCAAATTTTGCGTTCAAAAAGTCAAACAGTGCTCCCTTTATTTCGAGCCCCGACGTGTGCCCAAACAGTGGTTTACCCCCACATATGGGGTATCAGCGTACTCAGAAAAAATTTTACAACAACTTTGGGGGTCTAATTTCTTCTGTTACCCTTGGGGAAAAAAATTGGGGACTAAAAGATCATGTTTGTAGAAAAAAAAAGATTTTTTATTTTCACGGCTCTGCGTTATAAACTTCTGTGAAGAACTTGGAGATTCAAAGTGCTCACCACACTTCTAGAGGAGTTCCTTGGAGGATCTGGTTTCCAAAATGGGGTCACTTGGGGGGTTTCTACTGTTTAGGCACATCATGGGCTCTGCAAACGTAACATGACGCCCGCAGACCATTCCATCAAGCTGGCATTACAAAACGTCACTACTTCCCTTCCGAGCCCCGACGTGTGCCCAAACAGTGGTTCCCCCCCACGTATGGGGTACCAGCGTACTCAGGACAAACAGGACAACAATTTTTGTGGTCCAATTTCTCCTGTTACCCTTGTGAAAATAATAAATTGTGGGCTAAAAAAATGATTTTTTGAGGAAAAAAAATGATTTTTTATTTTCATGGCTTTGGGTTATAAACTTGTGAAGCACTTGGGGGTTCAAAGTGCTCACTACACATCTAGATAAGTTCCTTGGGTGGTCTAGTTTCCAAAATGGGGTCATTTGGGGGGGTTTCCACAGTTTAGGCATATCAGGGGCTCTGCAAACGTAACATGACACCCCCATACCATTCCATCAAGTCGGCATTTCAAAACGTCACTACTTCCCTTCCGAGCCCCGACGTGTGCCCATACAGTAGTTTTCTCCTACATATTGGATATCAGCGTACTCAGGACAAATTGGACAACAGCTTTTGGGGTCTAATTTCTCCTGTTACCTTTGGGAAATAAAAAAATTGGGAATTAAAAGATCATGTTTGTGGAAAAAATATGATTTTTTTTATTTTCATGCGTTATAAACTTCTGTGTAGCCCTTGGGGGTTCAAAGTGCTCACCACACATCTAGATAAGTTCCTTGCGGGGTCTAGTTTCCAAAATGGGTCATTTGTGGGGAGTTTCTACTGTTTAGACACATCAGGGACTCTGCAAACGTAACATGACACCCGCAGACCATTGCATCAAAGTCGGCATTTCAAAACGTCGCTACTTCACTTCCGAGCCCAAACGTGTGCCCGAACACTGGTTCCCACCCACATATGGGGTACCGGTGTACTCAGGACAAACTGTACAACAACTTTTGGGGTCCAATTTCTCCTGTAACCATTGTGAAAATAAAAATAGTGGGCTAAAAAAATGATTTTTTTGTTTTCACGGCTCTGCGTTATAAACTTCTGTGTAGCACCTGGGGGTTCAAAGTGCTCACTGTGCATCTAGATAAGTTTCTTAGGGGGTCTAGTTTCCAAAATGGGGTCATTTGTGAGAAAGCTCCAAAGTTTAGGCACACAGGGGCTCTCCAAACACGACATGGTGTCCGCTAACGATTGGAGCTAACTTTCCATTAAAAAAGTCAAATGGCGCTCCTTCCCTTCTGAGCCCTGACGTGCGCCAAAACAGTGGTTCCCCCCCACATATGGGGCACCAGCGTACTCAGGAAAAACTGGGAAAATAAAAAATAGCAGGCTAAAAAATTATTTCTGAGGAACAAAATGAATTTTTTATTTTCACTGCTCTGCGTTTATAAACTTCTGTGAAGCACTTGGGGGTTCAAAGTGCTCACTACACATCTAGATAAGCTCCTTGGGGGGTCTAGTTTCCAGAATGGGGTCACTTGTGGAGGGTTTCTACTGTTTAGGCACATCAGGGGCTCTGCAAACGCAACATGATGCCAGCAGAACATTCCATCAAGTCTGCATTCCAAATGGCACTCCTTCCCTTCTGAGCTCTCCCATGCGCCAAAACAGTGGTTCCCCCCAACATATGGGGTATAAGCGTACTCAGAACAAATTGCACAACAACTTTTGTGGTCCAATTTCTCCTGTTACCCTTGTGAAAATAAAAAAATCGCGGGCTAAAAAATCATTTTTGAGGAAAAAAATGATTTTTTTATTTTCACTGCTCTGCGTTATAAACATCTGTGAAGCACTTGGGGGTTCAGAGTGCTCACAACTCATCTTGATAAGTTCCATAAGGGGTCTAGTTTCCAAAATGGGGTCACATGTGGTTTTTTTTCACTGTTTAGGCACACAGGGGCTCTCCAAATGCGTCATGGTGTTCCCTAAAGATTGGAGCTAATTTTCCATTCAAAAAGTCAAATGGCGCTCCATCCCTTCTGGGCCCTGCCGTGCGCCCAAACAGTGGTTTATGACCACATATGAGGTATCTGTGTACTCAGGAGAAATTGCCCAACAAATTTTAGGATCCATTTTATCCTGTTGCCCATGTGAAAATGAAAAAACTGAGGCTAAAAGAAAATTTTGTGAAAAAAAAGTACTTTCTTTTTTTTTTACGGATGAATTTGTGAAGCATCTGGGGGTTCAAAGTGCTCACTATGCATCTAGATAAGTTCCTTGGGGGGTCTAGTTTCCAAATGGGGTCACTTGTGGGGGAGCTCCAATGTTTAGGCACATAGGGACTCTCCAAATGCAACATGGCAACCGCTAAATATTCCAGCATATTTTCCATTCAAAAAGTCAAATGGCGCTCCTTCCCTTCTGAGCCCTGCCGTGCGCCCAAACAGTGGTTTATGACCACATATGAGGTATCGGTGTACTCAGCAGAAATTGCCCAACAAATTTTAGGATCCATTTTATCCTGTTGCCAATGTAAAAATGAAAAAATTGATGCTAAAATAAAATATTTGTTGGAAAAATTAAAATGTCCATTTTTTCCTTCCACGTTGCTTTAGTTCCTGTGAAGCACCTGAAGTGTTAATAATCTTCTTGAATGTAGTTTTGAGTAGTTTGAGGGGTGCAGTTTTTATAATGGTGTCACTTTTGGGTATTTTCTGCCATATAGACCCCTCAAAGTGACTTCAAATGTGAGGTGGTCCCTAAAAAAATGGTTTTGTAAATTTTGCTGTAAAAATGAGAAATTGCTGGTCAACTTTTAACCCTTATAACTTCCTGAAAAAAAAAATTTTGTTTCCAAAATTGTGCTGATGTAAAGTAGACATGTGGGAAATGTTATTTATTAACTATTTTGTGTCACATAACTCTCTGATTTAACAGAATAAAAATTCAAAATTTGAAAATTGCGAAATTTTCAACATTTTCGCCAAATTTCCATTTTTTCACAAATAAACGCAAAAATGATTGACCTAAATTTACCACTAACATGAAGCCAAATATGTCATGAAAAAACAATCTCAGAATCGCTAGGATCTGTTGAAGCGTTCCTGAGTTATTACCTCATAAAGGAACACTGGTCAGAACTGCAAAAAATGGCCAGGTCTTTAAGGTCAAAATAGGCTGGGTTATGAAGGGGTTAATTCCATGTAAACAGCAAAAAAAAAAAAAAAGTCCGCAACACTCACCTGCCCAGATCTCAGAACAAATGCACTACAGGATGCAGCCAGCCCATTATGCAAGATATTAGCAGCACAGGTGCAAAATACCAGATTAAACAGCCACTCTCCACATACCCATCCAAGGAGAGGGTGACTGCCCAGTACACAATTGCACAATAGAAGCCCACGTAGGGTGCCGTTCACACAAGGATACTGCACAGTGTCTGGTTCACAGCCTATTAATCACGCCCCTACTATTCGATTAGGCGGGTTGGACAGTACACTCTTAAATCGCACCAGTGTGAAAACCACTCATGCTAGACCAGACGTGCCTGGGCCTGGCTGCACCCCGAAAAAAAAATACAAAAATAGTGGGGTATTAGTTAATATTTTGGACAAAATACGTAAGCTTGTAACCTGCGCCAAAGGTCCCCACGTGTTATGTTTAGGTAGCTGAGGAGAGCAGGCAAAAACGGCAATACACCAGAGAGGTTGGAATCTACTGGATTGCAGTACCCTGACTAATCACCACAACTAAAGGCAGCCGTGGAGCGTTCCTACGTTGGTCCTAGACGCCTCGTCACAGCTGAGATATTAACTACACCTAAAGATAGAAAGAGGAAGGCTATCTGCCTCGGAGCAGATTCCCAAAGAACATAGGAAGCCCCCAAACATGTAATGGCGGTTAGACAAGAGGAAATACAGACACAGACAGAAAATAGTATGAGCAAATGCTGGGGCCCAATCTGCCTAGACAGAAAAGGATAGAAAGGATACTCACTGCAATCCAAAAAAAACCCTAAAAAATGCCAACGCTACTAATTGCAAAAACACCTGAGATCACACGACCTCTATCACCTAAATCAGTTCTCTGGTGTAACAAAACTAAGCCGCAGCCACTGAAAAACTGTAAAAGGCAAATGAACAAACAACAGTGGCTCCAGCGGAACCGAGAGGAGACCAAGCCCCCCCAGGGGGGGGAACCTGGCTAACCTCACAGAAATGCAGAGAAATATGCAAATGGTAAGCACAAAAACAAAAACAGAAAATATCTTATCTGAAAGCAGAAGAAGAGGCAAGACTCAGCAAGCTTCCAAGTGAACCAGGAACCACAGTTGAGACAAGATCAATTGATCACCGGCAACCATGATGGGAGGGAACCTCCCTTATATCAAGCCAGTCTGTGAATCCTGATTGCCAATCCTCATTGAATGGTTCAGTACGGTTTGTAACCACCAGAGGGAGCTTCTGCTCAGAATTAATTTCCAAAACATTCACAACAGTACCCCAACCTTGAGGAGGGGTCACCGAACCCTCATTTGTGCAACCAGGTCGGTCAGGATGAGCTCGGTGATACGCATGGATCAGTCTCCTAGCATGGATGTCCGAAGCAAACACCCAAGAATTGTCCTCCTGACCATAACCTCTCCACTTAACCAAATACTGGAGTTTCCGTCTAGAAAAACGAGAATCCAATATTTTCTCAACCACATACTCCAGATTGCCCTCAACCAAAACAGGGTCAGGAGGCGCAGCCATAGGAACCACTGGCTCGACAAACCTCTTCAATAAGGACTTGTGGAACACGTTATGGATCTTAAATGTCCCTGGAAGAAGTAAACGAAAGGAAACAGGATTAAGAATCTCCGTGATCTTATAAGGTCCAATGAACCTAGGCTTAAACTCAGGAGATGCAACTCTCATAGGGATTGTGGCGCTTCCCACGGCTGTGGGGCGTCGGGACATGGCCTAGCTTGCCAATGCTCCCACGCCGCCAGTCCACGACGACGTGAGGCATGGGTCCCAGATGGTAAGAGAATGTGGACCCACTGGACCACGGAGGGAGACCCGGGCCTGCCCGGACTAGGGAAGGGCAGCGACCGGGATCCGTGGCAGCTGAGCATGTGGGCAAGGTGGCGACCTGCAGGACTAGACAACACCGCACAACTTCAGGTAAGAAGAAACATAAAGTTTACTTAAAGAAACCAAGTACATAAACAGAACATAAGACCGGGCTCCCGATTCCGCACATCAGAGAAGGGTACACAACTCAGGATCACAGACGAGTGCTGGAGGACATCACGGGTAGATGCAGTCCAGGGTTATCTGGCACAGGCATACTTGGACGGCCTCTCTCTCAGGCCTTAGGCGTAGCACAGGCTCAGCAGGAGAACATCAGACACCGACCTCAGACAGACTTCAGACGATGGCGGGGTCATCACGGGTTGATGAAGTCCAGGATCATCTGGCACGGGCATACTAGTATGGCCTCACTCTCAGGCCTCGGGCGTAGCACAGGCTCAGCAGGAGAACATCAGACACCGGCCCAGGACGAACGTCAGACGATGGCGGGGTCATCACGGGTTGATGAAGTCCAGGGTCATCTGGCACGGGCATACTAGGACGGCCTCTCTCAGGCCTCAGGCGTAGCACAGGCTCAGCAGGAGAACATCAGACACCGACCCAGGACAGACGTCATCACAGGGTAGACCAAGGAGGAACCGGCAGGACAGGCAGGTTGTCACGGCAAGTGACCAGGCAGTCTCTGGGACAGGCAGGTTGTCACGGCTAGTGACCAGGGCAATCTCTGGGACAGGCAGGTTGTCACGGCAAGTGACCAGGGCAGGCAGGTTGTCACGGCAAGTGACCAGGCAGGCAGGTTGTCACGGCAAGTGACCAGGCAGGCAGGTTGTCACGGCAAGTGACCAGGGCAGGCAGGTTGTCACGGCAAGTGACCAGGGCAGGCAGGTTGTCACGGCAAGTGACCAGGCAGGCAGGTTGTCACGGCAAGTGACCAGGCAGGCAGGTTGTCACAGCAAGTGACCAGGCAGTCTCTGGGACAGGCAGGTTGTCACGGAAAGTGACCAGGGCAGTCTCTGGGACAGGCAGGTTGTCACGGCAAGTGACCAGGCAGTCTCTGGGACAGGCAGGTTGTCACAGTAAGTGACCAGGCAGTCTCTAGACAGGCAGGTTGTCACAGTAAGTGACCAGGCAGTCTCTAGACAGGCAGGTATATACGACCTGATATGGTGGAGCCTCCAGGTAGGCTGCAGTCGGATGGCAGATGATCGCTCCCAGGTGAGCAGGCAAGAGCCGGGGATCTCTGCAGATGATGTCCGAACTTCCGGATGGAGCTGCAGTCGGATGGCAGATGATCGCTCCCAGGTGAGCAGGCAAGAGCCGGGGATCTCTGCAGATGATGTCCGAACTTCCGGATGGAGCTGCAGTCGGATGGCAGACAGGCAAGCCGACAGGTAACAGGCAGGAAACTGGAATCAGGAGCTGATGGCTGAAACAGAGTTAGACTGCACAGGAACAACAGGGACACGGATTGGATCTCAGGGAGTCAGGAACACGGACAGGAACATGGATTGGATCTCAGGGAGTCAGGAACACGGACAGGAACATGGATTGGATCTCAGGGAGTCAGGAACACGGATTGGGTCTCAGGGAGTCAGGAACACGGACAGGAACATGGATTGGATCACAGGAACACGGACTGGAACACAGGCCTCGGACTCCGGACATCTGGCAATGATCGGCAGGATCCGGACATCAGGCAGGAAGGATAGGATCCGGACATCTGGAAGTGGTCGTCGGACATCGGACATCAGGCCATGGTCATCAGGCATAGGATCCGGACATCTGGCAGCGACCTGAAAAGGAACCCCAGCGGTCTGGTGCAAGCCCCGCCAGGCTCAACGGGAGCTGGCCGGGGATTGCACAGAGGCTGAGCACAGAGTAACAGAAACTCAGCACACACCGGACTCCTCCTTCCAAGATGAACTCAGGTTATATAGCAAGGATTCACAGTCACTGGCACAGGGTTCTGGACACAGCAGGATTTCAGGAACATAACACAGAGGACACAGTTCAGACAGACAGGTACAGGATGCGATCCAAGATCAGGGGTTCAGGTAATTAGACACAGCAGGAACAGGCCTGGATATACAGCCTCCAGGAACGGCGATCTGGGTAATCAGCCCCCAGCATAGGCGGAAACACAAGACACAGTTCAGACATTCAGGTACCGGGTTTGATCCAGGATCAGGGAACAAGACACAACAGGAACAGGGAATCAGCTCTCCAGAGCTGATCAAATTCAGAGCAGGAGCTGAACACACAACCACATACGGCTAGGTTCAGTGATTCAGTGTGGATTCAATGTGAAGCTCTGGCAACGCCCACTAGGGCTGGGGAACTTTATATATGAGCTGCTTCACAGCGATAGGCTGGAGCAGTAATTCTAGTAAACACCCAATCCACATAAAAGCAGGACAGGTGTGGGCCGCGCCCCCTATGCAGAGCCAGACAGCACAACACAGAGGGAACCCAACAATGGCTGCTGCCAACCACGCAGTAAGTCATGCACCACTGCAGAGGACTTTGCAAGCTACGGACGGCTTTCACAGCAAGTCAGGAACCGCACATGCGGGCGGTCATGCAAAGCAGCGGAGCCACTCACGCAAGTACGGGTACGCAGCAGTGCCGGGAACTGAGCAGCATCCATATAGGTAACAGACAACAGTATCCCAGCTGGTTAGGGGGAAAGGAGCAAAAGGGTTAATGCAAAAAACATGCAGAGTAACGCTGGAAAACAAAGTACAGACAATACCAGCGTTACAGGGATATTTCTTGAGGACAACCAGACCAAGTCCCCCACTTTAAACCGAGGACCGTCAGTCCTATGCCGGTTGGCAAACCGCTGGGCCTTCTCCTGAGAGAGGGACAACCTCTCCACTACCTGGTCCCAAATCTGCTGCATACGCTCCACAACAGAGTCAACACCCGGACAGACAGAAGCCTCCGTCTGTCCCGAAGAAAATTGAGGGTGAAACCCAAAATTGCAGAAAAATGGAGACATCAAAGTGGCAGAGCTAGCCCTATTATTAAGAGCAAACTCAGCCAAAGGCAAAAAAGATACCCAGTCATCTTGATCAGCAGACACAAAGCATCTCAGATAAGTCTCCAGTGTCTGGTTTGTTCTCTCAGTTTGTCCATTGGTCTGAGGATGAAAAGCAGAGGAGAAAGACAATTGAACACCAAGTTTAGAACAAAAAGTCCTCCAAAATCTGGAAACAAACTGGACTCCTCTGTCAGACACAATGTTCTCAGGAATGCCGTGTAACCGAACCACGTGCTGAAGGAACAAAGGCACCAATTTGGAGGAGGAAGGCAACTTAGGTAATGGCACATGATGTATCATCTTGGAAAACCTATCACAAATCACCCAGATAATGGTCATTCTCTGAGAAACAGGGAGGTCGGAAATAAAATCCATAGAGATATGGGTCCATGGTCTCTTGGGCACAGGCAATGGCATCAACAAACCACTAGAGCGAGAGCAAGGCTTGGAGCGAGAGCAAGTCCCACAGGACTGCACAAATTCCATGATGTCACGAGACAAAGAAGGCCACCAAAAGGACCGACTCACCAAGTCTCTGGTACCAAAAATTCCGGGATGACCGGCCAACGCGGAACAATGAATCTCAGACATCACACTCTTTTTCCACCGGTCTGGGACAAACAATTTCCCAATAGGGCAGCGCTCGGGTTTATCCTCCTGACACCCTTCCAGAGCCAGTCTCAAATTGGGCGAGATGGCGGAAAGAACTACACCCTCTTTCAAAATAACAGCAGGATCAGATAACTCAGGAGAGTCCGCAAGGAAACTCCTCGAGAGGGCATCCGCCTTAACATTCTTAGTGCCAGGAAGAAAGGAAACCACAAAATTAAAACGTGTGAAAAACAAGGCCCACCTGGCCTGTCTAGGATTAAGTCACTTGGCTGATTCCAGATAAACCAGATTCTTATGGTCCGTGAGGACCACCACCTGATGTTTGGCTCTCTCCAGCCAATGTCTCCAGTCTTCAAAAGCCCACTTCATGGCCAATAACTCCCGATTACCCACGTCATAATTACGTTCAGTTGGAGAAAATTTTCGAGAGAAAAAGGCACAAGGGTTACTTTTAGAGGTCGCAGGATCTCTTTGGGACAAAACGGCACCTGCCCCAATTTCAGAGGCATCAACCTCCACCTGAATCGGCAGAGAAACATCAGGCTGCCGTAGAACAGGAGCAGAAGTGAATCTCTGCTTAAGTTCCTGAAACGCAGAGACTGCCTCAGGAGGCCAATTCACCACATCAGAACCCTTTTTGGTCAAATCAGTCAATGGTTTAACAATAACAGAGAAATTACCAATAAATTTACGATAAAAATTGGCAAAACCCAAGAATCTCTGAAGAGCCTTTAATGAAGTAGGTTGGACCCAATCACAAATGGCCTGAACCTTGACCGGGTCCATTTCAATAACAGATGGAGACAAAATGAATCCCAGAAATTAGATCCACTGTACGCCAAAAAGACACTTTGATTCCTTCACATACAGAGCATTCTCTCTCAAAATCTCGAACACAGTCCGAACATGTTTCACATGAGAGTCCCAGTCATTGGAAAAAATCAAGATATCATCCAAATAAACAATCAGAAATTTATCCACAAAATCCCTGAAAATGTCATTCATGAAGGACTGGAAGACGGAAGGAGCATTAGTGAGCCCAAAGGGCATCACTAGGTACTCAAAATGCCCCTCTGGGGTATTAAACGCTGTCTTCAATTCATCCCCGTGCTTAATGCGAATAAGGTTATACGCCCCCCTGAGGTCAAGCTTGGTAAACCAAGTAGCACTTTTCACCCTGGAAAACAGGTCAGAAATCAAGGGTAACGGATATTGATATTTCACAGTGATCTTGTTCAAGAGACGATAATCAATACACGGCCTTAATGAACCATCCTTTTTGGCCACAAAGAAAAAACCGGCACCCAAGGGTGAAGAGGATGGTCTGATATGACCCTTCTCCAATGACTCCTTGATATAAGACCGCATAGCGTCATGTTCAGGTACAGACAAGTTAAAAAGGCGACCTTTAGGGAATTTACTACCAGGCACTAATTCAATAGCGCAGTCATAGCTCCTATGGGGGGCAAGGATGCAGATTTACTTTCGCTAAACACATCAGAAAAATCAGTCAAAAAGTCAGGAACTTCCTGAGACTGGGGAGAGGCAGAAAAAACAGGAGTGTTGGCATTAACACATTGGCAGCCCCAACTGGTCACAGACACCGATCTCCAATCCAAAACAGGATTATGAGACTGTAACCAAGGGAAACCTAGTACAATAATGTCATGCAGATTATACAGTACCAAAAATTTGCAACTCTCCTGATGATCAGGTTCAACCCTCATTATCACCTGAGTAGAAAACTGGGGTTTATTCTCAGCCAAAGGGATAGAATCAATCCCCAGTAGGGGAATAGACTTCCGTAGGGGTATCACGGGAAACCCACAACGTTTTGCAAAATCAAAATCCATCAGGTTAATTGCTGCGCCTGAATCAACAAAAGCCTGAGCAGAAAATGTGGACAGGGAGCAAATCAGGGTAACAGTCAACAGAAATTTAGTCTGAACACTACCCAAGACAACTGAGCGTGCAAAACGTCTTCCCCGCTTAGGGCAGACTGAAATAGCATGAGAGGCGTCACCACAATAAAAACATAACCCATTGCGTTTTCAAACTCATGACGCTGTGCCCCAGAAGCCACTCTATCACACTGCATGGGTTCAGAAGCTGGTTCACAAGGCAACACTATTCCACGCATACCTCTACGCTCACGCAAACGTCTGTCAATTTGAATCGCTAATGACATAGAATCATTGAGACCAGAGGGAGCAGGGAAACCCACCATAACATCTTTTACATTCTCTGACAGCCCCTTCCGAAAAAGGGCAGCCAAAGCATCATCATTCCATTTGGTTAGGACTGCCCATTTTCAAAATTTCTGACAGTATAACTCAGCGTCCTCAAGCCCCTGATTTAATGCCAACAAGGTTCTTTCAGCTTGATCAGTGACATTAGGCTCATCGTACAATAACCCCAGAGCCAGAAAAAATGCATCAACATCACTCAAAACAGGGTCCCCAGGTGTCAGGGAAAAAGCCAAATCCTGAGGATCGCCGCACAGGAGAGAGATGACAATTTGAACCTGCTGTGCTGCGTTCCCTGAGGACTTAGGTTTTAAGGCAAAAAACAACTTACAGTTATTTTTGAAATTCAGAAATTTGGCCCAATCTCCCAAAAACAAATCTGGCATGGGAATCCTAGGTTCCACAACCGGCAACCCAGCAAGATAGGTAGCAATACTCCGAACCTTAGTGGCAAGCTGATCCACACGGCCAGACAGCTGTGCAAGCTCCATTGAGAGAAAAAAATAATAAAATCCTCCTCAGCACCCAGAGAAAAAGAGGGAAAAAATGCAAGAAACAGAAAAAAAAAAAATCTCTGACAACTCTGACAACTTTTTTTTTTCTTTCCACACTATTTTTCCCTTCTGTGAGTACCATACAATTTTCAGTTTGGCCGGTGATACTGTTATGTTTAGGTAGCTGAGGAGAGCAGGCAAAAACGGCAATACACCAGAGAGGTTGGAATCTATTGGATTGCAGTACCCTGACTAACCACCACAACTAAAGGCAGCCGTGGAGCGTTCCTACGTTGGTCCTAGACGCCTCGTCACAGCCTGAGAGATTAACTACACCTAAAGATAGAAAGAGGAAGGCTATCTGCCCCGGAGCAGATTCCCAAAGAACAAAGGAAGCCCCCAAACATGTAATGGCGGTTAGACAAGAGGAAATACAGACACAGACAGAAAATAGTATGAGCAAACGCTGGGGCCCAATCTGCCTAGACAGAAAAGGATAGAAAGGATACTCACTGCAATCCAAAAAAAAACCTAAAAAATGCCAACGCTACTAATTGCAAAAACACCTGAGATCACACGACCTCTACCACCTAAATCAGTTCTCTGGTGTAACAAAACTAAGCCGCAGCCACTGAAAAACTGGAAAAGGCAAATGAACAAACAACAGTGGCTCCAGCGGAACCGAGAGGAGCCCAAGCCCCCCAGGGGGGGGGGGAGCCTGGCTAACCTCACAGAAATGCAGAGAAATATGCAAATGGTAAGCACAAAAACAAAAACAGAAAATATCTTATCTGAAAGCAGAAGAAGAGGCAAGACTCAGCAAGCTTCCAAGTGAACCAGGAACCACAGTTGAGACAAGAACAATTGATCACCGGCAACCATGATGGGAGGGAACCTCCCTTATATCAAGCCAGTCTGTGAATCCTGATTGCCAATCCTCATTGAATGGTTCAGTACGGTTTGTAACCACCAGAGGGAGCTTCTGCTCAGAATTCATTTCCAAAACATTCACAACAGTACCCCCCCTTGAGGAGGGGTCACCGAACCCTCATTTGTGCAACCAGGTCGGTCAGGATGAGCTCGGTGATACGCACGATCAGTCTCCTAGCATGGATGTCCGAAGCAAACACCCAAGAATTGTCCTCCTGACCATAACCTCTCCACTTAACCAAATACTGGAGTTTCCGTCTAGAAAAATGAGAATCCAATATTTTCTCAACCACATACTCCAGATTGCCCTCAACCAAAACAGGGTCAGGAGGCGCAGCCATAGGAACCACTGGCTCGACAAACCTCTTCAATAAGGACTTGTGGAACACGTTATGGATCTTAAATGTCCCTGGAAGAAGTAAACGAAAGGAAACAGGATTAAGAATCTCCGTGATCTTATAAGGTCCAATGAACCTAGGCTTAAACTCAGGAGATGCAACTCTCATAGGGATATTTCTTGAGGACAACCAGACCAAGTCCCCCACTTTAAACGAGGACCGTCAGTCCTATGCCAGTTGGCAAACCGCTGGGCCTTCTCCTGAGAGAGGGACAACCTCTCCACTACCTGGTCCCAAATCTGCTGCATACGCTCCACAACAGAGTCAACACCCGGACAGACAGAAGCCTCCGTCTGTCCCGAAGAAAATGAGGGTGAAACCCAAAATTGCAGAAAAATGGAGACATCAAAGTGGCAGAGCTAGCCCTATTATTAAGAGCAAACTCAGCCAAAGGCAAAAAAGAGACCCAGTCATCTTGATCAGCAGACACAAAGCATCTCAGATAAGTCTCCAATGTCTGGTTTGTTCTCTCAGTTTGTCCATTGGTCTGAGGATGAAAAGCAGAGGAGAAAGACAATTGAACACCAAGTTTAGAACAAAAAGTCCTCCAAAATCTGGAAACAAACTGGACTCCTCTGTCAGACACAATGTTCTCAGGAATGCCGTGTAACCGAACCACGTGCTGAAGGAACAAAGGCACCAATTTGGAGGAGGAAGGCAACTTAGGTAATGGCACAAGATGTATCATCTTGGAAAACCTATCACAAATCACCCAGATAACGGTCATTCTCTGAGAAACAGGGGGTCGGAAATAAAATCCATAGAGATATGGGTCCATGGTCTCTTGGGCACAGGCAATGGCATCAAAAACCACTAGAGCGAGAGCAAGGCTTGAAGCGAGAGCAAGTCCCACAGGACTGCACAAATTCCCTGATGTCACAAGACAAAGTAGGCCACCAAAAGGACCGACTCACCAAGTCTCTGGTACCAAAAATTCCGGGATGACCGGCCAACGCGGAACAATGAATCTCAGACATCACACTCTTTTTCCACCGGTCTGGGACAAACAATTTCCCAATAGGGCAGCGCTCGGGTTTATCCTCCTGACACCCTTCCAGAGCCAGTCTGAAATTGGGCGAGATGGCGGAAAGAACTACACCCTCTTTCAAAATAACAGCAGGATCAGATAACTCAGGAGAGTCCGCAAGGAAACTCCTCGAGAGGGCATCCGCCTTAACATTCTTAGTGCCAGGAAGAAAGGAAACCACAAAATTAAAACGTGTGAAAAACAAGGCCCACCTGGCCTGTCTAGGATTAAGTCGCTTGGCTGATTCCAGATAAACCAGATTCTTATGGTCCGTGAGGACCACCACCTGATGTTTGGCTCCCTCCAGCCAATGTCTCCACTCTTCAAAAGCCCACTTCATGGCCAATAACTCCCGATTACCCACGTCATAATTACGTTCAGTTGGAGAAAATTTTCGAGAGAAAAAGGCACAAGGGTTACTTTTAGAGGTCTCAGGATCTCTTTGGGACAAAACGGCACCTGCCCCAATTTCAGAGGCATCAACCTCCACCTGAATCGGCAGAGAAACATCAGGCTGCCGTAGAACAGGAGCAGAAGTGAATCTCTGCTTAAGTTCCTGAAACGCAGAGACTGCCTCAGGAGGCCAATTCACCACATCAGAACCCTTTTTGGTCAAATCAGTCAGTGGTTTAACAATAACAGAGAAATTACCAATAAATTTACGATAAAAATTGGCAAAACCCAAGAATCTCTGAAGAGCCTTTAATGAAGTAGGTTGGACCCAATCACAAATGGCCTGAACCTTGACCGGGTCCATTTCAATAACAGATGGAGACAAAATGAATCCCAGAAATTAGATCCACTGTACGCCAAAAAGACACTTTGATCCCTTCACATACAGAGCAGTCTCTCTCAAAATCTCGAACACAGTCCGAACATGTTTCACATGAGAGTCCCAGTCATTGGAAAAAATCAAGATATCATCCAAATAAACAATCAGAAATTTATCCACAAAATCCCTGAAAATGTCATTCATGAAGGACTGGAAGACGGAAAGAGCATTAGTGAGCCCAAAGGGCATCACTAGGTACTCAAAATGCCCCTCTGGGGTATTAAACGCCGTCTTCCATTCATCCCCGTGCTTAATGCGAATAAGGTTATACGCCCCCCTGAGGTCAAGCTTGGTAAACCAAGTAGCACTTTTCACCCTGGAAAACAGGTCAGAAATCAAGGGTAACGGATATTGATATTTCACAGTGATCTTGTTCAAGAGACGATAATCAATACACGGCCTTAATGAACCATCCTTTTTGGCCACAAAGAAAAAACCGGCACCCAAGGTGAAGAGGATGGTCTGATATGACCCTTCTCCAATGACTCCTTCATATAAGACCGCATAGCGTCATGTTCAGGTACAGACAAGTTAAAAAGGCGACCTTTAGGGAATTTACTACCAGGCACTAATTCAATAGCACAGTCATAGCTCCTATGGGGGGGCAAGGATGCAGATTTACTTTCGCTAAACACATCAGAAAAATCAGTCAAAAAGTCAGGAACTTCCTGAGACTGGGGAGAGGCAGAAAAAACAGGAGTGTTGGCATTAACACATTGGCAGCCCCAACTGGTCACAGACACCGATCTCCAATCCAAAACAGGATTATGAGACTGTAACCAAGGGAAACCTAGTACAATAATGTCATGCAGATTATACAGTACCAAAAATTTGCAACTCTCCTGATGATCAGGTTCAACCCTCATTATCACCTGAGTAGAAAACTGGGGTTTATTCTCAGCCAAAGGGATAGAATCAATCCCCAGTAGGGGAATAGACTTCCGTAGGGGTATCACGGGAAACCCACAACGTTTTGCAAAATCAAAATCCATCAGGTTAATTGCTGCGCCTGAATCAACAAAAGCCTGAGCAGAAAATGTGGACAGGGAGCAAATCAGGGTAACAGTCAACAGAAATTTAGTCTGAACACTACCCAAGACAACTGAGCGTGCAAAACGTCTTCCCCGCTTAGGGCAGACTGAAATAGCATGAGAGGCGTCACCACAATAAAAACATAACCCATTGCGTTTTCAAACTCATGACGCTGTGCCCCAGAAGCCACTCTATCACACTGCATGGGTTCAGAAGCTGGTTCACAAGGCAACACTATTCCACGCATACCTCTACGCTCACGCAAACGTCTGTCAATTTGAATCGCTAATGACATAGAATCATTGAGACCAGAGGGAGCAGGGAAACCCACCATAACATCTTTTACATTCTCTGACAGCCCCTTCCGAAAAAGGGCAGCCAAAGCATCATCATTCCATTTGGTTAGGACTGCCCATTTTCAAAATTTCTGACAGTATAACTCAGCGTCCTCAAGCCCCTGATTTAATGCCAACAAGGTTCTTTCAGCTTGATCAGTGACATTAGGCTCATCGTACAATAACCCCAGAGCCAGAAAAAATGCATCAACATCACTCAAAACAGGGTCCCCAGGTGTCAGGGAAAAAGCCAAATCCTGAGGATCGCCGCACAGGAGAGAGATGACAATTTGAACCTGCTGTGCTGCGTTCCCTGAGGACTTAGGTTTTAAGGCAAAAAACAACTTACAGTTATTTTTGAAATTCAGAAATTTGGCCCAATCTCCCAAAAACAAATCTGGCATGGGAATCCTAGGTTCCACAACCGGCAACCCAGCAAGATAGGTAGCAATACTCCGAACCTTAGTGGCAAGCTGATCCACACGGCCAGACAGCTGTGCAAGCTCCATTGAGAGAAAAAAAATAATAAAATCCTCCTCAGCACCCAGAGAAAAAGAGGGAAAAAATGCAAGAAACAGAAAAAAAAAAAAATCTCTGACAACTCTGACAACTTTTTTTTTTCTTTCCACACTATTTTTCCCTTCTGTGAGTACCATACAATTTTCAGTTTGGCCGGTGATACTGTTATGTTTAGGTAGCTGAGGAGAGCAGGCAAAAACGGCAATACACCAGAGAGGTTGAAATCTATTGGATTGCAGTACCCTGACTAACCACCACAACTAAAGGCAGCCGTGGAGCGTTCCTACGTTGGTCCTAGACGCCTCGTCACAGCCTGAGAGATTAACTACACCTAAAGATAGAAAGAGGAAGGCTATCTGCCCCGGAGCAGATTCCCAAAGAACAAAGGAAGCCCCCAAACATGTAATGGCGGTTAGACAAGAGGAAATACAGACACAGACAGAAAATAGTATGAGCAAACGCTGGGGCCCAATCTGCCTAGACAGAAAAGGATAGAAAGGATACTCACTGCAATCCAAAAAAAAACCTAAAAAATGCCAACGCTACTAATTGCAAAAACACCTGAGATCACACGACCTCTACCACCTAAATCAGTTCTCTGGTGTAACAAAACTAAGCCGCAGCCACTGAAAAACTGGAAAAGGCAAATGAACAAACAACAGTGGCTCCAGCGGAACCGAGAGGAGCCCAAGCCCCCCAGGGGGGGGGGGAGCCTGGCTAACCTCACAGAAATGCAGAGAAATATGCAAATGGTAAGCACAAAAACAAAAACAGAAAATATCTTATCTGAAAGCAGAAGAAGAGGCAAGACTCAGCAAGCTTCCAAGTGAACCAGGAACCACAGTTGAGACAAGAACAATTGATCATCGGCAACCATGATGGGAGGGAACCTCCCTTATATCAAGCCAGTCTGTGAATCCTGATTGCCAATCCTCATTGAATGGTTCAGTACGGTTTGTAACCACCAGAGGGAGCTTCTGCTCAGAATTCATTTCCAAAACATTCACAACAGTACCCCCCCTTGAGGAGGGGTCACCGAACCCTCATTTGTGCAACCAGGTCGGTCAGGATGAGCTCGGTGATACGCACGGATCAGTCTCCTAGCATGGATGTCCGAAGCAAACACCCAAGAATTGTCCTCCTGACCATAACCTCTCCACTTAACCAAATACTGGAGTTTCCGTCTAGAAAAACGAGAATCCAATATTTTCTCAACCACATACTCCAGATTGCCCTCAACCAAAACAGGGTCAGGAGGCGCAGCCATAGGAACCACTGGCTCGACAAACCTCTTCAATAAGGACTTGTGGAACACGTTATGGATCTTAAATGTCCCTGGAAGAAGTAAACGAAAGGAAACAGGATTAAGAATCTCCGTGATCTTATAAGGTCCAATGAACCTAGGCTTAAACTCAGGAGATGCAACTCTCATAGGGATATTTCTTGAGGACAACCAGACCAAGTCCCCCACTTTAAACCGAGGACCGTCAGTCCTATGCCAGTTGGCAAACCGCTGGGCCTTCTCCTGAGAGAGGGACAACCTCTCCACTACCTGGTCCCAAATCTGCTGCATACGCTCCACAACAGAGTCAACACCCGGACAGACAGAAGCCTCCGTCTGTCCCGAAGAAAATCGAGGGTGAAACCCAAAATTGCAGAAAAATGGAGACATCAAAGTGGCAGAGCTAGCCCTATTATTAAGAGCAAACTCAGCCAAAGGCAAAAAAGAGACCCAGTCATCTTGATCAGCAGACACAAAGCATCTCAGATAAGTCTCCAATGTCTGGTTTGTTCTCTCAGTTTGTCCATTGGTCTGAGGATGAAAAGCAGAGGAGAAAGACAATTGAACACCAAGTTTAGAACAAAAAGTCCTCCAAAATCTGGAAACAAACTGGACTCCTCTGTCAGACACAATGTTCTCAGGAATGCCGTGTAACCGAACCACGTGCTGAAGGAACAAAGGCACCAATTTGGAGGAGGAAGGCAACTTAGGTAATGGCACAAGATGTATCATCTTGGAAAACCTATCACAAATCACCCAGATAACGGTCATTCTCTGAGAAACAGGGAGGTCGGAAATAAAATCCATAGAGATATGGGTCCATGGTCTCTTGGGCACAGGCAATGGCATCAATAAACCACTAGAGCGAGAGCAAGGCTTGAAGCGAGAGCAAGTCCCACAGGACTGCACAAATTCCCTGATGTCACAAGACAAAGTAGGCCACCAAAAGGACCGACTCACCAAGTCTCTGGTACCAAAAATTCCGGGATGACCGGCCAACGCGGAACAATGAATCTCAGACATCACACTCTTTTTCCACCGGTCTGGGACAAACAATTTCCCAATAGGGCAGCGCTCGGGTTTATCCTCCTGACACCCTTCCAGAGCCAGTCTGAAATTGGGCGAGATGGCAGAAAGAACTACACCCTCTTTCAAAATAACAGCAGGATCAGATAACTCAGGAGAGTCCGCAAGGAAACTCCTCGAGAGGGCATCCGCCTTAACATTCTTAGTGCCAGGAAGAAAGGAAACCACAAAATTAAAACGTGTGAAAAACAAGGCCCACCTGGCCTGTCTAGGATTAAGTCGCTTGGCTGATTCCAGATAAACCAGATTCTTATGGTCCGTGAGGACCACCACCTGATGTTTGGCTCCCTCCAGCCAATGTCTCCACTCTTCAAAAGCCCACTTCATGGCCAATAACTCCCGATTACCCACGTCATAATTACGTTCAGTTGGAGAAAATTTTCGAGAGAAAAAGGCACAATGGTTACTTTTAGAGGTCTCAGGATCTCTTTGGGACAAAACGGCACCTGCCCCAATTTCAGAGGCATCAACCTCCACCTGAATCGGCAGAGAAACATCAGGCTGCCGTAGAACAGGAGCAGAAGTGAATCTCTGCTTAAGTTCCTGAAACGCAGAGACTGCCTCAGGAGGCCAATTCACCACATCAGAACTCTTTTTGGTCAAATCAGTCAGTGGTTTAACAATAACAGAGAAATTACCAATAAATTTACGATAAAAATTGGCAAAACCCAAGAATCTCTGAAGAGCCTTTAATGAAGTAGGTTGGACCCAATCACAAATGGCCTGAACCTTGACCGGGTCCATTTCAATAACAGATGGAGACAAAATGAATCCCAGAAATTAGATCCACTGTACGCCAAAAAGACACTTTGATCCATTCACATACAGAGCAGTCTCTCTCAAAATCTCGAACACAGTCCGAACATGTTTCACATGAGAGTCCCAGTCATTGGAAAAAATCAAGATATCATCCAAATAAACAATCAGAAATTTATCCACAAAATCCCTGAAAATGTCATTCATGAAGGACTGGAAGACGGAAAGAGCATTAGTGAGCCCAAAGGGCATCACTAGGTACTCAAAATGCCCCTCTGGGGTATTAAACGCCGTCTTCCATTCATCCCCGTGTGTTATGTTTCGGTAGCTGAGGAGTGCAGGTAAAAAAAGGCAATACACCAGAGCAGTTGGAATCTATGGGATTGCAGTACCCTGACTAACCACCACAACTAGAGGCAGCCGTGGAGCTTTCCTACGTTGGTCCTAGACGCCTCGTCACAGCCTGAGAAACTAACTACACCTAAAGATAGAAATAGGAAAGCTATCTGCCCCGGAGCAGAACCCCAAAGATAACAGAAAGCCCCCAAACATGTAATGGCGGTTAGACAAGAGGAAATACTGACACAGAAAGAAAATAGTATGAGCAAACGCTGGGGCTCAAACTATCTAAATAGAAAAGGATAGGAAGGGTACTTACTGCAATCCCAGAAAACCCTGAAAAGCACCAACTCTACTAATTTCAAAATCACCTGAAATCACACGACCTCTACCACCTAAATTAGTTCTCTGGTGTAACAAAATCAAAACAGCAGCCACTGAAAAAACTGGAAAAAGCAAAAGAACAAAACTCAGTGGCTGAACTAAACTGAGAGGGCAGAAGCCCCCGGAGGGGACCCTGAAGGCCCCCAAAGAAGTGCAGGACAAAATGCAAAAACACAGCAAAAACACAAAAGAAGCAAAACTCTTATCTGTAAGCAGGAAATGCAGACACGACACAGCAGGCTACAAGGGAAACTGGAATGAAGGATTCAGACCAGAACAATTGATCACCGGCAACCCTGATGGGAAAATGACTCCCTTATATAAGACCAGTCAGTAACACCTGATTCCCAGTCCTCACAATCCTCACTAGCACCGCTTGTAACCACCAGAGGGAGCCTCTGCTCAGAACTCATCTCAAACCCATTCACAACAGTACCCCCCCTTGAGGAGGGGTCACCGAACCCTCATTTGAGCAACCAGGTCGGTCAGGATGAGTTCTATGATACGCACGGATAAGTCTCCTAGCATGGATGTCCGAAGCAAACACCCAAGAATTGTCTTCCTGACCATAACCTCTCCATTTAACCAAATACTGGAGTTTCCGTCTAGAAAAACGAGAATCCAATATTTTCAATTTTTTGGGCCAGTGATAATGTTATGTTTCGGTAGCTGAGGAGTGCAGGTAAAAAAAGTCAATACACCAGAGCAGTTGGAATCTATGAGATTGCAGTACCCTGACTAACCACCACAACTAGAGGCAGCCGTGGAGCGTTCCTACGTTGGTCCTAGACGCCTCGTCACAGCCTGAGAAACTAACTACACCTAAAGATAGAAATAGGAAAGCTATCTGCCCCGGAGCAGAACCCCAAAGATAACAGAAAGCCCCCAAACATGTAATGGCGGTTAGACAAGAGGAAATACTGACACAGAAAGAAAATAGTATGAGCAAACGCTGGGGCCCAAACTATCTAAATAGAAAAGGATAGGAAGGGTACTTACTGCAATCCCAGAAAACCCTGAAAAGCACCAACTCTACTAATTTCAAAATCACCTGAAATCACACGACCTCTACCACCTAAATTAGTTCTCTGGTGTAACAAAATCAAAACAGCAGCCACTGAAAAAACTGGAAAAAGCAAAAGAACAAAACTCAGTGGCTGAACTATAAACTGAGAGGGCAGAAGCCCCCGGAGGGGACCCTGAAGGCCCCCAAAGAAGTGCAGGACAAAATGCAAAAACACAGCAAAAACACAAAAGAAGCAAAACTCTTATCTGTAAGCAGGAAATGCAGACACGACACAGCAGGCTACAAGGGAAACTGGAATGAAGGATTCAGACCAGAACAATTGATCACCGGCAACCCTGATGGGAAAATGACTCCCTTATATAAGACCAGTCAGTAACACCTGATTCCCAGTCCTCAGAATCCTCACTAGCACCGCTTGTAACCACCAGAGGGAGCCTCTGCTCAGAACTCATCTCAAACACATTCACAACACCCGTGCTTAATGCGAATAAGGTCATACGCCCCCCTGAGGTCAAGCTTGGTAAACCAAGTAGCACTTTTCACCCTGGAAAACAGGTCAGAAATCAAGGGTAACGAATATTGATATTACACAGTGATCTTGTTCAAGAGACGATAATCAATACACGGCCTTAATGAACCATCCTTTTTGGCCACAAAGAAAAAACCGGCACCCAAGGGTGAAGAGGATGGTCTGATATGACCCTTCTCCAATGACTCCTTGATATAAGACCGCATAGCGTCATGTTCAGGTACAGAAAAGTTAAAAAGGCGACCTTTAGGGAATTTACTACCAGGCACTAATTCAATAGTACAGTCATAGCTCCTATGGGGGGGCAAGGATGCAGTTTTACTTTCGCTAAACACATCAGAAAAATCAGTCAAAAAGTCAGGAACTTCCTGAGACTGGGGAGAGGCAGAAAAAACAGGAGTGTTGGCATTAACACATTGGCAGACCCAACTGGTCACAGACACCGATCTCCAATCCAAAACAGGATTATGAGACTGTAACCAAGGGAAACCTAGTACAATAATGTCATGCAGATTATACAGTACCAAAAATTTGCAACTCTCCTGATGATCAGGTTCAACCCTCATTATCACCTGAGTAGAAAACTGGGGTTTATTCTCAGCCAAAGGGATAGAATCAATCCCCAGTAGGGGAATAGACTTCCGTAGGGGTATCACGGGAAACCCACAACGTTTTGCAAAATCAAAATCCATCAGGTTAATTGCTGCGCCTGTATCAACAAAAGCCTGAGCAGAAAATGTGGACAGGGAGCAAATCAGGGTAACAGTCAACAGAAATTTAGTCTGAACACTACCCAAGACAACTGAGCGTACAAAACGTCTTCCCCGCTTAGGGCAGACTGAAATAGCATGAGAGGCGTCACCACAATAAAAACATAACCCATTGCGTTTTAGAAACTCATGACGCTGTGCCCCAGAAGCCACTTTATCACACTGCATGGGTTCAGAAGCTGGCTCACAAGGCAACACTATTCCACGCATACCTCTACGCTCACGCAAACGTCTGTCAATTTGAATCGCTAATGACATAGAATCATTGAGACCAGAGGGAGCAGGGAAACCCACCATAACATCTTTTACATTCTCTGACAGCCCCTTCCGAAAAAGGGCTGCCAAAGCATCATCATTCCATTTGGTTAGGACTGCCCATTTTCAAAATTTCTGACAGTATAACTCAGCGTCCTCAAGCCCCTGATTTAATGCCAACAAGGTTCTTTCAGCTTGATCAGTGACATTAGGCTCATCGTACAATAATCCCAGAGCCAATAAAAATGCATCAACATCACTCAAAACAGGGTCCCCAGGTGTCAGGGAAAAAGCCAAATCCTGAGGATCGCCGCACAGGAGAGAGATGACAATTTGAACCTGCTGTGCTGCGTTCCCTGAGGACTTAGGTTTTAAGGCAAAAAACAACTTACAGTTATTTTTGAAATTCAGAAATTTGGCCCAATCTCCCAAAAACAAATCTGGCATGGGAATCCTAGGTTCCACAACCGGCAACCCAGCAAGATAGGTAGCAATACTCCGAACCTCAGTGGCAAGCTGATCCACACGGCCAGACAGCTGTGCAAGCTCCATTGAGAGAAAAAAAAATAAAATCCTCCTCAGCACCCAGAGAAAAAGAGGGAAAAAATGCAAGAAAACAGAAAAAAAAAAAATCTCTGACAACTCTGACAACTTTTTTTTTCTTTCCACACTATTTTTCCCTTCTGTGAGTACCATACAATTTTCAGTTTGGCCGGTGATACTGTTATGTTTAGGTAGCTGAGGAGAGCAGGCAAAAACGGCAATACACCAGAGAGGTTGGAATCTATTGGATTGCAGTACCCTGACTAACCACCACAACTAAAGGCAGCCGTGGAGCGTTCCTACGTTGGTCCTAGACGCCTCGTCACAGCCTGAGAGAGTAACTACACCTAAAGATAGAAAGAGGAAGGCTATCTGCCCGGAGCAGATTCCCAAAGAACATAGGAAGCCCCCAAACATGTAATGGCGGTTAGACAAGAGGAAATACAGACACAGACAGAAAATAGTATGAGCAAACGCTGGGGCCCAATCTGCCTAGACAGAAAAGGATAGAAAGGATACTCACTGCAATCCAAAAAAAAACCTAAAAAATGCCAACGCTACTAATTGCAAAAAACACTGAGATCACACGACCTCTACCACCTAAATCAGTTCTCTGGTGTAACAAAACTAAGCCGCAGCCACTGAAAAACTGGAAAAGGCAAATGAACAAACAACAGTGGCTCCAGCGGAACCGAGAGGAGCCCAAGCCCCCAGGGGGGGGGGGGGAGCCTGGCTAACCTCACAGAAATGCAGAGAAATATGCAAATGGTAAGCACAAAAACAAAAACAGAAAATATCTTATCTGAAAGCAGAAGAAGAGGCAAGACTCAGCAAGCTTCCAAGTGAACCAGGAACCACAGTTGAGACAAGAACAATTGATCACCGGCAACCATGATGGGAGGGAACCTCCCTTATATCAAGCCAGTCTGTGAATCCTGATTGCCAATCCTCATTGAATGGTTCAGTACGGTTTGTAACCACCAGAGGGAGCTTCTGCTCAGAATTCATTTCCAAAACATTCACAACAGTACCCCCCCTTGAGGAGGGGTCACCGAACCCTCATTTGTGCAACCAGGTCGGTCAGGATGAGCTCGGTGATAAGCACGGATCAGTCTCCTAGCATGGATGTCCGAAGCAAACACCCAAGAATTGTCCTCCTGACCATAACCTCTCCACTTAACCAAATACTGGAGTTTCCGTCTAGAAAAACGAGAATCCAATATTTTCTCAACCACATACTCCAGATTGCCCTCAACCAAAACAGGGTCAGGAGGCGCAGCCATAGGAACCACTGGTTCGACAAACCTCTTCAATAAGGACTTGTGGAACACGTTATGGATCTTAAATGTCCCTGGAAGAAGTAAACGAAAGGAAACAGGATTAAGAATCTCCGTGATCTTATAAGGTCCAATGAACCTAGGCTTAAACTTAGGAGATGCAACTCTCATAGAGATATTTCTTGAGGACAACCAGACCAAGTCCCCCACTTTAAACCGAGGACCGTCAGTCCTATGCCAGTTGGCAAACCGCTGGGCCTTCTCCTGAGAGAGGGACAACCTCTCCACTACCTGGTCCCAAATCTGCTGCATATGCTCCACAACAGAGTCAACACCCGGACAGACAGAAGCCTCCGTCTGTCCCGAAGAAAATCGAGGGTGAAACCCAAAATTGCAGAAAAATGGAGACATCAAAGTGGCAGAGCTAGCCCTATTATTAAGAGCAAACTCAGCCAAAGGCAAAAAAGAGACCCAGTCATCTTGATCAGCAGACACAAAGCATCTCAGATAAGTCTCCAATGTCTGGTTTGTTCTCTCAGTTTGTCCATTGGTCTGAGGATGAAAAGCAGAGGAGAAAGACAATTGAACACCAAGTTTAGAACAAAAAGTCCTCCAAAATCTGGAAACAAACTGGACTCCTCTGTCAGACACAATGTTCTCAGGAATGCCGTGTAACCGAACCACGTGCTGAAGGAACAAAGGCACCAATTTGGAGGAGGAAGGCAACTTAGGTAATGGCACAAGATGTATCATCTTGGAAAACCTATCACAAATCACCCAGATAACGGTCATTCTCTGAGAAACAGGGAGGTCGGAAATAAAATCCATAGAGATATGGGTCCATGGTCTCTTGGGCACAGGCAATGGCATCAACAAACCACTAGAGCGAGAGCAAGGCTTGGAGTGAGAGCAAGTCCCACAGGACTGCACAAATTCCCTGATGTCACAAGACAAAGTAGGCCACCAAAAGGACCGACTCACCAAGTCTCTGGTACCAAAAATTCCGGGATGACCGGCCAACGCGGAACAATGAATCTCAGACATCACACTCTTTTTCCACCGGTCTGGGACAAACAATTTCCCAATAGGGCAGCGCTCGGGTTTATCCTCCTGACACCCTTCCAGAGCCAGTCTCAAATTGGGCGAGATGGCGGAAAGAACTACACCCTCTTTCAAAATAACAGCAGGATCAGATAACTCAGGAGAGTCCGCAAGGAAACTCCTCGAGAGGGCATCCGCCTTAACATTCTTAGTGCCAGGAAGAAAGGAAACCACAAAATTAAAACGTGTGAAAAACAAGGCCCACCTGGCCTGTCTAGGATTAAGTCGCTTGGCTGATTCCAGATAAACCAGATTCTTATGGTCCGTGAGGACCACCACCTGATGTTTGGCTCCCTCCAGCCAATGTCTCCACTCTTCAAAAGCCCACTTCATGGCCAATAACTCCCGATTACCCACGTCATAATTACGTTCAGTTGGAGAAAATTTTCGAGAGAAAAAGGCACAAGGGTTACTTTTAGAGGTCTCAGGATCTCTTTGGGACAAAACGGCACCTGCCCCAATTTCAGAGGCATCAACCTCCACCTGAATCGGCAGAGAAACATCAGGCTGCCGTAGAACAGGAGCAGAAGTGAATCTCTGCTTAAGTTCCTGAAACGCAGAGACTGCCTCAGGAGGCCAATTCACCACATCAGAACCCTTTTTGGTCAAATCAGTCAATGGTTTAACAATAACAGAGAAATTACCAATAATTTTACGATAAAAATTGGCAAAACCCAAGAATCTCTGAAGAGCCTTTAATGAAGTAGGTTGGACCCAATCACAAATGGCCTGAACCTTGACCGGGTCCATTTCAATAACAGATGGAGACAAAATGAATCCCAGAAATTAGATCCACTGTACGCCAAAAAGACACTTTGATCCCTTCACATACAGAGCGTCTCTCTCAAAATCTCGAACACAGTCCGAACATGTTTCACATGAGAGTCCCAGTCATTGGAAAAAATCAAGATATCATCCAAATAAACAATCAGAAATTTATCCACAAAATCCCTGAAAATGTCATTCATGAAGGACTGGAAGACGGAAAGAGCATTAGTGAGCCCAAAGGGCATCACTAGGTACTCAAATGCCCCTCTGGGGTATTAAACGCCGTCTTCCATTCATCCCCGTGCTTAATGTGAATAAGGTTATACGCCCCCCTGAGGTCAAGCTTGGTAAACCAAGTAGCACTTTTCACCCTGGAAAACAGGTCAGAAATCAAGGGTAACGGATATTGATATTTCACAGTGATCTTGTTCAAGAGACGATAATCAATACACGGCCTTAATGAACCATCCTTTTTGGCCACAAAGAAAAAAACCGGCACCCAAGGGTGAAGAGGATGGTCTGATATGACCCTTCTCCAATGACTCCTTCATATAAGACCGCATAGCGTCATGTTCAGGTACAGACAAGTTAAAAAGGCGACCTTTAGGGAATTTACTACCAGGCACTAATTCAATAGCACAGTCATAGCTCCTATGGGGGGGCAAGGATGCAGATTTACTTTCGCTAAACACATCAGAAAAATCAGTCAAAAAGTCAGGAACTTCCTGAGACTGGGGAGAGGCAGAAAAAACAGGAGTGTTGGCATTAACACATTGGCAGCCCCAACTGGTCACAGACACCGATCTCCAATCCAAAACAGGATTATGAGACTGTAACCAAGGGAAACCTAGTACAATAATGTCATGCAGATTATACAGTACCAAAAATTTGCAACTCTCCTGATGATCAGGTTCAACCCTCATTATCACCTGAGTAGAAAACTGGGGTTTATTCTCAGCCAAAGGGATAGAATCAATCCCCAGTAGGGGAATAGACTTCCGTAGGGGTATCACGGGAAACCCACAACGTTTTGCAAAATCAAAATCCATCAGGTTAATTGCTGCGCCTGAATCAACAAAAGCCTGAGCAGAAAATGTGGACAGGGAGCAAATCAGGGTAACAGTCAACAGAAATTTAGTCTGAACACTACCCAAGACAACTGAGCGTACAAAACGTCTTCCCCGCTTAGGGCAGACTGAAATAGCATGAGAGGCGTCACCACAATAAAAACATAACCCATTGCGTTTTCGAAACTCATGACGCTGTGCCCCAGAAGCCACTCTATCACACTGCATGGGTTCAGAAGCTGGCTCACAAGGCAACACTATTCCACGCATACCTCTACGCTCACGCAAACGTCTGTCAATTTGAATCGCTAATGACATAGAATCATTGAGACCAGAGGGAGCAGGGAAACCCACCATAACATCTTTTACATTCTCTGACAGCCCCTTCCGAAAAAGGGCTGCCAAAGCATCATCATTCCATTTGGTTAGGACTGCCCATTTTCAAAATTTCTGACAGTATAACTCAGCGTCCTCAAGCCCCTGATTTAATGCCAACAAGGTTCTTTCAGCTTGATCAGTGACATTAGTCTCATCAATCAATAATCCCAGAGCCAATAAAAATGCATCAACATCACTCTAAACAGGGTCCCCAGGTGTCAGGGAAAAAGCCAAATCCTGAGGATCGCCGCACAGGAGAGAGATGACAATTTGAACCTGCTGTGCTGCGTTCCCTGAGGACTTAGGTTTTAAGGCAAAAAACAACTTACAGTTATTTTTGAAATTCAGAAATTTGGCCCAATCTCCCAAAAACAAATCTGGCATGGGAATCCTAGGTTCCACAACCGGCAACCCAGCAAGATAGGTAGCAATACTCCGAACCTCAGTGGCAAGCTGATCCACACGGCCAGACAGCTGTGCAAGCTCCATTGAGAGAAAAAAAAAATAAAATCCTCCTCAGCACCCAGAGAAAAAGAGGGAAAAAAATGCAAGAAACAGAAAAAAAAAAAAATCTCTGACAACTCTGACAACTTTTTTTTTTCTTTCCACACTATTTTTCCCTTCTGTGAGTACCATACAATTTTCAGTTTGGCCGGTGATACTGTTATGTTTAGGTAGCTGAGGAGAGCAGGCAAAAACGGCAATACACCAGAGAGGTTGGAATCTATTGGATTGCAGTACCCTGACTAACCACCACAACTAAAGGCAGCCGTGGAGCGTTCCTACGTTGGTCCTAGACGCCTCGTCACAGCCTGAGAGATTAATACACCTAAAGATAGAAAGAGGAAGGCTATCTGCCCCGGAGCAGATTCCCAAAGAACATAGGAAGCCCCCAAACATGTAATGGCGGTTAGACAAGAGGAATACAGACACAGACAGAAAATAGTATGAGCAAACGCTGGGGCCCAATCTGCCTAGACAGAAAAGGATAGAAAGGATACTCACTGCAATCCAAAAAAACCCTAAAAAATGCCAACGCTACTAATTGCAAAAACACCTGAGATCACACGACCTCTACCACCTAAATCAGTTCTCTGGTGTAACAAAACTAAGCCGCAGCCACTGAAAAACTGGAAAAGGCAAATGAACAAACAACAGTGGCTCCAGCGGAACCGAGAGGAGCCCAAGCCCCCCGGGGGGGGGGAGCCTGGCTAACCTCAAAGAAATGCAGAGAAATATGCAAATGGTAAGCACAAAAACAAAAACAGAAAATATCTTATCTGAAAGCAGAAGAAGAGGCAAGACTCAGCAAGCTTCCAAGTGAACCAGGAACCACAGTTGAGACAAGAACAATTGATCACCGGCAACCATGATGGGAGGGAACCTCCCTTATATCAAGCCAGTCTGTGAATCCTGATTGCCAATCCTCATTGAATGGTTCAGTACGGTTTGTAACCACCAGAGGGAGCTTCTGCTCAGAATTCATTTCCAAAACATTCACAACAGTACCCCCCTTGAGGAGGGGTCACCGAACCCTCATTTGTGCAACCAGGTCGGTCAGGATGAGCTCGGTGATACGCACGGATCAGTCTCCTAGCATGGATGTCCGAAGCAAACACCCAAGAATTGTCCTCCTGACCATAACCTCTCACTTAACCAAATACT
>JARQOD010000001.1:513327685-513388436 GCA_033576555.1 Oophaga sylvatica
TGCTACAAGCACTAAGGAAAGGTGGGAATTCTGTCCCTACAATAGGACTGAGCTGGATCCCTACGATGTAACGGGGAACCTGATCCTGCGACCAGACCCGCTAAAGTCCTCAGCTAGTCTGAACGAAGACCTATAGTTGCGAGGGAGGAATCCCTACAAGATCTAGGGACTGGGTGAAAAGGTGGACACCTCCTAACAGAAAGTGTAGCAGGGAAAGTAAAACAGAAAACAAATACTAAGAGATCCTCAGATCAAGCAAAACTGACAGAGTAAGGCACCTAAGCACCCGGCTAGCTTAAGAGTAGATAATACAATGAAGTCCAGCAAAGCCAGAAGGGCGGAGCCAGACTAAATAGGGTAAAAAGGTCATGTGACCAGCAAACTGAAACAAAACCTAACAAGAGGGTTCTAACAGTACCCTCCCTTCTAAGAGGATCCTCCGGATCCCCTAGGACTTAGGCTTATCCGGAAATCTCCTGTGAAACGCTCTGACAAGTCTAGACGCAGAAACATCATCCGCCCTCACCCATGAGTTATCCTCGGGTCCATAACCCTTCCAAGCGACGAGGTACTGCAAACCCCCTCTATACCGTCTAGAATTTAGGATGCGGGAAATCTCATATTGTCCGTCCTCCACCACCAGGGTAACAGTGGCCAACACGTCTCCCTCTGAGACCTCAGCTTTTTTCAAGAGAGAAACATGAAACACCGGATTAATCTTCCAGGAGGTAGGAAGCTCCAACTTAACAGCAGATTGGTTAATAACCTGAAGCACCTTAAAGGGCCCTACAAACTTGGGACCCAATTTCTTAGACGGAATCTTCAAGCGCAGATTCTTAGAGGACAACCAGACCATGTCACCAATAGCAAACAAAACCTCTTGTCGTTTTCTATCAAAATACACTTTGGATCTTTTGTTAGCCTCCTGAAGATTACCACTACACATCTGTCCAAACTCTCTCCAAAACACCAGAAAAATTCTCCTCTTCAGGTACAGCCGATCCCAACTTGGAAAATGACCCAAATGACGGATGTCTCCAGTACAACAAAAAAAAGGCGAACAACCGGCAGAAGCGGATGTATGGTTGTTAAGAGCAAACTCAGCAAGTGGCAGAAACTCAGACCACCCCTCTTGATTATCAGTCACAAAACAACGCAAGAACTGCCAACATCCTGGTTTTTCCTTTTTGTCTGGCCATTAGAGTCAGGATGATATCCGGATGAAAACGACAAATGAACTCCCAACCTGTCACAAAAAGCGCGCCAAAAACGAGCCACAAACTGAGGTCCCCTATCAGAAACAATGTCAGTAGGAACACCATGCAGTCTGACTATTTCCTTGACAAAGGCCTTAGCGAGAGTCTTAGCGCAGGGCAGTTTGATGAAAGGAACCAAGTGACACATCTTGCTAAAACGGTCCACGACCACCCAGATGACAGTGAAACCCTCAGAGGGGGGAAGGTCAGTAATAAAGTCCATAGCCAAATGTGTCCAAGGTGCACTAGGGACCTCCAGAGGGCAAAGCAACCCCGCAGCAGGAGTATGAGAAGACTTAGATCTAGCACACACAGTGCATTGACGCACCCACTTAATGACTTCCTTCTGCCATCCTGGCCACCAAAAACTGCGACCCACAAGTCTCTTGGTCTCAGAGATTCCAGGATGACCTGCCAACCGAGAGTCATGACATTCAACAAACAAATCTCTCCTCAGGGTACCAGGCACAAACAACCTCCCATGCGGCGTGTTAGATGGGGCATTCTCCTGTGCTTTAAGAATCTCATCTTCCAACACGGAGTCCAAAACAGCAATAACAACCCCCTCTTGCAAGATGTTTTCCTCCTCCTCCTCAGTACCCACCATAGGAGAAAAGCTGCGAGACAAAGCATCAGCTTTAACATTTTTAGTACCTGGGATGTAAGTAACGGTAAAATTAAAGCGTGAGAAAAACAGTGCCCACCTAGCCTGACGGGCATTCAAGCATTTGGCAGCATCAAGGTAGATCAGATTTTTATGATCGGTGAAGACTTGAATGGGAAATTCCGCTCCCTCCAAAAAATGACGCCAGTGTTCAAATGCGAGTTTAATTGCCAACAATTCCCGATTACCGATATCATAATTTAGTTCAGACTAAGAAAATTATTTTGAAAAAAAAGCACAGGGATGTACTCCATCCGTCTTTGTCTGAGACAACACCGCGCCGACTCCCACAGAAGAAGCATCAACCTCAACCAAAAATGGTTTAGTCACATCAGGCTGCGTAAGGATGGGAGCAGAGCTGAACCTCTCCTTTAGCAACACAAAAGCCTCAATGGCCTCAGTAGTCCACTGAACCGCATCAGCACCTTTCCTGGTGAGATCGGTCAGAGGTTTGGCAATCACAGAAAATTTTTTTATGAATTTTCTATAATAATTGGCGAACCCCAAAAACCTCTGTATTGATTTCACACCAATAGGTCTAGGCCAATCCTGCACAGCTTGCACTTTCACCGGGTCCATCTCAAAACCTTCACTGGAGACAATGTAGCCCAAAAAACTAAGTCTCTGTACAGCGAACTCACATTTTTCTAGTTTGGCAAAAAGTGAATTATCACTCAGTAACTGTAATACTTCACGCACACTCCTCCAATGAGACTCCAAATCTGGTGAATAAATCAAAATGTCATCTAAATACACAACCACACTTCTGCCGATCAAAGGTCTAAGGATGTCATTAATAAGATTCTGAAAAAATGCCCCTCGAAGATCAATTTTCGAGAACCACTTGGCCCCCACTAACTGATTAAACAAATCAGGAATCAATGGCAGTGGGTAAGGATTGCGTACAGTAATCTTATTAATCTCACGAAAGTCTAGACAAGGCCGTAAACCGCCGTCCTTTCTTTTAACAAAAAAAAATCCAACCGCCACAGGAGATTTGGAAGGCCTAATGTGACAGGCGGCCAAGCTTGTCTGTATGTATTCCTCCAAAGCCTTTCTCTCGGGAATAGTCAAATTAAATAAAAAAAAACGACTTTTAGGTACAGGTAACTCCCCCTTAACTACAGCAGCAATACGCCCGTTACAACACTTGTCATAACAATTGGGACTCCAGGACTTAATTTCATTGGTAGACCAATCCAGTACCGGATTGTGCAATTTTAACCAGGGTAACCCCAAAATCACCGGTGAGGGCAAATTATTCAAAACTACCAAATCCAAATTCTCTTGATGAACACCATTAATAGTAAGAGGAAATTCACAGATATGGTGAGTAACATTTTTCAAGTGAGAATCATCCACAGACACCACATTAATAGGGGAAGTGTTAGAGTTCCCCTGCTGCACAAGGGGAGTCTCGAACCCATCCCGCTGCGGTCTCCCATTCATCTCCGGCCGCAGTGGAGCCTGCTCAGCAGAGACGTCGGTCCAGGCGTCTTGCCCACTCCTCCTGTGCAGTGACTTGCTGCTGCCTTTCCTGGATCTGCTATTATAGTCAGTGCTGGAGCAGCCGTCTTTGAGACAAAGTCCTGCGTTTTCCCATCTGAGCATGCCCAGAGTGAGATCTCTCATTGGAGATCAGGGGTCACATGTTCAGGTGCTGCAGCGGCTCCTATTGGTCCGCCAGGAAGGTCATGTAGCTACGTGTGTTTGTAACAGCTTCTCATGGGTCCTTGTTCCTGGAAGGTCCTGTAGCTGTTGCTATAAAAGGGTAGCATGGCTGGGCCGCCATGCGCTAATATCAACCATTGTATGCTATGCGCCAGTGTGATCATGCGTATGTGTGGTTAGGGACCCGGCTGAAATAAGCCACTAGAATACCGACTTAATCGGTGAGGAGTTTGGTATGGTAGCTGGCCAGGGTCGGTGTCCTAGATGCCCTAGATTACCGGCGTAACCGGTGAGGAGTTTTGATTGCCGTATTCAGGGTCTGGCGTTCAGACGCCATAGATTGCGGGTGACTCCCGCGAGGACATTAGCACATGATCACGCGTTATGTACGCTTAGCACTTAACTGTGTACCTGAGAGCCTGACAGGACACAGCACTTTTCCTCAGCGGCCCTGTGACGTAACAGGGTTTGCTTTCGACGCTAGACAGCGCCCTAGCGTTTTACTTTGCGGCTCACTGAAGCTAAGTGAGTTCGCACCTATCGCCATATAGCGCTGTGGCATTTCCGTTAGCGGCTCTGGGTATTAACAGAGTTCGCACTTACTGCCACAAGGCGCTACGGCGTTTATTTTAGCGACTCTGCGGGATAACAGAGTTCGCTACTTTCGCCATTTTACTAGCAGCAGGTTCCGCCTGCACGGTGGACCCCGGGCTGCGAACGCACCTCTCTACCTCATATATTTGGTGCGTTCCGCAGACCCTAACATAATATTAGCGCCAGGGTCTGGCTGGTAAAATGGCGGATGACCAGCGTCTACTACGGGACATCCAGCAGCTGGAGGGTAGGTTGGCGGCTCTTGAGTGCACAACCTCAGCTGTGGATGTTACCGCAGTCGCTGTTCAGGCTGCTAGCGTGACTGCAGCCAGTGTGTCCACTGCCACCTCTGCCCCCACAATATCCCACCTCCCGCTTCCAGACAAGTTTGCTGGTGACAGCAAGCAATGTCGGGGATTCGTGAGTCAGTGCTCTATACAACTCGAGCTTCTGGCTGCACGTTTCCCCACGGATCGGGCACAAGTGGGCTTTATAATTTCGCTTCTGTCAGGCAGAGCGTTGGAGTGGGCCACCCCGGTGTGGGAGCGTGACGACCGTGTGGTGCGGAGTGCTCCTCGTTTTCTGGAGGCTCTAAAAAAGGTCTTTTTAGGACCTCAGGTCACCCACGATACGGCGCTACAACTGCTGGCATTGGCACAGGTTTCGTCTTTGGTCAGTCTGTTTTCCGTCCAGTTTCGGACTCTGGCCTCAGAGCTAGACTGGTCGGATAAAGTACTCTATTCCATCTACTGGCGAGGACTGGCTGATCATGTTAAAGATGCTTTGGCTACCAGGGAGATTCCCGCCACACTGGAGAAGCTTATCTCCATATCTACCCGCATCGACCTCCGTTTTCACGAGCGGAGGTTGGAGCGGTCCCAGTGTAGGCAGAGGTTCCGGCTGGCTCCCACCTTCACCAGACCTCTGGAATCTTCCAGCCAGGCGCCCGACTCCCATGAGGCCATGGAGGTTTCTCGAGCGGGACCTAAGTCCGGGCCGCTCGAGTACCCGTGGTCTGTAACATCTGCCAGCAGTTAGGACACTATGCCAACAAATGTCCACAGCGGTCGGGAAAATGGTCGCATCTAGTGACCTTGGGAGGAGGTTCACTAGACACTGCGGCATTTTCCACCAAGTTCTCCTTTAAAGGGACAATTACAGTAGGTCCATCCACGCTCTCCGCTGAGCTCTGTGTGGATTCCGGAGCCGAGGGGAATTTCATGTCCTCTGCATTTGCTCTCCGCCACACTATACCTCTGGAGATGCTTGCCCAACCGGTGACTGTGCGAGTAGTGAATGGATCAACTCTGCCTCCCAAATCACCCACCAGACGATCCCTCTCACTTTATCTATGTCCCCGTCCCATCAGGAGAGTATTTCTTTTCTTGTCCTGCCCGAGGGAATAGACGAGGTGTTGCTGGGAGTACCTTGGCTCCGTTACCACTCTCCCCATATTGAGTGGTCCTCTGGGAGGATACTGGGTTGGGGTGATTCATGTAGAGGCAGGTGTATCAGGGAGTGCGTTCAGGTCACCACCACAGAGATACCCGTAGATCTCACTTCTCTTCCTCAGTGTTATTGGGCATATGCAGACGTTTTCTCCAAGAAGGCGGCAGAGACTCTTCCACCTCATCGCCCCTACGACTGTCCTATTGATCTCTTGCCTGGAGCAGAACCTCCTCGGGGGAGAGTATACCCCTCTCGCTCCCTGAGATGGAGGCCATGTCCCAGTACATTCAGGAGAATCTGACAAGAGGGTTCATTAGGAAGTCGGAGTCACCAGCAGGGGCAGGGTTCTTCTTTGTGCAAAAGAAGAACGGAGAATTACGTCCATGCATTGACTACAGGGGTCTTAACGCCATCACCGTCAAGAATAAGTACCCGTTGCCCCTAATCTCTGAGCTCTTTGATAGGCTCCGAGGAGCAAGAGTATTTACCAAGCTTGATCTACGTGGTGCCTATAACCTAATTCGCATCCGTGAGGGGGACAAGTGGAAGACAGCTTTTAATACCAGGGATGGGCATTACGAATACCTGGTGATGCCTTTCGGACTCTGTAATGCTCCCGCTGTTTTCCAAGACTTTGTCAATGATATCTTCCGGGATATGCTCTCCACCTCTGTGGTAGTCTATCTGGATGATATTCTCATCTTTTCACCAGATATAGACTCTCACCGGAGGGATGTCAACAAAGTCTTCGACCTCTTACGGGCGAACTCCCTCTATGCCAAGCTGGAGAAATGTGTGTTTGAGCAGGAGTCCTTACCTTTTCTGGGCTATATCATCTCTGCCAGGGATTGGCTATGGATCCTGCCAAACTACAGGCTGTAATGGACTGGCAAGAACCCCATTCTCTTAAAGCGGTGCAGCGCTTTATGGGGTTCATTAATTATTATCGCCAGTTCATTCCCCATTTCTCGACTTTGGTAGCTCCCTTGGTAGCCCTCACCAAGAAGGGAGCAAATCCCAAGGTGTGGTCTGAGGAGGTCTCCAAGGCGTTCTCTTCCATCAAGTCGCATTTTGCCAGTGCTCCCATATTACATCGCCCTGATGTTGATAAACCGTTTGTTTTAGAGGTGGACGCCTCTTCTGTTGGTGCTGGAGCAGTCCTATATCAAAAGGATGCTCAAGGTCGGAAGCATCCCTGCTTCTTCTTTTCTAAGACCTTTACACCAGCAGAGAGGAATTATTCCATCGGGGACAGGGAGTTGCTGGCTATGAAATTGGCCTTCTCAGAGTGGAGACATCTTCTGGAGGGAGCTCGTTTTCCCTTCCAAGTCTTCACCGACCACAAGAACTTGGTATATTTGCAAACGGCTCAGCGGCTAAATTCTCGCCAGGCCAGATGGTCCCTATTCTTCTCTCGGTTCCATTTCACCCTCCATTTTCTCTCCGGTGAGAAGAATGTTCGGGCCGACGCTCTCTCTCGCTCCTTAGTGTCATCAGAGGAGGAGGATGAGGAGCCTCGGCTTATTGTCCCTGAAAAAAGCCTGAGAACTGTAGCCCCGGTTTCGCTAGAGTCTGTGCCTCCGGGCAAGACTTTTGTGCCCACTAATTTGCGACCGGAGGTACTCTCTTGGGCACACTCGTCCAGGGTGGGTGGACACTTTGGGGCAAAGAGGACAACTGAGCTATTGGCGAGGACATACTGGTGGCCACATATGGTCCGTGACGTCAGGGAGTATGTTCAGGCGTGTGTCTCCTGCGCCAGGAACAAGTCCCCTCGACAACGGCCAGCTGGGTTACTTTTTCCTTTGCCGGTGGCAGACAGGCCCTGGGAGATGGTCGGGATGGACTTTGTGGTGGGCTTACCCAAGTCTCGGGGTTGCACTATCATTTGGGTGATCACCGACCACTTCTCCAAAATGGTGCACTTAGTGCCGCTACCACGGTTACCTTCCGCACGGGCCTTGGCAGCATTATTTATTAGACACATCTTCCGTCTACACGGTATGCCAGACAAGATTGTCAGCGATCGAGGTCCCCAATTTGCGTCTCGGTTCTGGAGAGAGTTGTGTCATCTACTCTGCATTGAATTGAACCTCTCCTCTGCATATCATCCCGAGACGAATGGGTTGGTAGAGAGGGCCAACCAGACCTTGGTCACCTACTTGCGACATTTTGTCTCTGCCAGGCAGGATGACTGGGCATCTCTGCTTCCGTGGGCGGAGTTTGCGCTAAACAATGCTGTGGCTGACTCCACCGGACAGACCCGATTCCTCTTAAATTACGGCCAGCATCCGCGGGTACAGGTGCCCATGCCCGTTGCTTCCGCTGACTCCAGGGTGGCAGACTGGGCTGTGGAAGCACGGGACATATGGGACCGCACCCAGGATGCCATTCAGGCTTCCAAGGAAAGGATGAGGTCTTCTGCCGATGCTCATCGGCGTCCCGCTCCGACATTTTCTCCTGGCGACCTAGTGTGGCTCTCCGCCCGAAACATTAGGCTACGGGTGGAATCCACTAAATTGGCACCCCGCTATTTGGGTCCCTTCAAGGTTCTCGAGCAGGTGAACCCTGTGGTTTACCGTTTGGCCCTTCCGCCTCGCCTTGGTATCTCCGACACCTTCCATGTATCCCTCCTAAAACCCGTGGTCATCTCCCGGTTGCCTGAGTCATCTGCCGGGACGTCGGGTTCGTCTTCGGACGACTACGAGGTGAATGCCATTGTTGGGTGCAAGGTGCTACGAGGCAAAAAATTTTATTTGGTGGATTGGAGGGGTTATGGGCCTGAGAATAGGTCCTGGGAGCCTGCCGAGCATGTTCACGCTCTGCAGCTCATCGCTGCCTTTGAACGCAGCGAGGCCCAGAGAAGGGGGGGCCCTAGGAGGGAGGGTAATGTTAGGGTTCGAGTTCCCGCTGCTGCACAAGGGGAGTCTCGAACCCGTCCCGCTGCGGTCTCCCATTCATCTCCGGCCGCAGTGGAGCCTGCTCAGCAGAGACGTCGGTCCAGGCGTCTTGCCCACTCCTCTACTGTGCAGTGACTTGCTGCTGCCTTTCCTGGATCTGCTATTATAGCCAGTGCTGGAGCAGCCGTCTTTGAGACAAAGTCCTGCGTTTTCCCATCTGAGCATGCCCAGAGTGAGATCTCTCATTGGAGATCAGGGGTCACATGTTCAGGTGCTGCAGCGGCTCCTATTGGTCCGCCAGGAAGGTCATGTAGCTACGTGTGTTTGTAACAGCTTCTCATTGGTCCTTGTTCCTGGAAGGTCCTGTAGCTGTTGCTATAAAAGGGTAGCATGGCTGGGCCGCCATGCGCTAATATCAACCATTGTATGCTATGCGCCAGTGTGATCATGCGTATGTGTGGTTAGGGACCGGCTGAAATAAGCCACTAGAATACCGACTTAATCGGTGAGGAGTTTGGTATGGTAGCTGGCCAGGGTCGGTGTCCTAGATGCCCTAGATTACCGGCGTAACCGGTGAGGAGTTTTGATTGCCGTATTCAGGGTCTGGCGTTCAGACGCCATAGATTGCGGGTGACTCCCGCGAGGACATTAGCACATGATCACGCGTTATGTACGCTTAGCACTTAACTGTGTACCTGAGAGCCTGACAGGACACAGCACTTTTCCTCAGCGGCCCTGTGACGTAACAGGGTTTGCTTTCAACGCTAGACAGCGCCCTAGCGTTTTACTTTGCGGCTCACTGAAGCTAAGTGAGTTCGCACCTATCGCCATATAGCGCTGTGGCATTTCCGTTAGCGGCTCTGGGTATTAACAGAGTTCGCACTTACTGCCACAACGCGCTACGGCGTTTATTTTAGCGACTCTGCGGGATAACAGAGTTCGCTACTTTCGCCATTTTACTAGCAGCAGGTTCCGCCTGCACGGTGGACCCCGGGCTGCGAACGCACCTCTCTACCTCATATATTTGGTGCGTTCCGCAGACCCTAACAGGAAGACAGAAGTTTGGGTTTTAATTTTAGTTTTTCCAAAAATTTCCCATCAATCACATTAAGAGTTGAACCACAATCCCAAATACCCGAAACTCCATTAATTCCTCCTCACCAGCAGTGGTAGCAGAAAGAAAGACACCTTTATTGTTTAAACAAGCTATGCGGGCGAAACTGACCTCATTTTTTTTCTCTCTTTATTCATTCGAAGCGCACAGTTCTTAATAAAATGCTCAGATTTGCCACAATAGAAACACAAGCCCTTAGCAAATCTGCGTTCTTTTTCCCGAGAGTGAGGTGTCATTGCTCCAATTTCCATCGGCTCTCCAATGTCAGTACGTTCCTTCTCCAAACTTGGAGCTGACAAGGCAGATTTACTCTCATTAACCCTTGCACGCAGTCTCCTATCCACCCGTATGGCTAATTGCATAGCCTCTTGCAAGTTACCAGGTATGGGATAAGCAATCAGCAAATCTTTAACCCTTTCACTTAACCCTGCAAGAAATAAACTTTTCAAAGCTGAATCGTTCCAGCCCACCTGAGTGGACCACCTTCGGAAGTGAGTACAATATTTTTCCACATTACCTGATCCCTGTCTCAAACGTCTCAATTCTGTCTCAGCTGATGAAACACGATCAGGATCGTCATATAATAAGCCCAAAGCAGAAAAAAAAACTATCCACAGATCTAAAGCATGGATCACTAGGCTGCAGAGAAAAGGCCCAGTCCTGAGGTTCTTTGTGCAAAAGTGACATTATGAACCCTATGTGCTGTGATTCATCACCAGAGGATCTGGGTCTCAAACGGAAATACAACAAGCAAGCATTTTTAAAAGAAAAAAAATCTTGTTGTTCACCAAAAAATAAATCAGGCAAACGTACCTTAGGCTCCACGAAATGTGCTCCAGGACAACTACTCACGTGTTGCTTTATCTCAGCCACCTCCAGAGAAAGTCCCTGCAGGCGTTGAACCAAATCCTGAACCGAGACCATGATGGAAACAGAAAATCTTTCCTTAGAGATTTTTTTTTTTTTTTTTTTCTTCTTGGCTGGACTTACTGTTATGATCTGCTACAAGCACTAAGGAAAGGTGGGAATTCTGTCCCTACAATAGGACTGAGCTGGATCCCTACGATGTAACGGGGAACCTGATCCTGCGACCAGACCCGCTAAAGTCCTCAGCTAGTCTGAACGAAGACCTATAGTTGCGAGGGAGGAATCCCTACAAGATCTAGGGACTGGGTGAAAAGGTGGACACCTCCTAAAGAAAGTGTAGCAGGGAAAATAAAACAGAAAACAAATACTAAGAGATCCTCAGATCAAGCAAAACTGACAGAGTAAGGCACCTAAGCACCCGGCTAGCTTAAGAGTAGATAATACAATGAAGTCCAGCAAAGCCAGAAGGGCGGAGCCAGACTAAATAGGGTAAAAAGGTCATGTGACCAGCAAACTGAAACAAAACCTAACAAGAGGGTTCTAACAGATATATTCAGTGTGTGCGGGGGATTTATTAGTGTATGTGTGTGTATTTATTCAGTGTATGTGTGGGGATTTATTCAATGTGTGTGGCGGGATTTATTCAGTGTGTGTGTGGGAGGAATTTATTCACTGTTTGGGGGGAGATTTATTCTGTGTGTGTGTGTGTGTGTGTGTGTATTCAGTGTATGTGTGGGGATTTATTCAGTGTGTGTGTGTGTGTGTGTGTGTATTTATTCAGTGTATGTGTAGGGATTTATTCAGTGTGTGGGGTGGATTTATTCAGCGTGTGGGTGGATTTATTTTGTGTGTGGTAGGGTGCATTTATTCTGTGTGGAGAGAGATGGATTTATTCTGTGTGGGGCAGGGTGGATTTATTCTGTAGGGGGTGAGTGGGGAGATTGGTGTGGACACAGTATGAGTTGCAAGGGGAAAAATGTGTGCGAACACAGTATGGGGAGTGAGGGTGATGGGATTTGTGAGGAGGAACTATGGGGAGAGAGGGTGATGGGATGTGGGCAACTGTAGGGGGGTGGTGTCACGCTGTCTCAGGATAGAGGTGGACCGGGGTCTATGCTGACCCTAAACTGGGGTCCTGACTAGTCCCTCAACCTGGAGGTACTGTTAATGGTACAGAGGTCCAGGCCGCCAGCGTAACCCTGTCTCCTGTAGATCCCTGACCACTGTAATCTAGTCCTGAGAAGGACCCTGATTACCACCACAGGGAATGGGCAGATAACAGCTTACAAACAGGATGAGACAAACGAGACAGACTAGGGGTAAAGTAAATACTGCCTTGCATACAACAACTTCAACTACAGAGGGAACACTAAAGGTAAAGGAGATAAACAATAAGCGAGGAGAGGATAAACCACAACAGGCACTCTTAGCTTAAGTCTTCTCAGAAACGATCCGCTCTGCTGGTCTGAATGAATGCTTTCACCGACAACTAGCAAGCAGACTAGCAGGTATATGAAGGAAGCTAATTAGTGCCTAATACACTGCAGCGGGCGAGGCTGGGCTTAGTCTAAGCACAGAGAAAAGCAGAATTAACTCCCTCACTGCCAACAAACACCAAGTACCAACAACTCAGCTGCGAGAAGTCAGAATGTGAAATCGTGACGATCTTCGTGGCGATACACCCGTGACAGTACCCCCCCTTCTACGAGGGGCCTCCGGACCCTCAGGGCCAGGTCTGTCTGGGTGAGTTGTGTGGAAGGCCAGAACCAATCGGTCTGCGTTAATATCAGACGCAGGAACCCACGTCCTCTCCTCAGGACCATACCCCTTCCAATGAACCAGTACTGAAGGGACCGGCGATTCCGACGTGAGTCAATGATCTTCGACACCTGAAACTCCAAGTTACCATTGACCACCACTGGAGGAGGAGGTAGAGGTGATGGTATAACTGGCGCCATGTACCTCTTAAGCAACGACTTGTGGAACACATTGTGGATTTTAAACGTAGGAGGGAGGTCAAGACGGAATGCCACCGGATTAATTATCGAACTGATCCTGTATGGCCCGATGAACCTGGGACCCAGTTTCCAGGAGGGAACCTTAAGTTTTATATTTTTGGTAGACAACCATACCAGATCGTTCACACTTAGGTCCGGACCAGACACTCTCCTTCTATCAGCCATACGTTTGTATCGGTTCCCCATAGTACTCAGATTATTCAGCACTCCTCTCCACACTGAAGCAAGTGACGACGAAAATCGTTCCTCCTCAGGAACCCCAGAAGAGCCCCCCCCATTGAAAGTACAAAACTGGGGGTGAAAACCATATGCCCCAAAAAACGGGGACTTACCAGTGGACTCGCTCCGCCTATTGTTAAGAGCGAACTCTGCCAGAGGCAAGAAAGAAGACCAGTCCTCTTGGTTCTCTGAGACAAAACACCGGAGATATGTCTCCAAGCTCTGATTCAGACGCTCTGTCTGACCATTGGTCTGCGGATGAAAAGCCGAAGAAAATGACAATTGCATCCCCCGCCGTGCACAAAATGCCTTCCAGAATTTGGACACAAACTGAGACCCCCGATCCGACACCACATCGGAAGGCAACCCGTGAAGTCTCACAATCTCCCCAATGAACACCTGCGCCAGAGTTTTAGCATTAGGAAGAGCAGGAAGAGCAATAAAATGTGCCATCTTACTGAACCTGTCAACTACAACTAGTATGACAGTTTTACCAGAAGACGGAGGGAGGTCCGTAATGAAGTCCATAGACAGATGGGTCCATGGACGCTCCGGGATTTTCAAAGGTAAGAGGGCCCCAGACGGACGGGTATGTGGGGTCTTAGAGCGTGCACAAACCCCACAGGACGCGACAAAAGTTACCACCTCCTTATTTAAGTTAGGCCACCAAAACCGACGTGAAAGGAGATCCACAGTTGCTTTACTCCCTGGGTGTCCTGCCAAAGCAGAATTATGATGTGCCTCGATAACCTTTTGTCTTAACTGATCTGGAACAAACAGTTTCCCTGGAGGTCCTACAGGGGCGTCCCCCTGAGCCTCCAATACCTCGTCCTCAAGCTCAGAGCATACAGCCGACACCACTACTCCCTCCTGAAGGATAGGAACCGGGTCATCCGTCTTCCCGGCCCCAGGGAAACTGCGAGATAAGGCATCAGCCTTTACATTTTTTGACCCAGGACGATATGTGACGACAAAATTAAACCTGGTAAAAAACAACGACCATCTAGCTTGTCTGGGATTCAGACATTTTGCAGACTCTAAATACAGTAGGTTCTTGTGATCAGTAATGACGGTGACCAGGTGGACTGCCCCCTCCAAAAAATGACGCCACTCTTCAAAAGCCAACTTAATGGCCAAGAGTTCCCTATTGCCGACATCATAATTCCTCTCAGCGGACGACAATTTTTTAGAGATGAAAGCGCACGGATGCCATTTACCAGGGGACGGACCTTGAGATAATACCGCACCCACCCCTACGTCAGACGCATCCACCTCCACAATGAACGGCTGTGACGCATCCGGCTGAATGAGTACAGGTGCCGAAGCAAAACATTTTTTCAAGGAGGAAAATGCTTGACAAGCCTTGTCAGACCACCTTGAAAAATCCGTCCCTTTTCTTGTCATGTCAGTGAGAGGTTTAACAATGGACGAGAAATTACGAATGAATTTCCGGTAGTAATTAGCAAACCCCAGGAAACGCTGCAGTGCCTTAAGATCCTCTGGCAGATCCCACTCAAGCACTGCCCTCACTTTCCCAGGGTCCATACGGAAACCGGAAGCTGACACCAGGAACCCTAAAAACTGAAGTTCCTGTACGGCGAATACACACTTCTCCCATTTGGCGTACAGTTTATTATCTCGCAAGATCTGCAACACCTGTCTCACATGCTCCTGATGAGACACAAGATCCGGCGAGTAAATTAAGATGTCATCCAGATAAATGACAACAAACTGTCCCACAAGGTGGCGAAAGATGTCATTAACAAAATGTTGAAACACCGCTGGGGCAGTAGTCAGACCGAAAGGCATGACAAGGTTCTGATAATGCCCCTCCGGAGTGTTAAACGCCGTCTTCCACTCATCCCCCTCCTTCATCCTAATCAGATTATACGCCCCCCTGAGATCCAACTTAGAGAACCATTTGGCGCCAACAATCTGATTGAAGAGATCTGGAATAAGTGGGAGCGGATACGGATCTCGGACCGTAATCCGATTAAGCTCACGGAAATCCAAGCAAGGGCGTAGGCCTCCATCTTTTTTCTTCACAAAGAAGAACCCCGCGGCCACCGGGGAAGATGAAGGTCTAATATGCCCTTTAGCCAGACTTTCCGAAATATAATCCTTCATAGCCTGCCTCTCAGGACCAGAAAGGTTATACAACCTAGATTTAGGTAATTTAGCATCAGGGAGCAATTTTATAGAACAGTCATAATCGCGATGAGGAGGTAATTCTTGACACCCTTCCTCTGAAAAAACATCCTCAAAGTCCACCAGAAAAGGTGGTAAGGTTCTAGGCACGACCGCACGGATGACCGTGTTCATGCAGTTTTTATTGCAAAATTCACCCCACTGGCTTATCTCTCTGGATTGCCAATTAATAACTGGGTTATGTTTAGTTAACCAAGGAAGACCCAACACAATAGGAGTGGGAAGACCCTCCAACACATAACAAGACAATAGTTCTTTATGTATTGCCCCCACTCGAAGGTCAATGTTATGCACAGCTTGCAAAAAGCTACCTTGACCGAGTGTAAGGTTCTTTGTACATGTTCTTGAAACTCAGTTTTCCGTCAGCCATTTTGCTTTCTGTCTTGCTGCAGCTATCTTGCCCTCAGTCAATATGGAGTTTTCAGCTTTCATGTTCCCGCCCTGATTCTCTCCCTCTTGCTTCTTAAGCAGCCACAGCTGAGCAATCAGTGCTTCAGAAACTAGCCTGCAGTGAACCTGTGACCTGACTCCTGGAAGCCTTGGACTATGTACTCCAGCTATTCCTACTGAGGAACTCTGAACACTTGTGGACTCGGAACCCTGCTCTTTGAAAGATCCACGTTTGCATGGACTTACGGTAACAGAGAAGAAGATCCTGAACCTGTTGTGGAGAGTGATTGCTGAGCTTAAGTTACTCTGGCCTGCTGTGTCTCCTGCTTCTGTATCTGCAAACTGTGTGACTATTTTTGCCACTTGTATGAAGTAATACAAGACCTTCTATATCAAACCTGTGTCTCATGTATTTTCATCGCACCCAAGCACAAGACGCTATATGAACTGTACTACATACATTACAAGATTCTGAAGCCAAAACGTTAGTGTCTGCTGGGTCTGGGAAGGCTGTGTCTGCTGTAACTGTGGATATCAGACGTCCAGTTGTACTTTCTGTGATGACAGTGGTTGTGACTTCTCACAACCATTCCAGGTGAGCAATTCCCTTAAGTTTTTTTTTTTTTCTGCAGTGTTACCACAGGTAAACACTATTGTTTTTTTTTCTCTTCCCTCTTTTGTGTCTGCTGTAACTGTGGATATCAGATGTCCGGTTGAACTTTCTGTGATGATAGTGGTTGTGACTTCTCACAACCATTCCAGGTGAGCAGTTCCCTTAATTTTTTTTTTCTCTCTGCAGTGTTACCACAGGTAAACACTATTGTTTTTTTTTTTTTTCTTTTCTCCTCTCCTTCCAGTACTCCTGTCTTAAAAGATCTGGAAAATGGAGGCCCGCATAAAGGAACTTTGCGGAGTGACTGATAATATCCTTGCAGATTTACAGACTATAAAAACCCGTTTTACAAACCTACAGGACCTCACTAATCACAATTTGCAAGTGTTTGGACAGACTGCCCAGGATTTGCGAGCCAGGATTGAGGTTCTAGAGGAGCGAGTCCAGGCTCCTGCCGTAGCCCCAAGTTCTGGGATTCCCAAGTTGCCCCCTTTTCGTTTTGGCGGTGAACGTGAAAAATTCAGGGGATTTATTAACCAATGCAATCTTTTTTTTTCTGCACATGCTTCACAATTTCCCACTGAACGATCTAAAGTGCTTACTATAATTATGTTACTTACCAACAAGGCTTTGATGTGGGCAAACCCTCTGATTGAGACTGAGGATGAATGTTTGGATCATCTTGATGCTTTCATTTCAGCCATGGGGCAGGTGTTTGATGACCCCAATCGAGGTGCAACAGCTGAAGCAGCCATGTTAACTTTGCGCCAAGGTAAGCACTCGGTAGCCGAATATGCCTTGGATTTCAGGAGATGGGCCCTTGATACCACCTGGGACAGTTCCGCCAAAAAATCTATTTTTCGAAAGGGGTTGTCTCCACTAATTAAGGATGAACTTGCTCGTGCCGACCCTCCCACTGCGTTAGGTGACTTTATTAACTACTGCATCCGTATTGATGCTCGCCTGACTGAACGCAGGCAAGAGAGATAGTTCGAAAGCAATCGCACTAACCTTTTCCTACCTTCCTCCCCAGCTAAGGAACCTTTGAGTAGGATCACACGGGAACCTGAACCTGAACCCATGCAGGTAGACTCTTTACAAAGACGGGTTAGTGATGCACGCAAGGAACATCGTTTTAAGGAAAATCTATGTTTCTATTGTGGTAAGTCAGGGCACTTCATTATAAACTGCCCCAGCCGTTCTCGTAAGACTACTGCAGCACTCATTCACTGTGAGTGTTGCGAGAGGAGATCTGTCAGGTCCGAGCCTCAGGCTCCAGAGAGATCTGCAGCAACAGATCTTGATTTCTCGGACTTAAACTCCGTTACTTCTGAGGACGATGACTGTGTAAACGCTGCAATTTTTCAAGTTTCCTCAGCGGTGTCCCAGCTGAGTTGTAGGAAAAACAATTCTCATTGCTTCCTTTCCATCAAACTCTGGGTTAACTCAGTCTGGGTGTCTAGCTCTGCTATGATCGACTCAGGGGCAAGTGGGAATTTTATGGATGTCTCCTTTGCTCTGAAACAGGGATACGTTCAGTGAAGAAGGCTACTCCAGTACAGATGGAAACTGTGGATGGCTCCCTGCTGACCTCTGGACCAGTGGATCAGGAAACGGAGCCTTTGAGGGTCCTTATGGGTAAAGATCATCAAGAGAAACTGTCCTTTATGCTTATCTCTTCTCCCCACTTTCCCATTATTCTAGGGCTACCATGGCTGCAGGCTCAGAACCCTACCATTAACTGGGAGACCAAGGAATTACACTTTCCAGAGAAACAGATGAGTCCAGAAGTTTCAGCTTGCTCTGTTCCTAAAGGAACCATGTCAGTCCCTGAACTACCAGCTGTATACCAGGACTATGTGGATTTATGTGACAAGAAGAACGCTGACCAGCTTCCCCCTCACCGTCCATATGATTGTCCAATTGAATTATTGCCTGGAGCAGAGATACCTTTTGGTAAGATCTACCCCCTGGCAGGGCCTGAGCTAAAGGCTTTAAAGGATTACATAGATGAAAATCTAGCCAAGGGCTTCATACGCCCCTCTTCATCTCCTGCAGGTGCACCCATCTTCTTTGTGAAGAAGAAAGATGGATCTCTGAGACCCTGCGTAGACTATAGGGAACTCAATAAGGTTACTATTAGAAACCGTTATCCATTGCCTTTAATCCCTGAGTTATTGGAGAGAGTGCGGCATGCCAAAATTTTCTCTAAATTGGATCTCCGTGGGGCCTATAACTTGGTCCGTATTAGACCTGGGGATGAATGGAAGACTGCATTCAGGTCAAGCTATGGACACTTTGAATATCTAGTTATGCCTTTTGGTCTGAGTACCGCCCCAGCCACTTTCCAACACTTGGTGAATGACATCTTCAGGGATCTCCTAGATACATTCGTGGTGATTTATTTGGATGATATTCTAATTTTTTCTAACTCCACAGAGGAACATCATGGACATGTGAGAATGGTCTTGGAACGTCTAAGACAAAACCATCTTTACATCAAACTTGAAAAGTGTGAATTCCATAGGACCGAAATTCAATTTCTGGGGTATGTACTGTCTACACAAGGAATTAGTATGGATGGAAGTAAGACCCAAGCCATCAAGGATTGGCCAAGTCCTAGAAATGTGAAGGAGGTGCAGCGCTTCATCGGGTTTGCCAATTTCTATAGTCGTTTCATTAGGAATTTCTCTGAGGTAGTGTCACCTATCACCCAACTTACCCGGAAAGAGTCTAGGTTCTCCTGGACTCCCCAAGCCCAGGAAGCATTTTCTCGTCTAAAAGATAAATTTACCACCGCACCTATCTTGGTTCATCCCAACCCCGAACTTGCCTTCATAATAGAGGTGGATGCTTCAGATTGTGCCGTTGGAGCTATACTCTCTCAGAGAACAGGTGAGAAGAATGTCTTGCATCCCTGTGCCTTCTTTTCCCAGCAGTTGTCTTCGGCTGAGAGGAACTACGATGTGGGCAATAGAGAGTTGTTGGCCATTATTGCCGCCTTCAAAGAATGGAGACACCTTCTTCAGGGAGCTGCACAGCAAATAGTCGTCCTGACAGACCATCGTAACCTTGAATTTATCAGGTCGGCTAAGTGCCTGACTCCTCGCCAGGCTCGCTGGAATCTTTTCTTAAACCAATTTAATTTTGTCATTTCTTATAGACCAGGATCGCGCAATGGAAAGGCTGATGCACTCTCTAGGATTCATTCAGCAGAGACCCGTCCACTTGCTCCTCCTAAGACTATTCTTCCTGACTCTAGATTCCTGGGAGTAATTCATAATCAAGACCTACTTAAGGACATCAAGGAAGCATACCATGCGGATTCCTTGTTGGCACAACCCCCAAGGGACGTAAGTCTTGTCTTTAAGAATGGTGTGTGGATTCTGGGACAACGTCTGTATATTCCTGAAACAGTCAGATTGAGAGTATTGCAACTCATTCACGATTCCAAGATAGCTGGGCATAGAGGAATTCTAAAGACACAGGAATTTCTTTCTCGTTTCTTTTGGTGGCCCACTTGCAGGAAGGATGTTTTAAACTATGTCACTTCATGTGAAGTCTGTGCAAGATGCAAAACACCTCGCTCCTCACCAACTGGTCTGTTACAACCTCTTCCCACCCCGTCCCGCCCGTGGGGATCCATTTCTATGGACTTCATTGTGGAGTTACCAACCTCTCAAGGGAAAAACACCATTCTAGTGGTGGTTGATCGTTTAACAAAGGCAGCTCATTTTATTCCTTGTGTCGGCTTACCCACTGCAAAACAGACATCAGATTTGATGATTAAAGATGTGTTTCGCTTACATGGAGTACCGGATGAGGTTATTTCGGATCGAGGGGTGCAATTCACTTCAAGGTTTTGGCAAAATTTCTGTGCAGCATTGGACATTAAAGTAAACCTTTCTTCTGCTTTTCATCCCCAGACTAATGGACAGACCGAACGAACCAATCAAACTCTGGAGCAGTATCTCCGCTGCTTTATCTGCCACCTACAGGATGATTGGGTGGATCTACTTCCATTGGCTGAGTTCTCTTATAACAACTCTCAGAGCGCCTCCACTAAGCAGTCTCCTTTTTACTCCAATCTAGGTTATCATCCTAACATTCTTCCACGATTTCCCATAGAAACGCCTTTACCAGCAGTGGCCGAAAGAATCACGTCTTTACAGAAGAATATGGATCTTCTAAAGGAGAATCTGGAATTGGCTCAGGAAAGGTACAAGAAAGCAGCAGATAAATTTCGTAAACCTGCACCAGCTTTCAAGGTAGGAGACCTGGTCTGGCTGTCAACCAGAAATCTTAAGTTAAGGATTCCATCGTCTAAGTTGGGACATAAGTACATTGGACTCTATAAAATCAGTAAAATTATAAGTGCCGTTGCTTGTCGTCTTCAACTGCCTAGAACTATGAGAATCCACCCTGTCTTTCATGTATCCCTACTAAAGGCTGCAACACCCAATACGTTTCCTGGACGTTCTTCTCCTTGCCCTGACCCAGTGCTAGTCGATGGTCAGGAAGAATTTGTGGTGGAAAGAATTCTAGATTCCAGGTTATACAGAAATCAGTTACAATATTTGATTAAATGGCAGGGCTACCCAGTGGAGGACAACTCATGGGAACCAGTCAATAACGTTAATGCTCCTCGTTTGCTCCACCAGTTTCATCAGAGGTACCCAGACAAGCCTGGTCTGAGGCCATCCGGAGGTTGTCCCTAAGGGGGGAGTAATGTAAGGTTCTTTGTACATGTTCTTGAAACTCAGTTTTCCGTCAGCCATTTTGCTTTCTGTCTTGCTGCAGCTATTTTGCCCTCAGTCAATATGGAGTTTTCAGCTTTCATGTTCCCGCCCTGATTCTCTCCCTCTTGCTTCTTAAGCAGCCACAGCTGAGCAATCAGTGCTTCAGAAACTAGCCTGCAGTGAACCTGTGACCTGACTCCTGGAAGCCTTGGACTATGTACTCCAGCTATTCCTACTGAGGAACTCTGAACACTTGTGGACTCTGGAACCCTGCTCTTTGAAAGATCCACGTTTGCATGGACTTACGGTAACAGAGAAGAAGATCCTGAACCTGTTGTGGAGAGTGATTGCTGAGCTTAAGTTACTCTGGCCTGCTGTGTCTCCTGCTTCTGTATCTGCAAACTGTGTGACTATTTTTGCCACTTGTATGAAGTAATACAAGACCTTCTATATCAAACCTGTGTCTCATGTATTTTCATTGCACCCAAGCACAAGACGCTATATGAACTGTACTACATACATTACACCGAGAGGCCTGGCGTCGATAGAGAATATGGGGATAGGTTTGGCTAATACACTCAGTTGCATACCATGAACCTGGGCAAACCGAGCATCCACCAGATTAGCCCCGGCCCCACTATCCAGAAGAACAGAAATCCTCTCAGCCATCGTACCTACCACTACCTCCGCTGGTACGAGAAACTGAGACGGACCTGGGGACGAAATACATACTCCCAGATTGTCGTCCACCACACAACCTGGGATTAATAGTTTTCCGGCGACTTCTTGCTCAATACAGTACGGGATGGACACCCTCAATAAAATGTCCCTCTCTCCCGCAGAAGAAACACTTTCTTGTCTTGCGGCGCACCGCTGATCCCCTCCCTCGGAATGATGTCCCTCCCAACTGCATAGGTTCCTCAGAACAAACCAGGGGAACCTCAATATTAGGGACTTTAGAAGGCGGTGGAGTCATCACAGGGGGCGGAGTTACCCCGCACCTCTCCCGAAGCCGTCTGTCAATGCGAATTGCAAGAGCCATAGCGGCCTCCAGTGACGGGGGAGAATCATACTGAGCCAACACATCTTTTAATTTATCAGATAACCCTTGACAAAACTGGCTCCTAAGAGCCGGGTCATTCCACTGAGTATCCGTGGCCCACCTACGGAACTCTGAAGAAAATTCCTCCGCCGGACGATCTCCCTGCTGTATCTTACGTAACTTCATTTCAGCAAGGGAGACCCGATCCGGGTCATCATATACCAGACCCAGGGCTGTAAAAAATTGGTCCACTGACTGGAGAGCCGGGGAGCCCGGGGGGAGAGAGAACGCCCAGGATTGAGGGTCCCCTTGTAAGAGCGAGATGACAATTCCCACCCTCTGATCCTCACTCCCCGATGACCGAGGCCGCAGCCGAAAATACAATTTACATGCCTCCCGGAAAGTAAAAAAACTTGTCCCGCCCACCAGTAAACCTGTCCGGGAGAGCCACTTTAGGTTCAGATCTGGGTTGCTCCTGGGAGTACAAAACCTTGGATTTAACGTCCGTCAGCTCCAGGGACAAACTCTGCAACTGCTGAGCTAGATGGGCTACTGGATCCATGGTGGCTGGGGGGAATCTTTAGTAGGGTCGGTGAAAATATCACGCTGTCTCAGGATAGAGGTGGACCGGGGTCTATGCTGACCCTAAACTGGGGTCCTGACTAGTCCCTCAACCTGGAGGTACTGTTAATGGTACAGAGGTCCAGGCCGCCAGCGTAACCCTGTCTCCTGTAGATCCCTGACCACTGTAATCTAGTCCTGAGAAGGACCCTGATTACCACCACAGGGAATGGGCAGATAACAGCTTACAAACAGGATGAGACAAACGAGACAGACAAGGGGTAAAGTAAATACTGCCTTGCATACAACAACTTCAACTACAGAGGGAACACTAAAGGTAAAGGAGATAAACAATAAGCGAGGAGAGGATGAGACCAAGACAGGGTCAAGACGGTGCATGGGCTAAGGTACTAGAAGAGACTCTGGCAGCCTGAGACCAAGACAGGGTCAAGACAGTGCATGGGCTAAGCTACTAGAAGAGACTCCGGCAGCCTGAGACCAAGACAGGGTCAAGACGGTGCATGGGCTAAGCTACTAGAAGAGAATCAGGCAGCCTTAGACCAAGACAGTGTCAAGATGGTGCATGGGCTAAGGTACTAGAAGATACTCCCGGCAGCCTGAGACCAAGACAGGGTCAAGACAGTGCATGGGCTAAGCTACTAGAAGAGAATCAGGCAGCCTGAGACCAAGACAGTGTCAAGATGGTGCATGGGCTAAGGTACTAGAAGAGACTCCGGCAAGACAGGGTCAAGACAGTGTGCAGACTGGTGCACAAGAAGAGAGTAAGCAGCTGAGACTGAGGACTTAATAGAGGCTGTGGAGAAGGGATAGAATTCATATCAGAGTAGCACAGCTTCCCAGGACAAGACTGGAGGTTCAGCAACTGTGACTGAGTGTGTGCTGAATGGGAAGGACTGCATGCTGCTTATAATCTGTGCCTAAAAACATCTATTCTGCAAGTAAGGGTATGTGCACACATTGCGGATTTAGATGCGGATCAGCAGTGTTTTTGGACGCGCGGATTCACATCAAATCCGCAGTGTAGTGCACAGCCAATGTAAGTCTATGTTGTGCACATTCGGAAAAAAACGCACGGATTCACAGCATTTTATTTTCCGCAGCATGTCAATTCTTTGTGCAGATCTCCAGCGTTTCTGCACCCATTGACTTGCATTGAGTTGGGCACATCCACAGCAAAACTGCAGATCCAAAAAAGATATGCGGTTTTGCTGCGGATGAAACGCAGATCGGGAGGAGGGAAGTGTGTGGGCGGAGTGTTGGCGGTGACTGTGCATGTATGGTGTGTGCGGGGCACTGTGTGTATGTGTGCGGGGGACTGCATGTATGTATGTGTGCGGCTCCATTTGTCTGTGTGTGTTTGTCTGTCTAGGCAGCCATTGTCTGATGGGACTACTGCTCCCATCTGGCAATGAATGCTTACAGTGACAGCATTGCTGATGATGGGAAAGTAGTCCCATCAGACAATGGCTGTGATCAGTAGTAAAAAAAAAAAAAAAAAAAACATACAGTACATACAACACATAACATAGAGTACTACTTACCAAACACCAAGTCCCTGAACCCCTCGTCTCCTTTAATAAAAATAAAATAAAAAAACAACCTATACTTACCTTTCCGCCGTAGTCCAGTTATTAAGGATGCTCTCTGGTGTAGAACACTGACATCGGTTGATGTCAGTGCTCTACAGGGGCCCCACGATGAACTGACAGCGGAGGTATTCCTCCGCGATGTATATCCCTCGATTGCTGCCGGGAGAGAGGTCACTTCAGTTCATTCTCTCACCTGGCAATGCTGTGTGAGAAAATTCCCATGCAGCATTGCCAGAAAGTGAGAGCCTGAACTCAGGTAACCTCTTCAGTGATGCACTGCAGGAGGATTATCTCCTGTCAGTTCATCACTGGGAGGCCCTATAGAGCAGTGACATCATCCCATGTCACTGTTCTATAGGGGAGATCGTCATGGGACACACGTTATTAATTGGACTGCGTCGGACAGGGAGTATATGGTTAGTTTATTATTTTACTTTTTATTACAGGAGACCGAGGGCGTCGCATGGATTAGGCGTGCCATAAAAATATGAAAACCTTGCTGTGTTTTATTTCATTAAAATACTTTATTCTTATGTGTGAGTATGTTTTTTTAACCCTTTCATACTATAAGATTAATAATGGATAGGTGTCTTATTGACGCCTCTCCATTATTAACCGGGCTTAATGTCACCTTACAATACAAAGGTGACATTAACCCCTTATTACCCCATATGTCACCACTACATGGGAGTGGGAAGAGAGGGGCTAAGTGCCAGAATTGGCGCATCTTACAGTTGTGCCATTTCTGGGGCTGCTGCGGGCTGGTGTTTGCTAGGCTGTGAATATCAGCCCGCAGCTGTCTGCATAGCCTTTCTGGCTATTAATTATAGGGGGACCCCTATTTTAATAGCCAATAAAGGCTATGCAGACAGCTGCAGGCTGATATTCATAGCCTGGGAAGGGGCCATGGGTATTACCCCCTTCCCAGGCTATAAACATCAGCCCCTAGTTGCAGGCTTTCCCTCTCTGGACTTGAAAATTGTGTGGGAGCCCACGCAATTTTTTTTCCATTTTTTTTTAAATGAAACATTGTGTTTAAGGCCGGGGTCACACTTTACGAGAAACTCACACGAGTCTCGCACCTCAATACTCGCACTGCCACTGGCACTCGGGACCGGAATGTGCGGCTGCATGTATTTCTTTGCAGCTGAACACTCTGGTTCGAGTGCCGGCAGCATTGCGAGTATTAAGGTGCGAGACTCGTGAGAGTTTCTCGCAAAGTGTGACCCCGGCCTAACACAGATTTTTTCTATCTATAGATATTATCTATCAGTCGATAAATCTATCTATCGATAGATAGATCGATAGATAGATCTATCGACAGATATATTTATTGATATATATCTATCTATAGATACATATATCTATGCATCTATCTTTAGATATATCTATGTATCTATAGATATATCTAACTATCTGTCCCATATCTATCTATACATAGATATGGGATAGATAGATAGATAGATAGATAGATAGATAGATAGATAGATAGATAGATAGATAGATAGATAGATAGATAGATAGATAGATAGATGATTGATAGATAGAAGGAATGAGATAGATAGATTATAGATAGATTATAGATAGATATGGGATAACTCTATAGATATGGGATAGATCTATAGATAGATATGGAATAGATCTATTTATGTATCCCATATCTATCTATCAATCTATCTATCTATCTATCCATCTGTGTGTGTAATGGAGTATGGGTTGGACAAATGTAAAAGAGGAGGTTGGACAAGAAATGACATCACAATTTTTTTTTTTTTTGTTAAATAACATATCTTAATTTAGCTTACAAAAACCCATGAAAATCTGCATCAAAAACGCATTTGCGTTTTCTGCCAAGAGGTGCAGATTCTGTGCAGAAAATCCTGCAGGCTAATCTGCAACGTGTGCACATACCCTAAATGTTTTCGTTATAAAATGCATTGGATGTGTCATTGCATTCTGTATCTTCGCTGCCCTGGGAAGGAGAAGTGAACGTGGAATCGAGATAACTAACTGTATAGCAGTACCAGGACTTTATTTATCTTTTCATGTACAAGGTGCCGGGGTGCTCATGGGATGTGTAAGGAGGAAATATGGAGAGCGAGGGGGTAAATATGTGACACTGTATGTGACAGTTTGGTTAGCAAGGGGGGCGTACATGAGGAGGGAAGGGGAAACGTGAGGAGATGGTATGGGAGGAGGAAAGTGTGAGTGGGCACAGAATAGAGACTGAGTAGTGTGGTGAACAGTGTAAGTGCAGGAGGTACTATGCCAAGTAGGAGTGTAGTGAAGGGGCACAGTATAGAGAATGGGCAGTATTGGGGGCAGAGTGTTAGATGACAGTGTGAAGAGAGGACCCAGTATGGAAAGGAGAGGTCAGTGTGGAGAGCATGTACCATAAGAGGGACAGCGTGGGGTCATATTTTTTGCAGACACTATAGTGAGGGGCAATTATTCCAGGGCTCAGCGTAGGGCAGATATTTTTTATTCAGGAGTAGATTTCCCAGAATGCTTGCAGGTGCCTTTTTTTCAGCCAATGAGCAAGGACGTACACTGTGGGCAACGAGATGACATGTGCAGCGTCCACCACCATCTTAGAGAAGGGCATTGCAGTGATTGGCTTGCTTTAGAGGCGTCATAGTGTCTATAAAAGCCCTGACCGCTGACCTCCATTTTACTTCTGCTGATATTAACAGTAGGGAGAGGTTGCTGACGCTGTTTTCAGTAGGGAGAGAGTTAGGGCTGGAAAGAGAAGTTCTTCTGTGCTTGTGTTGATAGCAATTGTGCTGTACAGTTAGTGTGCGTGACAGGGGAGGATTTTCTTGTGTGCAGCAGCGGTGGTTATTAGGCTGCTGATAGCTGTATGCTGCGTGTACACTGCTGTGCAGACTGCTTTTTACACAGCACTAATACTTTTATTCTTTTTTTCTGCACAGTTACCGACCGTTCATTTTTTACCACACTGTATAGAGCTGTACGCTCCTCACACACTACTGTGTACCGGCTGGTATCACGTACAAATACATGCTGACTATCTGTGTGTGACTCCGGAAATAAATACGGAGATTTAAATTTTCCTCCCGTACAGCTGACGTTCGATACGACGTATATCGCTGTTTGATACGGTGAATCATACTGAGAAGCGTCCGTGTGATCGAATAAATTCGAGATTAATTTCCTACCGTATCCAGCTCCGCTTGATAGTACCGATGTTGTGAATATTTTGGAGGCGGCTTCTGAGCTGGGGCTCCCTCCGGTGGTTGCTGAGGGTAATGAACTGATTACTGAATGGCCTTCAGCTGGCGCTGAATGGTAGGATATAAGTGGCCTGAGTTCCCAGCAGCCTTGCCGGTTATCAATTGTTCCTTCTGGTCTTGCTTGAAGCACTGCTAGTTTCCTGCTCTCCATCAGATAAGTGTTTGCTGTTTTTTTTTCCCTCTGTTTTATTTTCATTGCTGGTTTGCTGCTTGCAGTGGACTGCAGCCTGTCCCCTTTTGGGGATCTGGTGCTGCAATTGTGCTCCGTTTTTGTCTGCACTTTTGCTTTGCTCCTTTGTTACTTTTTATTTGCTGAATAGCGTTTTGTTACACCAGAGATCTGATTTAGGTGGATGAGATCGTGTGATCTCAGGTTTTTTGGCAATCAGAAGTGTTGGTATTTTTGTTAGGGTTTTGTTGGATTGCAGTCAGAATTCTTTCCTGTACTTTTCTGTCTAGACAGATTGGGCCCCAGCGTTTGCTCATTCTATTTTCTGTCTGTGTCCGTGCTTTCTTCTTGTCTAACCGCCATTACATGTTTGGGGGCTTCCTATTTTCTTTGGGGATCTGCTCCGGGGCAGATAGCTTTCATCTTTCTGCCTTTAAGTGTAGTTATCTCTCAGGCTGTGACGAGGCATCTAGGATCAACGTAGGAATGCTCCACGGCTACTTCTAGTTGTGTGGTTAGTTCAGGCTACTGCAATCCAATAGGTTCCAGCCTCTCTGGTGTATTACCGTTTTTGCTATTTTTTGCTATTTCTCCTCAGTTACCGAAACATAACAGTATAACTGGCCTGAAAAAACTGAAAATTGTATGGTACTCACAGAAGGGGAAAATAGTAATAACTCTGTTGCATTTTTTTTTCTCCCCTCTTTTCTCTGGGTGCTGAGGAGGAATTTTTTTTTTTTTCACTCAATGGAGTTCGCACAGTTGTCTGGCTGTGTGGATCAGCTTGCCACTGAGGTTCGGAGTATTGTTACCTATCTTGCTGGGTTGCCGCTTGTGGAACCTAGGATCCCCATGCCAGATTTGTTTTTGGGGGATCAATATAAATTTCTGAATTTCAAAAATAACTGTAAGTTGTTTTTTGCCTTAAAGCCTAAGTCCTCAGGGAACGTGGCACAGCAGGTTCAAATTGTCATCTCCCTGCTGCGCGGCGACCCTCAGGATTGGGCTTTTTCCCTGACACCTGGGGATCCTGTTTTGAATGATATTGATGTATTTTTTCAGGCTCTGGGGTTATTGTACGATGAACCTAATGTCACTGATCAAGCTGAAAAGATCTTGTTGGCATTAAATCAGGGTTTTGAAGACGCTGAGTTGTCCTGACCAAATGAAATGATTATGCTTTGGCAGCCCTTTTTTGAAAGGGTCTGTCAGAAAAAGTAAAGGACGTTATAGTGGGATTCCCTGTTCCCTCTGGTCTCAATGATTCTGTGTCTTTGGCTATTCAAATTGACAGACGTTTGCGTGAGCGCAGAGGTATGCATGAGATAGTGTTGCATTGTGAGCCAGCTCCTGAGCCCATGCAGTGTGATGGAAGTGACTTCTGGGCTCAGCGTCATGAGTTTCGTAAGCGCAATGGGTTATGTTTCTACTGTGGTGACGCTTCCCATGCTATTTCTGTCTGCCCTAAGCGGAGAAGACGTTTTGCACGCTCAGCTGTCTTGGATAGTGTTTAGACTAAATTTCTGTTGACTGTTACCCTGATTTGCTCTCTGTCCACATTTTCTGCTCAAGCTTTTGTTGATTCAGGAGCAGCTATTAACCTGATGGATTTTGACTTTGCCAAACGTTGTGGGTTTCCCATGATACCCCTGCGGAAGTCTATTCCCCTACTGGGCATTGATTCTACCCCTTTGGTGGAGAATAAACCCCAGTTTTCTACTCAGGTGATAATGAGGGTTGAACCAGATCATCAGGAGAGTTGCAAATTTCTGGTGCTGCATAATCTGCATGACATTATTGTACTAGGTTTCCCTTGGTTACAGTCTCATAATCCTGTTTTGGATTGGAAATTTGTGTCTGTGACCAGTTGGGACTGTCAATGTGTTAATACTGACACTCTTGTTTTTTCTGCCTCTCCCCAGTCTCAGAATGTCCCTGACTTTTTGACTGATTTTTCTGATGTGTTTATTGAAAGTAAATCCGCATCCATGCCCCTCACAGGAGCTATGATTGCGCTATTGAATTAGTGCCTGGTGGTAAATTTCCTAAAGGTCGCCTTTTTAATTTATCTGTACCTGAACACGATGCTATGCGATCTTATATCAAGGAGTCATTGGAGAAGTGTCATATCAGACCATCCTCTTCACCCTTGGGCGCCGGTTTTTTCTTTGTGGCCAAAAAGGATGGTTCATTGAGGCCGTGTATTGATTATCGCCTCCTGAATAAGATCACTGTTAAATATCAATATCCGTTACCTTTGATTTCTGACCTATTTTCCAGGGTGAAAAGTGCTAGTTGGTTTACCAAGCTTGACCTCAGGGGGGCGTATAACCTTATTCGCATTAAGCACGGGGATGAATGGAAGACAGCGTTTAATACCCCAGAGGGGCATGTTGAGTACCTAGTGATGCCTTTTGGGCTTACTAATGCCCCTTCCGTCTGCCAATCCTTCATGAATGATATTTTCAGGGATTTTGTGGATAAATTTCTGATTGTTTATTTGGATGATATCTTGATTTTTTCCAATGACTGGGACTCTCATGTGAAACATGTTCGGACTGTGTTCCAGATTTTGAGAGAGAATGCACTGTATGTGAAGGGATCAAAGTGTCTTTTTGGCGTACAGAAGATCTCATTTCTGGGATTCATTTTGTCTCCGTCTGTTATTGAAATGGACCCGGTCAAGGTTCAGGCCATCTGTGATTGGGTTCAACCTACTTCATTGAAGGCTCTTCAGAGATTTTTGGGTTTTGCCAATTTTTATCGTAAATTTATTGGTAATTTCTCTGGTATTGTTAAACTATTGACTGATTTGACCAAAAAGGGTTCCGATGTGGTGAATTGTCCTGAGGCAGTTTCTGCGTTTCAGGAACTTAAGCAGAGATTCATTTCTGCTCCTGTTCTATGGCAACCTGATGTTTCTCTGCCGTTTCAGGTGGAGGTTGATGCCTCTGAGATTGGGGCAGGTGCCGTTTTGTCCCAAAGGAATCCAAAGACCTCTAAGAGTAACCCTTGTGCCTTTTTCTCTCGAAAATTTTTCTCCAACTGAACGTAATTATGACGTGGGTAATCGGGAGTTATTGGCCATGAAGTGGGCCTTTGAAGAGTGGAGACATTGGCTGGAAGGAGCCAAACATCAGGTGGTGGTCCTCAAGGACCATAAGAACCTGATTTATCTCGAATCAGCCAAGCGACTTAATCCTAGACAGGCCAGGTGGGCCTTGTTTTTCACACGTTTTAATTTTGTGGTTTCTTTTCTTCCTGGCACTAAGAATGTCCAGGCGGATGCCCTCTCGAGGAGTTTCTTTACAGATTCTCCTGAGTTATCTGATCCTGCTGTTATTTTGAAAGAGGGTGTGGTTCTTTCCGCCATTTCGCCCAATTTGAGACTGGCTCTGGAAGGGTGTCAGGAGGATAAACCTGAGCGCTGCCCTGTTGGGAAGTTGTTTGTTCCAGACCAGTGGAAAAAGAGTGTGATGTCTGAGATTCATTGTTCTGCGTTGGCTGGTCATCCCTGGATTTTTGGTACCAGAGACTTGGTGAGTCGCTCCTTTTGGTGGCCTACTTTGTCTCGTGACGTCAGGGACTTTGTGCAGTCCTGTCGGACTTGCTCTCGTTCCAAGCCTTGCTCTCATTCTAGTGGTTTGTTAATGCCATTACCTGTACCCAAGAGGCCATGGACCCATATTTCTATGGATTTTATTTCTGACCTTCCTGTTTCTCAGAGAATGACCGTTATCTGGGTAATCTGTGATAGGTTTTCCAAGATGATACATCTGGTGCCATTACCTAAGTTGCCTTCCTCTTCCGAGTTGGTGCCTTTGTTCTTTCAGCATGTGGTTCGGTTACGTGGCATTCCGGAGAACATTGTGTCTGACAGAGGAGTCCAGTTTGTTTCCAGATTTTGGAGGACATTTTGTTCTAAACTTGGTGTTCAGTTGTCTTTCTTCTCTGCATTTCACCCTCAGACCAATGGACAAACCGAGAGAACAAACCAGACCTTGGAGACTTGAGATGTTTTGTGTCTGCTGATCAAGATGACTGGGTCTCTTTTTTGCCTTTGGCTGAGTTTGCTCTTAATAATAGAGCTAGCTCTGCCACCTTGATGTCTCCATTTTTCTGCAATTTCGGTTTCACCCTCGATTTTCTTCAGGACAGGCGGAGGCTTCTGTGTGTCCGGGGGTTGACTCTATTGCGCAGTGTATGCAGCAGATTTGGGACCAGGTGGTGGAGAGGTTGTCTCTCTCTCAGGAGAAGGCCCAGCGGTTTGTCAACCGGCACAGGACTGATGGTCCTCGTTTTAAAGTGGGGGACTTGGTTTGATTGTCCTCAAGGAATATCCCTATGAAGGTTGCGTCTCCAAAATTTAAGCCAAGGTTCATTGGACCTTATAAGATCATGGAAATTATTAATCTGTTTCCTTCCGTTTGCTTCTTCCATGGACATTTAAGATCCATAACGTTTTCCACAAGTCCTTATTGAAGAGGTTTGTCGAACCAGTGGTTCCTATGGCTGCACCTCCCGACTCTGTTTTGGTTGAGGGCAATTTGGAGTATGTGGTTGAGAAGATATTGTATTCTCGTTTTGCTAGACGGAAACTCCAGTTTTTGGTTAAGTGGAGAGGTTATGGTCAGGAGGACAATTCATGGGTGTTTGCTTCGGACATTCATGCTGGGAGACTTATCCGTGCCTATCATCGAGCACATCCTGATCGGCCTGGTTGCGCAGGTGAGGGTTTGGTGACCCCTCCTCAAGGGGGGGTACTGTTGTGAATATGCTGGAGGCGGCTTCTGAGCTGGGGCTCCCTCCGGTGGTTGCTGAGGGTTATGAACTGATTACTGAATGGCCTTCAGCTGGCGCTGAATGGTAGGATTAAGTGGCCTGAGTTCCCAGCAGCCTTGCCGGTTATCAGTTGTTCCTTCTGGTCTTGCTTGAAGCACTGCTAGTTTCCTGCTCTCCTTCAGATAAGTGTTTGCTGTTTTTTTTCCCTCTGTTTTATTTTCATTGCTGGTTTGCTGTTTGCAGTGGACTGCAGCCTGTCCCCTTTTGGGGATCTGGCGCTGCAATTGTGCTCCGTTTTTGTCTGCACTTTTGCTTTGCTCCTTTGTTACTTTTTATTTGCTGAATAGCGTTTTGTTACACCAGAGATCTGATTTAGGTGGATGAGATCATGTGATCTCAGGTTTTTTGGCAATCAGAAATGTTGATATTTTTGTTAGGGTTTTGTTGGATTGCAGTCAGAATTCTTTCCTGTACTTTTCTGTCTAGACAGATTGGGCCCCAGCGTTTGCTCATTCTATTTTCTGTCAGTGTCCGTGCTTTCTTCTTGTCTAACCGCCATTACATGTTTGGGGGCTTCCTATTTTCTTTGGGGATCTGCTCCGGGGCAGATAGCTTTCATCTTTCTGCCTTTAGGTGTAGTTATCTCTCAGGCTGTGATGAGGCGTCTAGGATCAACGTAGGAACGCTCCACGGCTACTTCTAGTTGTGTGGTTAGTTCAGGTTACTGCAATCCAATAGGTTCCAGCCTCTCTGGTGTATTACCGTTTTTGCTATTTTTTTGCTATTTCTCCTCAGTTACCGAAACATAACAACCGTATATCTGCTGTTTGTATTATGGTGAAATCCATACTGAGAGAGTGTCTGTGTGTGACTCCGGAAATATATATGGAGATTTAAATTTTTCCCTACATCTTATACAGCTGTCCGCTTCTGATACAGTACCTATATCTGCTCTTTGAATTACGGTCAAATCCATACTGAGAGAGCGTCTGTGTGATTCCGGAAATAAATATGGAGATTTAAATTTTTTCCTACACGGTTTACAGCTGTCCGCTTCTGATACAGTACCGTATATCTGCTGTTGTGATTACGGTGAAATCCATACTGAGTGAGCGTCTGTGTGTGACTCCAGAAATAAATACGGAGATTTAAAATTACCTCAACACTATATATACCTGGTTTCTTCTGATACAGTACCCTTTTCAGCTTTTTATATTCTTGTCTAATCCATACTGAGCATGTGAGCGTCTGTGTGTTACTCCTGAAATATATAAGGAGAATTACAATTTTTTCATTATACTATATACACCTGGTTTCTGGTGATACAGTACCCTTTTTCTGCTTTTTATATTCTTGTCTAATCCATACTGATCCTGAGAGTGTCTGTGTGTGACTCCTGAAATATATACGGAGATTTACAATTACCCCTAGACTGTATACACCTGTACACTTTTGATACAGTACCCTTTTTCAGCTTTTTATATTCTTGTCTAATCCATACTGAGCCTGAGAGCGTCTGTGTGTGACTCCTGAAATATATACGGAGATTTACAATTACCCCTAGACTGTATACACCTGTACACTTTTGATACAGTACCCTTTTTCAGCTTTTTATATTCTTGTCTAATCCATACTGAGCCTGAGAGCGTCTGTGTGGGACTCCTGAAATATATACGGAGAATAACAACTTTTTCACTATACTATATACACCAGATATCTGGTGATACAGTACCCTTTTTCTGCTTTTTATATTCTTGTCTAATCCATACTGAGCCTGAGCGCGTCTGTGTGTGACTCTTGAAATATATACGGAGATTTAAAATTACCTCAACAATATATACACCTGGTATATTCTGATACAGTACCCTTTTTCAGCTTTCTATATTCTTGTCTAATCCATACTGAGCCTGTTAGCGTCTGTGTGTTACTCCTGAAATATGTACGGAGAATTACAATTTTTTTCACTATACTATATACACCTGGTATCTGGTGATACAGTACCCTTTTTCTGCTTTTTATATTCTGGTCTAATCCATACTGAGCCTGTGAGTGTCTGTGTGTTACTACTGAAATATGTACGGAGATTTACAATTACCCCTACACTGTATACAGCTTTACGCTTGTGATACAGTACCCTTTTTCTGCATTTTGTATTCTGGTCAAATCCATACTGAGTGAGCGTCTGTGTGTTACTCCGGAAATATATACAGAGATTTAAAATTACCCCAACACTGTATACAGCTGTACGCTTGTGATACAGTACCCTTTTTCAGCTTTTTATATTCTGTCTAATCCATACTGAGCCTGAGAGCGTCTATGTGTGACTCCTGAAATACATACGGAGATTTAAAATTACCCCAACACTATATACACCAGGTATCTTCTGATACAGTACAATTTTTCAGCTTTCTATATTCGTGTCTAATCCATACTGAGCCTGTGAGCGTCTGTGTGTTATTCCTGAAATATATACGGAGAATTACAATTTTTTCACTATACTATATACACCTGGTAATTGGTGATACAGTACCCTTTTTCTGCTTTTTATATTCTAGTCTAATCCATACTGAGCCTGTGAGCGTCTGTGTGTTAGTCCGGAAATATATGCGGAGATTTACAATTACCCCTACACTGTATACAGCTTTACGCTTGTGATACAGTACCCTTTTTCTGCTTTTTGTATTCTGGTCAAATCCATACTGAGTGAGCGTCTGTGTGTTACTCCGCAAATATATACGGAGATCTAAAATTACCCCAACACTGTATAAAGCTGTACGCTTCTCATACAGTACCCTTTTTCTGCTTTTTATATTCTGTCTAATCCATACTGAGCCTGAGAGCGTCTGTGTGTGACTCCTGAAATATATACGGAGAATTATAATTTTTTCACTATACTATATACACCTGATATCTGGTGATACAGTACCCTTTTTCTGCTTTTTATATTCTTGTCTAATCCATACTGAGCCTGAGAGCGTCTGTGTGTGACTCCTGAAATATACACGGAGATTTAAAATTACTCAAACACTATATACACCTGGTATCTTCTGATACAGTACCCTTTTTCAGCTTTTTATATTATTGTCTAATCCATACTGAGCCTGTGAGCGTCTGTGTGTTACTCCTGAAATATATAAGGAGAATTACAATTTTTTCACTATATTATATACACCTGGTATTTGGTGATACAGTACCCTTTTTCTGCTTTTTAGATTCTGTTCTAATCCACACTGAGCCTGTGACCATCTGTGTGTTACCCGATATATATATACGGAGATTTACAATTACCCCTAGACTGTATACAGCTGTACACTTGTGATGCAGTACCCTTTTTCAGCTTTTTATATTCTTGTCTAATCCATACTGAGCCTGAGAGCGTCTGTGTGTGACTCCGGAAAAATATATAGAGATTTACAATTACCCCTAGACTGTATACAGCTGTACGCTTGTGATACAGTACCCTTTTTCAACTTTTTATATTCTTTTCTAATCCATACTGAGCCTGAGAGCGTCTGTGTCTGACTCCTGAAATATATATGGAAATTTACAATTTTCGCCTTCACCGTATACAGCTGTACGCTTCTGATACAGTACCATATATCTGCTGGTATTTTTGGTACATTTTCCCAAACATGAGGAAGTATGGTGGAAGAGGCCGCGTACGTGGGGGGGGGCCAGCTGGTACTGATGGTGGTGGTGGTGCATCTGCTGGTAGTGCCAAAATCACAGTAGCACTTAAGGCAGGAGGTGCTGAGCCTGCGTCATCGTCTGGCTCAAGAATGCCTGGAGGGCTCCCTTTTCTGGGAGTAGGTAAACCGCTTTTAAAGCCGGAGCATCAGGAAGAGGTTTTGGCCTCAAGCTCTATCGCCTCCTCTTCTGAAGTTTCAAAAAATGCAAGCACTGACTCGTCAGTGCAGGCTCCTGGTCAGAAACAACACCTTTCCTTGTGTCCTTCACCCCCACCAAAAGTGAAGGATGCGGCAGGCCACACTTCAGATTACTCCATGGAGCTCTTTTCACATACCATGCCTGGGTTATCAAGTCAAATCCTGAATTCCCCAGTCCAAGATGAATCTGACATGGAGTGCACTGATGCACAGCCACTGCTAGATGATTCTGCTGGTACATTGACCCAGGGCACTACATTGCCCTCGCAGTCTACTGAGCCAGAATCTGACCCTGATGAAACTCAGGTGCTGTTATGATCTGCTACAAGCACTAAGGAAAGGTGGGAATTCTGTCCCTACAATAGGACTCAGCTGGATCCCTACGATGTAACGGGGGACCTGATCCTGCGACCAGACCCGCTAAAGTCCTCAGCTAGTCTGAACGAAGACCTATAGTTGCGAGGGAGGAATCCCTACAAGATCTAGGGACTGGGAGAAAAGGTGGACTCCTCCTAACAGAAATTGTAGCAGGAAAAAATTAAACAGAAAACAAATTTCTACGAGATCCTAAGATTAAGCAAAACTGACAGAGTAAGGCACCTAAGCACCCGGCTAGCTTAAAAGTAGATAATACAATGAAGTCCAGCAAAGCCAGAAGGGCGGAGCCAGACTAAATAGGGAAAAAAGGTCATGTGACCAGCAAACTGAAACAAAATCTAACAAGAGGGTTCTAACAGTACCCTCCCTTCTAAGAGGATCCTCCGGATCCCCTAGGACTTAGGCTTATCCGGAAACCTCTTGTGAAATGCTCTGACAAGTCTAGACGCAGAAACATCATCCGCCCTCACCCATGAGTTATCCTCGGGTCCATAACCCTTCCAAGCGACGAGGTACTGCAAACTCCCTCTATACCGTCTAGAATTTAGGATGCGGGAAATCTCATATTGCCCGTCCTCCACCACCAGGGGAACAGTGGCCGAGACGTCTCCATCTGAGACCTCAGCTTTTTTCAAGAGAGAAACATGAAACACCGGATTAATCTTCCAGGAGGTAGGAAGCTCCAACTTAACAGCAGATTGGTTAATAACCTGAAGCACCTTTAAGGGCCCTACAAACTTGGGACCCAGTTTCTTAGACGGAATCCTCAAGCGCAGATTCTTAGAGGACAACCAAACCATGTCACCAATAGCAAACAAAACCTCTTGTCGTTTTCTATCAAAATACACTTTGGATCTTTTGTTAGCCTCCTGAAGATTACCACGCACATCAGTCCAAACTCTCTCCAACACACCAGAAAAATTCTCCTCTTCAGGTACAGCCGATCCCAACTTGGAAAATGACCCAAAAGACGGATGTCTCCCAGTACAACAAAAAAAAGGTGAACAACCAGCAGAAGCGGATGTATGATTGTTAAGAGCAAACTCTGCAAGTGGCAGAAACTCAGACCACCCCTCTTGATTATCAGTCACAAAACAACGCAAGAACTGCTCAACATCCTGGTTTTTCCTTTCTGTCTGGCCATTAGACTCAGGATGATATCCGGATGAAAACGACAAATGAACTCCCAACCTGTCACAAAAGGCGCGCCAAAAACGAGCCACAAACTGAGGTCCCCTATCAGAAACAATGTCAGTAGGAACGTTATGTAGTCTGACTATTTCCTTGACAAAGGCCTTAGCGAGAGTCTTAGCGCAGGGCAATTTGATGAAAGGAACCAAGTGACACATCTTGCTAAAACGGTCCACGACTGTTGTGAATGGGTTTGAGATGAGTTCTGAGCAGAGGCTTCCTCTGGTGGTTACAAGCGGTGCTGGTCTGTCCAGTGAAGATTGTGAGGACTGGGAATCAGGTGTTACTGACTGGTCTTATATAAGGGAGTCACCTTCCCATCAGGGTTGCCGGTGATCAATTGTTCTGGTCTGAATCCTTCATTCCTGTTTCCCTTGTAGCCTGCTGTGTCGTGTCTGCATCTCCTGCTAACAGATAAGACATTTTCTTCTTTTTGTTTTTGTGCTATATTTTTGCATTTTGTCCTGCACTTCTGTGGGGGCCTTCAGGGTCCCCTCCGGGGGCTTTTGCCCTCTCAGTTTAGTTCAGCCACTTATGTTTGTACTTTTGCTTTTTCCAGTTTTTTCAGTGGCTGCTGTTTTGATTTTGTTACACCAGAGAACTAATTTAGGTGGAAGAGGTCGTGTGATCTCAGTTGTTTTTGAAATTAGTAGAGTTGGTGCTTTTCAGGTTTTCTGGGATTGCAGTAAGTACCCTTCCTATCCTTTTCTATTTAGTTAGTTTGGGCCCCAGCGTTTGCTCATACTATTTTCTTTCTGTGTCTGTATTTCATCTTGTCTAACCGCCATTACTTGTTTGGGGGCTTTCTATTATCTTTGGGGTTCTGCTCCGGGGCAGATAGCTTTCCTATTTCTATCTTTAGGTGTAGTTAGTTTCTCAGGCTGTGATGAGGCGTCTAGGACCAACGTAGGAACGCTCCACGGCTGCCTCTAGTTGTGGTGGTTAGTCAGGGTACTGCAATCTCATAGATTCCAACTGCTCTGGTGTATTGCCTTTTTTACCTGCACTCCTCAGCTACCGAAACATAACACACGACCACCCAGATGACAGTGAAACCCTCAGAGGGGGAAGGTCAGTAATAAAGTCCATAGCCAAATGTGTCCAAGGTGCACTAGGGACCTCCAGAGGGCAAAGCAACCCTGCAGCAGGAGTATGAGAAGACTTAGATCTAGCACACACAGTGCATTGACGCACCCACTTAATGACTTCCTTCTGCCATCCAGGCCACCAAAAGCTGCGACCCACAAGTCTCTTGGTCTCAGAGATTCCAGGATGACCTGCCAACCGAGAGTCATGACATTCAACAAACAAATCTCTCCTCAGGGTACCAGGCACAAACAACCTCCCACGCGGCGTGTTAGATGGGGCATTCTCCTGTGCTTTAAGAATCTCATCTTCCAACACGGAGTCCAAAACCGCAATAACAACCCCCTCTTGCAAAATGTTTTCCTCCTCCTCAGTACCCACCATAGGAGAAAAGCTGCGAGACAAAGCATCAGCTTTAACATTTTTAGTACCTGGGATGTAAGTAACGGTAAAATTAAAGCGTGAGAAAAACAGTGCCCACCTAGCCTGACGGGCATTCAAGCGTTTGGCAGCATCAAGGTAGATCAGATTCTTATGATCGGTGAAGACTTGAACGGGAAATTCCGCTCCCTCCAAAAAATGACGCCAGTGTTCAAATGCGAGTTTAATTGCCAACAATTCCCGATTACCGATATCATAATTTAGTTCAGACTCAGAAAATTTCTTTGAAAAAAAAGCACAGGGATGTACTCCATTCGTCTTTTCCTGAGACAACACCGCGCCGACTCCCACAGAAGAAGCATCAACCTCAACCAAAAATGGTTTAGTTACATCAGGCTGCGTAAGGATGGGAGCAGAGCTGAACCTCTCCTTTAGCAACACAAAAGCCTCAATGGCCTCAGTAGTCCACTGAACCGCATCAGCACCTTTCCTGGTGAGATCGGTCAGAGGTTTGGCAATCACAGAAAATTTTTTTATGAATTTTCTATAATAATTGGCGAACCCCAAAAACCTCTGTATTGATTTCACACCAATAGGTCTAGGCCAATCCTGCACAGCTTGCACTTTCACAGGGTCCATCTCAAAACCTTCACTGGAGACAATGTAGCCCAAAAAACTAAGTCTCTGTACAGCGAACTCACATTTTTCTAGTTTGGCAAAAAGTGAATTATCACTCAGTAACTGTAATACTTCACGCACACTCCTCCAATGAGACTCCAAATCCAGTGAATAAATCAAAATGTCATCCAAATACACAACCACACTTCTGCCGATCAAAGGTCTAAGGATGTCATTAATAAGATTCTGAAAAAATGCCGGAGCACTGGAAAGCCCAAAAGGCATAACCAGATTCTCAAAATGACCCAGTGGAGTGTTAAACGCAGTCTTCCATTCATCCCCCTCCTTCATGCGCAACAAATTGTATGCCCCTTGAAGATCAATTTTCGAGAACCACTTGGCCCCCACTAACTGATTAAACAAATCAGGAATCAATGGCAGTGGGTAAGGATTGCGTACAGTAATCTTATTAATCTCACGAAAGTGTAGACAAGGCCGTAAACCGCCGTCCTTTTTTTTAACAAAAAAAAATCCAACCGCCACAGGAGATTTGGAAGGCCTAATGTGACCGGCGGCCAAGCTTGTCTGTATGTATTCCTCCAAAGCCTTTCTCTCAGGAATAGTCAAATTAAATAAACGACTTTTAGGAAGAGTCGCTCCAGGGACAAATTCAATTGCACAATCATAATCTCTATGAGGAGGCAATACCTGCGATTCCTTATCAGAAAAAACTTTCCAAAAATCCTGAATAGGTACAGGTAACTCCCCCTTAACTACAGCAGCAATACGCCCGTTACAACACTTGTCATAGCAATTAGGACTCCAGGACTTAATTTCATTGGTAGACCAATCCAGTACCAGATTGTGCAATTTTAACCAGGGTAACCCCAAAATCACCGGTGAGGGCAAATTATTCAAAACTACCAAATCCAAATTCTCTTGATGAACACCATTAATAGTAAGAGGAAATTCACAGATATGGTGAGTAACATTTTTCAAGGGAGAGCCATCCACAGACACCACATTAATAGGAGAAGACAGAAGTTTGGGTTTTAATTTTAGTTTTTCAAAAAATTTCCCATCAATCACATTGAGAGTTGAACCACAATCCACAAATACCCGAAACTCCATTAATTCCTCCTCAACACCAGTGGTAGCAGAAAGAAAGACACCTTTATTGTTTAAACAAGCTATGCGGGCGACACTGACCTCATTTTTTTTTTTCTCTTTATTCATTCGAAGCGCACAGTTCTTAATGAAATGCTCAGATTTACCACAGTAAAAACACAAACCTTGAGCAAATCTGCGTTCTTTTTCCCGAGAGTGAGGTGCCATTGCTCCAATTTCCATCGGCTCTCCAATGTCAGTACATTCCTTCTCCAAACCTGGAGCTGACAAAGCAGACTTACTCTCATTAACCCTTGCACGCAGTCTCCTATCCACCCGTATGGCCAATTGCATAGCCTCTTGCAAGTTACCAGGTATAGGATAAGCAATCAGCAAATCTTTAACCCTTTCACTTAATCCTGCAAGAAATAAACTTTTCAAAGCTGAATCGTTCCAGCCCACCTGAGTGGACCACCTACGGAAGTGAGTACAATATTTTTCCACATTACCCGATCCCTGTCTCAAACGTCTCAATTCTGTCTCAGCTGATGAAACACGATCCGGATCGTCATACAACAACCCCAAAGCAGAAAAAAAAACATCCACTGATCCAAAGCATGGATCACTAGGCTGCAGAGAAAAGGCCCAGTCCTGAGGTTCTTTGCGCAAAAGTGACATTATGAACCCTATGCGCTGTGATTCATCACCAGAGGATCTGGGTCTCAAACGAAAATACAACAAGCAAGCATTTTTAAAAGAAAAAAAATCTTGTTGTTCACCAAAAAATAAATCAGGCAAACGTACCTTTGGCTCCACGAAATGTGCTCCAGAACAACTACTCACGTGTTGCTGGATTTCAGCCACCTCCAGAGAGAGACACTGCAGGCGTTCAGCCAAATCCCGAACCGACACCATGATGGAAACAGAAAATCTTTCCTTAGAGATTTTTTTTTTTTTTTTTTTTATTTCTTGGCTGGACTTACTGTTATGATCTGCTACAAGCACTAAGGAAAGGTGGGAATTCTGTCCCTACAATAGGACTGAGCTGGATCCCTACGATGTAACGGGGGACCTGATCCTGCGACCAGACCCGCTAAAGTCCTCAGCTAGTCTGAACGAAGACCTATAGTTGCGAGGGAGGAATCCCTACAAGATCTAGGGACTGGGAGAAAAGATGGACACCTCCTAACAGAAATTGTAGCAGGAAAAAATTAAACAGAAAACAAATTACTACGAGATCCTAAGATTAAGCAAAACTGACAGAGTAAGGCACCTAAGCACCCGGCTAGCTTAAAAGTAGATAATACAATGAAGTCCAGCAAAGCCAGAAGGGCGGAGCCAGACTAAATAGGGAAAAAAGGTCATGTGACCAGCAAACTGAAACAAAATCTAACAAGAGGGTTCTAACAGGTGCCCCTTCCTGCATACTATACCACCTTACACGGTGACACAAAAGAAGGTGCAGATGAAATTGAAGAAATGTGATGGATGACCCAGTTGTTGACCCAAATTGGCATCCATTAGGGGAAGAGGGTGCCGCTGGCAATAGCTCAGAAGAGGAGAAGGATCCGCAGCAGGCATCGACATCTCAGCAGCAGTTATCTGGCAGGCCCGTAGCTGTCCAAAAAGTGTTAAAAAAACAAAAAGAGTTGCAGGACAGCTTGGCCAGACGGTCAAATTAGCACAGCGTGCAAGCGCTGAAAATTTATACCATAGTAGGAAGAGTGCAGTGTGGAACTTTTTTGACCAAAATCCTATTGATGAGACAAAGGTTATCTGTAAGAAGTGCAGAAGGACCTTTAGCCGAGGGAAAAATCTCAGAAATTTGAATACCAGTTGCATGCTTAGACATTTAATCACCATGCATTTGCAAGCGTGGACGGACTACAAAACTTCAGTTAGCACATGTGCACCTGCTCCGACTGAAGGTAGCCAGCAACCCTCCATCACTTCCCCCACTGTAAGCCCACCGGTTAAGCACACCACCAGCAAGAAATGTTGAGGTGTCGTCGCAAGGCCAAAGCAGTCAGGGAATCACAATGTCTTTGCAACGAAAGACTGAATCTAGGCCATCACCACCACCACCATCACCATCACCAACCCCCTCTCAGGCCGTCATGTCCACCGCTAGTTCCTCCATATGCAGCTCTCAAGTCCAGCTCACCCTAGCAGACACTCTGAGTAGGACAAGAAAGTACTCATCCTCTCAACTGCGTACACTGGCTTTGAACGCCTACATTGCCAAACTGATCTCATTAGAGATGATGCCCTTCCGTTTGGTTGAAAGCGCAGCGTTCCGAGAGCTCATGGCCTACGCTGTCCCACGCTATGACCTACCCAGTCGGCATTTCTTTCTAGAAAAGCCATCCCTGCCCTCCACCTGCATGTGAAAGACCGCATTGTCCATTCAAACAATCAGTGAGTGGAAAGTTGCACCTCACAACAGATGCATGGGCCAGTAGGCATGGCTGTTATGTATTGGTAGCTGAGGAGAATAAGCAAAAACGGCAATACACCAGAGAGGCTGGAACCTATTGGATTGTAGTAACCTGAACTAACCACACAACTAGAGGTAGCCGTGGAGCGTTCCTACGTTGATCCTAGACGCCTCGTCACAGCCTGAGAGATAACTACACCTAAAGGCAGAAAGATGAAAGCTATCTGCCCCGGAGCAGATCCCCAAAGAAAATAGGAAGTCCCCAAACATGTAATGGCGGTTAGACAAAAAGAAGCACGGACACAGACAGAAAATAGAATGAGCAAAGGCTGGGGCCCAATCTGTCTAGACAGAAAATTACAGGAAAGGATACTCACTGCAATCCAAAAAAAAAAATCTAAAAAATACCAACTCTTCTGATTGCAAAAACACCTGAGATCACACAACCTCTACCACCTAAATCAGTTCTCTGGTGTAACAAAACTAAGCCGTAGTCACTGAAAAAACAGGAAAGAGCAAATGAACAAACAACAGTGGCTCCAGATAAACTGAGAGGAGCACAAGCCCCAGAGGGGACCTGGCTGACCTCCACAGTAGTGCAGGGAACAATGCAAAAAGCAAGCACAAAAATAAAAGCAGAAAATATCTTATCTGATAGCAGAAGATGCAGGCAAGACTCAGCAAGCTTCCAAATGAACCAGGAACCACAATTGAGACAAGAACAATTGATCACTGGCAACCATCATGGTTTCCTCGCTGAAAGGTTCAGTACTGTCTGTGACCACCAGAGGGAGCCTCTGCTCAGAAACCATCTCTAGCACATTCATAACACATGGCCAGGGCCGTTACGTGTCCATCACTGTGCACTGGGTTAATGTGGTGGATGCAGGCTCCACAGGGGACAGCGGCGGTGGGACAGTGCTGCCTTGCCCACGGTATAGGCAACAGTTGGCTGTAGGCGTTCGACCCTCCTCCTCCTCCTCTAGAAGCGAAAGCTTGTCGACAGAGCGCAGTCGCACGAGCACTCCATCCGCAGCTGCCAGTGTTGCACACGAGGTGTCACACTATCGAACAGCTAGTGGTAAGCGTCAGCAGGCTGTTTTAACCCCTTAACCCCCAAGGGTGGTTTGCACATTAATGACCGGGCCAATTTTTACAATTCTGACCACTGTCTCTTTATGAGGTTATAACTCTGGAAAGCATCAACAGATCTTCGCGATTCTGAGACTGTTTTCTCGTGACATATTGTACTTCACATTAGTGGTAAAATTTCTTCCATATAACTTGCGTTTATTTTTGAAAAAAACGCAAATATGGCGAAAATTTTGAAAATTTAGCAATTTTCAAACTTTGAATTTTTATTCCTTAAAACAGAGAAATATGTCACACAAAATAGTTAAGAAATAACATTTCCCACATGTCTACTTTACATCAGCACAATTTTGGAACCAAAATTTTTTTTTCTTAGGAAATTATAAGGGTTAAAAGTTGACCAGCGATTTCTCATTTTTACAACAAAATTTACAAAGCCATTTTTTTTAGGGACCACCTCATATTTGAAGTCAATTTGAGGGGTCTATATAGCAGAAAATACCAAAAGTGACACCATTCTAAAAACTGCACCCCTCAAGGTACTCAAAACCACATTCAAGAAGTTTATTAACCCTTCAGGTGCTTCACAGGAGCTGAAGCAAAGTGGAAGGAAAAAATGAATATTTAACTTTTTAGCCACAAAAATGATCTATTACAAACTTTTTTTTATTTTCACAAGGGTAAAAGAAGCAAATGGACAGATAAAGTTGTTGTGCAATTTCTCCTGAGTACGCCAATACCCCATATGTGGGGGAAAACCACTGTTTGGGCACACGGCAGAGCTCGTAAGGGAAGGAGCGCCGTTTGACTTTTTCAAACTAAAATTGGCTGGAATTGAGATTGGACGCCATGTCGTGTTTGGAGAGCCCCTGATGTGTTTAAACAGTGGAAACCCCCCACAAGTGACACCATTTTGGAAACTAGACCCCCTAAGGAACTTACCTAGATCTGTTGTGAGCACATTGAACCCCCAAGTGTTTCACAAAAGTTTATAATGCCTGGGTCTGAAAAATAAAAAAAACAATTTTCCACAAAAATGATTTTTTAGTCCCAAATTTTTGATTTTTCCCAAGGAAATTGGACCCCAAAAGTTGTTGTCCAATTTGTCCTGAGTACGCTGATACCCCATATGTGGGGGGGGGAAACTGTTTGGGCGCACGACAGGGCTTGGAAAGGAAGTAGTAACGTTTTGGAATGCAGACGTTGATGGGGGTCATGTTCCGTTTGCAGTGCCCCAGATGTGCCTAAACAGTGGAAACCCCCCACAAGTGACCCCATTTTGGAAACTAGACCCCCTAAGGAGCTTATCTAGATCTTTGGTGAGCACTTTGAACCCCCAAGTGCTTCACACAAGTTTATAATGCCCGAGCATGAAAATAAAAAATCCTATTTTTTCCCACAAAAATTATCTTTTAGTCACTAATTTTTTATTTTCCCAAGAGTAACAGGAGAAATTGGACCACAAAAGTTGATGTCCAATTTGTCCTGAGTACGCTGATACCCCATATGTGGGGGGGAACCACTGTTTGGGCGCACAGCAGAGCTCGGAATGGAAGGAGCACCATTTGACTTTTTCCAAACAAAATTGGCTGGAATTGAGATTGGAACTTATCTAGATCTTTGGTGAGCAATTTGAACCCCAAAGTGCTTCACACAAGTTTATAACGAGGAAACAAAAAACAAGAAACAAATATCCTAAAATAAAACAAAATAAAAAATATATTGCAAAACATGCATGAAGTTATAATAATAATAATAAGGGTATTTGGTAAACATAATTTTGATCAAAAGAATGTACAAGCCATCCCGCCACGTCAAGGCAACCCTTTGTGGGACAGTCCTACTCTAATATTAAAAACCTTTCCACTTGTCAAGTGACATAAATGTGAACAAGGCAGAGGGACTGAACCCACCAGTTGAAGCATAGGCCAGACAGGATGGATTTTTCAGCTCAAAAGCAGGGCGGTCACACCCTTATATGCACAAGATGCACTAAGAACTAAATGAAAAACTGGGTCTGAACTGAAAAAGTAAGTTGATGTGTATGCAAAATGTAAATGCATATCAAACACATGACCATTAAACAGAGAAAACAAAAAACAAGAAACAAATATCCTAAAATAAAACAAAATAAAAAATATATTGCAAAACATGCATGAAGTTGTAATAATAATAATAAGGGTATTTGGTAAACATAATTTTGATCAAAAGAATGTACAAGCCATCCCGCCACGTCAAGGCAACCCTTTGTGGGACAGTCCTACTCTAATATTAAAAACCTTTCCACTTGTCAAGTGACGTAAATGTGAACAAGGCAGAGGGACTGAACCCACCAGTTGAAGCATAGGCCAGACAGGATGGATTTTTCAGCTCAAAAGCAGGGCGGTCACACCCTTATATGCACAAGATGCACTAAGAACTAAATGAAAAACTGGGTCTGAACTGAAAAAGTAAGTTGATGTCTATGCAAAATGTAAATGCATATCAAAAACATGACCATTAAACAGAGAAAACAAAAAACAAGAAACAAATATCCTAAAATAAAACAAAATAAAAAATATATTGCAAAACATGCATGAAGTTGTAATAATAATAATAATAAGGGTATTTGGTAAACATAATTTTGATCAAAAGAATGTACAAGCCATCCCGCCATACTTTTTCAGTTCAGACCTAGTTTTTCATTTAGTTCTTAGTGCATCTTGTGCATATAAGGGTGTGACCGCCCTGCTTTTGAGCTGAAAAATCCATCCTGTCTGGCCTATGCTTCAACTGGTGGGTTCAGTCCCTCTGCCTTGTTCACATTTACGTCACTTGACAAGTGGAAAGGTTTTTAATATTAGAGTAGGACTGTCCCACAAAGGGTTGCCTTGACGTGGCGGGATGGCTTGTACATTCTTTTGATCAAAATTATGTTTACCAAATACCCTTATTATTATTATTACTACAACTTCATGCATGTTTTGCAATATATTTTTTATTTTGTTTTATTTTAGGATATTTGTTTCTTGTTTTTTGTTTTCTCTGTTTAATGGTCATGTGTTTGATATGCATTTACATTTTGCATACACATCAACTTACTTTTTCAGTTCAGACCCAGTTTTACACAAGTTTATAACGTAGAGCCGTAAAATTAAAAAATCATATTTTTACCACAAAAATGATCTTTTCACCCCAATTTTTATTTTCCCAAGGGTAACAAGACTCCAAAAGTTATTGTGCAATTTGTCCTGAGTACGCTGATACCCCATATGTGGGGGTAAACCACTGTTTGGGTGCATGGCAGAGTTTGGAAGGGAAGGAGCGCCGTTCGACTTTTTCAACACAGAATTGGCTGGATGCCATGTCGTGCTTGGAGAGCTCCTGATCTGCCTAAACAGTGGAAACCCCCAACAAATGACACCATTTTGGAAACTAGACCCCTCAAGGAACTTATCTAGATGTGTGGTGAGCACTTTGAACCCCGAAGTGCTTCACAGAAGTTTATAACGTACAGCTGTAAAATAAAAATCTTTTTTTTTTTTTTACAAAAATGATTTTTTTCGTCCCCAATATTTTATTTTCACAAGGGTAACAGGAGAAAATTGGACCCCAAAAGTTGTTGTCCAATTTGTCCTGAGTACGCTGATACCCAATATGTGGGAGAAAACTACTGTATGGGAACACGTCGGGGCTCGGAAGGGAAGTAGTGATGTTTTGGATTGCAGACTTTGATGGAATGGTCTGGGGGTGTCATGTCGCATTTGGAGAGCCCCTGGTGCACCTAAACAGTGGAAACCCCCCAAAAGTGATCCCATTTTGGAAAATAGACCCCACAAGGAACTTATCTAGATGTGTGGTGAGCACTTTGAACCCCGAAGTGCTTCACAGAAGTTTATAACGTACAGCCGTAAAAATAAAAAATCCTTTTTTTTTTACAAAAATGATTTTTTTCGCCCCAATATTTTATTTTCACAAGGGTAACAGGAGAAATTGGACCCCAAAAGTTGTTGTCCAATTTGTCATGAGTACGCTGATACCCAATATGTGGGAGAAAACTACTGTATGGGCACACGTTGTGGCTCGGAAGGGAAGTAGTGACGTTTTGGATTGCAGACTTTGATGGAATGGTCTGGGGGCGTCATGTCGCATTTGGAGAGCCCCTGATGCGCCTAAACAGTGGAAACCCCCCACAAGTGACCCCATTTTGGAAAATAGACCCCACAAGGAACTTATCTAGATGTGTGGTGAGCGCTATGAAGCCCCAAGTGCTTCACAGAAGTTTATAACGAACAGCCGTAAAAAACAAAAAAATCATTTTTTTTTAAAAAAAAAATGATATTTTTACCCCCAGTTTTTTATTTTCCCAAGGGTAACAGAAGAAATAGGACAAATTACACAATAACTCTTGGGGTCCAGAGTACACTGATACCCCATATGTGAGGGTAAACTACTGTTTGGGCGCATGGCAGAGCTCAGAAGTGAAGGAGCACCGTTTGACTTTTTCAATGCAGAATTGGCTGGAATTGAGATCAGACGCCATGTCACACTTGGAGAGCCCCTGATGTGCCTAAACAGCGGAAACCCCCCAATTCTAACTCCAACCCTAACCCCAACACACCCCTAACCCTAGTCCCAACCCTAACCACAAACCTAACCCTAACACACCCATAACCCTAATCCCAACCCTAACCCTAATCCTAACTTTAGCGCCAACCCTAACCCTAACTTTAGCCGCAACCCTAACCCTAATGGGAAAATGAAAATAAATACTTTTTTTTAATTTTATTACTTTTCCCTAACTAAGGGGGTGATAAAGGGGGGGTTTGATTTTCTATTTATAGCGGGTTTTTGTGATTGGCAGCTGTCACGCTAAAAGACGCTTTTTATTGCAAAAAATAGTTTTTGCATCCTCACATTTTGAGAGCTATAATTTTTGCATATTTTGACCCACAGAGTCATGTGAGGTCTTATTTTTTGCGGGATGAGGTGACGTTTTTATTGGTACCATTTTTGAGCACGTGACGTTTTTTGATCGCTTTTTATTTCGATTTTTGGGAGGTTAGAATGAACAAAAATCAGCAATTCATGAATTTCTTTTGGGGGAGGCGTTTATACCGTTCCGCGTGTGGTAAAATTGATAAAGCAGTTTTATTCTTCGGGTCAGTACGATTACGGCGATACCTCATTTATATCATTTTTTTATGTTTTGGCGCTTTTATAGAATTAAACCAATTTTATATAAAAAATTATTATTTTTGCATCGCTTTATTCTGCGAGCTATAACTTTTTTATTTTTTCACTGATGATGCTGTATAGCAGCTCGCTTTTTGCGGGACAAGATGACGTTTTCAGCGGTACCATGTTTATTTATATCCGTCTTTTTGATCGCGTGTTATTCCACTTTATGTTCGGCGGTATGATGATAAAGCATTAATTTTTTGCTTTGTTTTTTTTTTATTTTTTTTAAGAGGTTCACTAAAGGGGTTAACTAGTGGGACAGTTTTATAGGGGGGGTCGTTACGGACGTGGCGATACCAAATATGTGTACTTTTATTGTTTTTGTTTTTTTATTTACAGGAAAAAATGAATTTATTGGGGAATATTTTTTTTTTTTAAACAATTTTTATTTTTTTAACTTTTTTACTTTGTCCCAGGGTGGGACATCACTGTATAGGGTCAGATCGCAGGTGTGACAGTGTACACAGCACTCTGTCACACCAGCGATCGCTCTGGCATAGCTGCAGGCTTCTCAGTGCCTGCTCTTAGCAGGCACTGAGGAAGCCGCCTCCCTGCAGGACCCCGGCGCCATCTTGGATCTGGGGACCTGGAGGGAGGACGGACCCTCGGAACAGCGCGACACATCGCGCTGCTCTGAGGGTCTCAGGGGGGCGCGCAGGGAGCCCCCACCCTGCGTGATCCTCCCCTGTGCCCCCAGTACACCGCGATCATGTTTGATCGCGGTGTGCTAGGGGTTAATGTGCCGGGAGCGGTCCGTGACCACTCCTGACACATAGTGCCGGGTGTCAGCTGTGATAATCAGCTGACACCCGGCCGCGATCGGCTGCGCTCCCCCCGGGAGCGCGTCCGATCGCTGGGACGTACTATCCCGTCCATGGTCATACGGGCCCAGGTACCATGGACGGGATAGTACGTCTGATGGCAGTAAGGGGTTAAAGATGATGTCTTTGGGCGACAACAGACACATCGCTGAGGTACTGGCCGACTACTTGCAGCGAGAAACTGAGTCATGGCTGGGCAGTCTAGATCTTGAGCCAGGCAAGGTAGTCAGTGATAACGGCCTAATTTTGTGGCGGCTATAGCCCTGGCAAAACTCAGACACATACCTTGCCTGGCTCACACCTTGAACCTGGTAGTGCAGTGCTTCCTAAATAATTTTCTGGAGTTAACAGCCCTGCTCCATAAGGTGCAAAGACTGTGCTTGCACATCCGTTGCTCGCCCATAGACTCCAGTCGTATGCAGAGGCTGCAGCGATCGCTCCACCTCCCCAAGCACCGCCTAATCATAGACGTTGCAACAAGGTGGAACTCCACCATGCACATGGTTGACAGGCTGTGCGAACAGAGTCAGGCTGTAATGCATTTGTGGAGGATACACGGGCAGGCAGTTTGAGGGCAGACATGGAGTTGTCGGGTGTGCAGTGGTCAAAGCTGAAAGACCTCTGTAAAGTCCTTCAGTGTTTTGAGGAATGCACATGGCTGGTAAGCGCAGACGACGCCATCATAAGCATGAGCATCCCACTTATGCGTCTGCTCATGCAAACTTTGACACACATTAAGGATCAGGCGTCTGCAGCGGAGGAGGAAAAGGATGAGGAGGGAAACCTCGATGACAGTCAGCCATTGTCTGCTCAGGGAACTGTCCTGGATGACGTGGAGGAAGAAGAGGAGGAGGATGAGGGGGATGATTATTTTGGGGAGGAGGATGCTTCTCGGGGGGCAAGAGAAAATGTTGGCTTGCCAAGGTCAGGTACAGGGTTTGTGCGTGACTGGAGGGATGTGGATTTGGCAGAAAGTGCTCCTCCACCCACCACTGGCAGTGCATCATTGACACCTGGAACATTGGCCCACATGTGTGGTTATGTATTGCGGATCCTAAAAAGGGACCCCGCATTGCCAAAATTATGAAGTATGACGACTACTGGTTGGCCAGCATCCTCGTTCCACGCTATAAAGGCAAATTACAGAACATCATGCCACAGGAGAACCTAGAGCTAATATTGGCGAATAAACAAGCAACTCTGGTAAACCGTTTGTTAGAGGCATTCCCAGCACACAGCAGCGGTGCAGGTTCTACCACGATCCGTACTGGGCAACATGGAAGAGGTGTTCATGGTGCACACAGCCGAACTGGCGTTGAAGACAGGGATTTCATGACAATGTTGTGGACTGATTTCTCGAGGACCGCTCACACGACTGGTAATACTGAATCGATTGCAACAGACAGGAGAAAGCAGTTGTCAACTATGGTTCAAAATTACCTCTCCTCCCCTATCGATGTTCTCCCTCACAGTTCATTCCCCTTTGACTACTGGGCCTGTAAACTGGACACCTGGCCTGAATTGGCACAATATGCCTTACAAGAGCTCCTTTGCTCTGCTGGTAGTGTGCTATCAGAAAGAGTCTTCCGTGCTGCTGGATTAATCCTGACAGAAAGAAGGACCCGGCTGTCGACCCAAAATGTTGGTGATCTCACCTTCATTAAAATGAACCATGCATGAGTTTCAAAGGATTTTGTCACACCTTCCCCTGATGACACATAGGTTGCCTGCAAAATGGCTTGCTTTGTCCTCCTCTTCCTCCGACTTCTCCAATTCCTCCATTTGCAGCTGCTGAACGTCCAGCCTACACCTCAACATATGCCAGTTTTTCCACCACCCTAACTGGGCTGTACCCCCCACAGCGCCAGCGTCAGCACCTGGCGCACCTGGTGAGCAGGTGGGGGGCCCACTCGTGGGCGACGGCACTGGCACAGGGCCCCTCATAGTACGCCGGTGTCTCTGATGGTGGGGGGCCAACTCGCCGGCAGAGACAACGTCGTACGATGAGGGGCCCTGTGCCAGTGCCGTCGCCCACGAGTGGGTCCCCCCTGCTTGCTCAGGGCATCAGCACTTGCAATACTTACCACTCCCTGCTCCACCGCTGTGACCTCTTCCGCGTTTCCTGACAGTGACATTCAGGTCAGAGAGCGCGATGACATCTGTACGCCCTCTGCCTGAACAGTCCAAGTGCAGAGAGCTGGAAGATGGCGACGCTAAGGAGTCTAGAGTAGAGCAGTGCTCAGCTAGGAGAGGTATTTCATTTTTTTTAATGTTTGGAGCAATTTATGGGGAGCATTATACACTGAAGAATTATATATGGGGCCCATCATACACTTGAGCATCATAGATAGGGCCCATTATACACTGGAGCATCATATGGGGCCCATCATACACTGGAGCATCATCCATGGGGCCCATGATACACCTGCGCATTATAAATGGGATTATATATGGAGCATTATACACTGTTTGCATAATTATTATTAGGCAAGTTGTATTTGAGAGGATTCTTTTTATTATTGAACAACAACTATCAACCCAAAAGACTCATAAATATCAAAGCTTAATATTTTTGGAAGTTGGGGTGAGTTTCCACGGTCAGGAAACGCTGCGTGTTTGGCGCTGTGCGCTGGCGCAGCGCCAAACACGCAGCGTCCAGATGTTACAGCATAGTGGAGGGGATTTAAAGAAATCCCGTCTCCACTATGCGTAACAATACGCAGGTGGCAAACCTGCGTAAACGGACATGCGGCGCGTCTTTTCAGACCGCAGCATGTCCTAGCGTATTGCGGCGACGCTGCGTCGCCGCAACCGAATTTAACACAGGGCTATGTAGCCCTGCGTTCTTTCCGGAGGTGTTCCGGAGGTGTCCTGAACACCTCCGGAAAGAACGCGCGTCATAAAGGGGGCGGGGCTTAGACGGACGGAATTTCCGCCTCCGTCAAAAGCGCTATGGTTCCGGACCGTGGAACCATAGCCTTGGAGTGGGGTTTTTTTAGATTTGGCTATCTTAGGAGGATATCTGTTTGTGCGGGTAACTATTTTTGAGCAGAATTATTAAGCAACTTAATAAAAACCAAATATATACCTATCTCACTTGTTTATTTTCACCAGGTAAACCAATATAACAACACAAAATTTAGAAATAAACATTTCTGACATTCAAAAAAAAAAAAAAAATGACCAACATAGCCACCTTTCTTTCCGATGACACTCAGAAGCCTTCCATCCATAGATTCTGTCACTTGCTTGATCTGTTTACGATCAACATTGCGTGCAGCAGCCACCACAGCCTCCCAGACACTGTTCCGAGAGGTGTAATGTTTTCCCTCCCTGTAGATCTCTCATTTTATGAGGGACCACAGGTTCTCTATGGGGTTCAGATCAGGTGAACAAGGGGGCAATGTCATTATTTTTTCTTCTTTTAGACCTTTACTGGGCAGGAGTATTTGGATGCATGTGATGGAGCATTGTCCTGCATGAAAATCATGTTTTTCTTGAACGATACTGACTTCTTCCTGTTCCACTGCTTGAAGAAGGTGTCTTCCAGAAACTGGCAGTAGGTCTGAGAGTTGAGCTTCGCTCCATCCTCAAGGTCCCACAAGTTCATCTTTGACGATACCAGCCCATACCAGTACCCCACCTCCACCTTGCTGGCGTCTGAGTCGGAGTGGACCTCTCTGCCCTTTGCTAATCCATCCTCGGGCCCATCCATCTGGCCCATCAAGAGTCACTCATTTCATCAGTCCATAAAACCTTACAAAAATTTGTCTTAACATATTTCTTGGCCCAGTCTTGATGTTTTATCTTATGTTTCTTGTTCAAAGGTGGTCGTTTTCCAGCCTTCCTTACCTTGGCCATGTCCCTGAGTATGGCACACCTTGTGCTTTTTGATACTCCAGTAACGTTGCAGCTCTGAAATATGGCAAAACTGGTGGCAAATGGCATCTTCACGCTTGATTTTCCTCAATTCATGGGCAGTTATTTTGAGCTTTTTTTATCAACACGCTTCTTGCGACCCTGTTGTCTCTTTGCCATGAAACGCTTGATTGTTTGGTGATCACGCTTCAAAAGTTTGACAATTTCAAGACTGCTGCATCCCTCTGCAAGACATCTCACAATTTTTGACTTTTCAGAGTCCGTCAAATTTCTCTTCTGACCCATTTTGCAAAGGAAAGGAAGTTGCCTAATAATTAAGCACACCTTATATAGGGTGTTGATGTCATTAGACCACACCCCTCCTCATTACAGAGATGCAAATCACCTGATTTACATAATTAGCATATATATAAAAAGGATAATGTGATCAAAATACTCATTTGCCTTATAATTCTGCACACAGTGTATAGGTCCATCATACACTGGAGCATCATCCATGGGGCCCATCATATACTGCAGCATCATATGGGGCCCATTATATATGGAGCATTATATAGGCCCATCATACAATGGAGCATCATCCATGGGGCCCATCATATACTGCAGCATCATATGAGGTTCATTATTTATGGGCATCATATAGGGTATGGAGCATTATATGGAGCACATATGGGGCCTATTTTGTATGGAGCATTATATGGAGCCCATTCTGTATGGAGCAATATATGGGGCCCATCATATACTGTATGGAGCTTTATATGTGGCTCATTATACTGTATGGAGCAATATATGGGGCTCATTCTACTCTATGGGGACCGTCCTATACTGTATGGCATATTATATGGGGACCATCATATACTGGAGCATTATGTGGAGCTCATCATATACTGTATAGAACATTATATGGGACCAATTATTCTGTATGGAGCAATATATGGGGCTCATTATTCTGTATGGCGCACTATGTGGTGGCCATAATACTGTATGGAGGAATATGCTGTCCGGTTTTTGAGCTATTGTAGAATTTAAAATAGATATCAGTCATGTAATGTAAGAAGTGAAGTATTTGTCATTGTACTATACCTATATTTCTCTGCCGTATCGGAGCATCATGAATTGTGGTATGTGTTAAAGGGGCATACTGAGACTCTTTCGCCCGGGGCACACGAAAACCTGGAGCCAGCCCTGCCCCCCCACAACTTTAGCCAAATAACCCCCAGTTTTCAATGCGTAACTATTATTATAAAGTAAATTAAGGTTGACAAACAAGCTTAAGTAATAAGAATTGATGTCGTTGGCATTGAAATGGGCACTGTAGGTGTGTTTACTGTCCTCCACTCCCTGCCGACTTTGCTTCCCCATTGACTTGCATTGGGGTCGAGTCGGGTTTCAGTCGGAGCTCTGACTTTTTCCGATTTTGTTCGACTCGACTTTTGATAAAGTCGGGTGATTCGAAACCCGACTCGACCCTCCCGGAGGCAAAGTCGCTCATCTCTATTCAGGAGCATTATAATGACACTTCTATGTTTAAGGGCGCCATGTGGGGATGTGCTGCACAAGACCGGAGAAGATGGCAGTCTGCAAAGATGAGCTGCACAAGCTAAAGAAGAAAAGAAAGAGACAATGTCATCTATCAGGTACCTGGATGTAAATGTTTTTTTTGTGATACAAATTTTCATATTTTTATTTCTGTTAGGAGCATTAAAGGGGTTGTCCGGGTTTGTGCTGAGTCTGCAGTCATTCTATGTGACAGCAGACTTCCGAATTCTCACAGTGCGCACTGTACATTGTCAGGATTCTCTCGTGCCGGTGATTTACAGTACATACATGCAGTTACATACTGACTAGACAGGTGTGGCCTCACTCAATGAAAATTAATTGATCAAGGAAGGGAAAAGTCTAGTCGGAATGTGGCCAGAAGTATCCAAATCACATACTTGGGCTGACACCGTCCACTCTTGCCACTGGCAAGGGAGAATCCTAAAAGTGTGCAGTGCATGCTCTGTGAGAATTCAGAAGCCTGCAGTCACATTGAGTGACTGCAGACTTTGATATTAAACCTGAATGAGCCCTTTAACTCCTTCCCGACCTTTGACACAGCGTATGCATCATGAAAGTCGGTGCCAATCCGACCTGTGACGCATATGCTGTGTCATGGAAGGATTGCGTTCCTGCGGGTCGGGTGACCGGGGTTACTGAAAGGTCACCCAACCCGCAGGCACAAGACCCTTTGTGCTTCACAATCACTACGATCGCTCTGATTGGCTGTTTCACTTTTAACAGCCAATCAGAGCGATTTGTAATATTTCACCAATGAAATTTGGTGAAATATTACATTCCAGCCATGGCTGATGCTGCAATAGCATCTGCCATGGCTGAAGACCGAGATCTGACCCCCCACACACCGAGTGACGGCTGCAATCGGCCTCTGCCACCGATTGATGGCGGCAATCGGTCGCCGCCGTCACTATCTGCTCCCCTCCTCCTTGCCTCCGCTCCCCCCGCCGTCCGCTCCCCCCTGACCTCCCCCGGGACCTGCGATGTCCCTGTGTCCGTCCCGGTGTCCCTCCGGGATTCTTCATGGGCGCCGCCATCTTGCAAAATGCGCATGCGCCTGCCGGCCGGCAGATTCCATACATTTATTTTGATCACTGTGATAAACTCTCACTGTGATCAAAATAAAAAAAAGTAAATAAACTCCACCTTTATCACCCCTATAGGTAGGGACAAGTAATAAAATAAAGAAAATATATATTTTTTATTTTTCTATTAGGGTTAGCATTAGGTTTAGGGTTAGGGTTAGTGTTAGGGTTAGAATAAGGCTGGGGTCACATTGCGTTTAGGCAGTCCGTTAGATGGACTGCGTTACACCGCGGTATAACGCGGTGTAATGCAGTCCGTTAACGCTGCCATTCACCCCCATTGTCGGGCACATCACGACGCATGCTGTAAAGCGGCATGCGTTCGCGATGTGCCGTCATTCAGTGACGGAGCCTCGGACGCGGGCTGCAGCATCTGGGCTCCGTCACCGCTAGCACAGATGAATCATCTGATGATTCATCTGCACTAGCGGGTATAGCATAACGTGATCGCGTTATGCTATACCGTTACCAGCCCGTCAACGCTATGTGTTGAACGGGCTGGTTAAACGCAATGTGAACCTAGCCTTAGGGTAAGGGTTAGAATTAGGGTAAGGGTTAGAATTAGGGTTAGGGTTGGAATTTGGGTTAGGGTTGGAATTTGGGTTAGGGTTAGAATTAGGGTTAGAGTTGGAAATGTTAGGGTGAATAGTTAGGGTTGGAATTAGGGTTAGAGTTGGGATTAGGGTTAGGGGTGTGTTGAGGTTAGGGTTGGGATTAGGGTTAGTGTTATGTTTCGGTAGCTGAGGAGTGCAGGCAAAAAAGGCAATACACCAGAGCAGTTGGAATCTATGAGATTGCAGTACCCTGACTAACCACAACAACTAGAGGCAGCCGTGGAGCGTTCCTACGTTGGTCCTAGACGCCTCGTCACAGCCTGAGAAACTAACTACACCTAAAGATAGATATAGGAAAGCTATCTGCCCCGGAGCAGAACCCCAAAGATAATAGAAAGCCCCAAACATGTAATGGCGGTTAAACAAGAAGAAATACTGACACAGACAGAAAATAGTATGAGCAAACGTTGGGGCCCAAACTAACTAAATAGAAAAGGATAGGAAGGGTACTTACTGCAATCCCAGAAAACCCTGAAAAGCACCAACTCTACTAATTTCAAAAACACCTGAGATCACACGACCTCTACCACCTAAATTAGTTCTCTGGTGTAACAAAATCAAAACAGCAGCCACTGAAAAAACTGAAAAAGCAAAAGTACAAACATCAGTGGCTGAACTAAACAGAGAGGGCAAAAGCCCCCGGGGGGGACCCTGAAGGCCCCACAGAAGTGCAGGACAAAATGCAAAAATCAAGCACAAAAACAAAAAGAAGAAAATGTCTTATCTGTTAGCAGGAGATGCAGACACGACACAGCAGGCTACAAGGGAAACAGGAATCAAGGATAGAGACCAGAACAATTGATCACCGGCAACCCTGATGGGAAGGTGACTCCCTTATATAAGACCAGTCAGTAACACCTGATTCCCAATCCTCACAATCTTCACAATCTTCACTGGACAGACCAGTACCGCTTGTAACCACCAGAGGGAGCCTCTGCTCAGAACTCATCTCAAGCCCATTCACAACAGTACCCCCCCCTTGAGGAGGGGTCACCGAACCCTCATTTGAGCAACCAGGTCGGTCAGGATGAGTTCTATGGTACGCACGGATGAGTCTCCTAGCATGGATGTCCGAAGCAAACACCCAAGAATTGTCTTCCTGACCATAACCTCTCCACTTAACCAAATACTGGAGTTTCCGTCTAGAAAAACGAGAATCTAATATTTTCTCAACCACATACTCCAGATTGCCCTCAACCAAAACAGGGTCAGGAGGCACAGCAGCAGGAACCACTGGCTCAACAAACCTCTTCAACAAGGACTTGTGGAACACGTTATGGATCTTAAATGTCCCTGGAAGAAGCAAACGAAAAGAAACAGGATTAAGAATCTCCATGATCTTATAAGGTCCAATGAACCTAGGCTTAAATTTAGGAGATGCTACTCTCATAGGAATATTTTTTGAGGACAACCAGACCAAGTCCCCTACTTTAAACCGAGGACCATCAGTCCTATGCCGGTTAGCAAACCGCTGGGCCCTCTCCTGAGAGAGGGACAACCTCTCCACTACCTGGTCCCAAATCTGTTGCATACGCTCCACAACAGAGTCAACACCTGGACAGACAGAAGCCTCCGTCTGTCCTGAAGAAAATCGAGGGTGAAACCCAGAATTACAGAAAAACGGAGACATCAAAGTGGCAGAGCTAGCCCTATTATTAAGAGCAAACTCCGCCAAAGGCAAAAAGAGACCCAGTCATCCTGATCAGCAGACACAAAGCATCTTAGATAAGTCTCCAATGTCTGGTTTGTTCTCTCAGTTTGACCATTGGTCTGAGGATGGAATGCCGAGGAGAAAGACAATTGAACACCCAGTTTAGAACAAAAAGTCCTCCAAAATCTGGAAACAAACTGGACTCCTCTGTCAGTGTGAGGAACGGGCACACAGTCCGCCACACGGTAGCCCGGGGGTCACGGCTTGTGATCCCACCGCTGCCACCAATATGTGATGGAACGTGCACACACACGACGGCTGCTGCCGTCCGACCCAGTAAACTGCAGGGATTTATAACTATCCCACTTCCACTTAGGAACTTGCAGCTCTCTGGCGCCCCCCTTACCCTCAGGTCAGTCAGGGAACTGCACCTAGGATAATTAGTCGCCAGACGGGTCACTTGGATGTGTGCTGGCTATTGGGCACGCTGCAGTGAGGAAATTATAATTACTCCTGGCTGCAGCCAGGCAGTACCCTTATAAACCCCGCTGCGTCACTGCCAGCGTCACCCAATGGATTAACACTTTACACCCCTTTCTTTTAGCTGCCACCAGCTACGGCTTTTGATGAACAATTTATCAAGAGGGTCCGTAGCAACCCCAAAACAGTAGCGTAGTTACTTCAGGCACGTGCAAATTCTTTATAGAGCAGGAGAAACAAACTAATAAATTTATAGGTTTATTCCTTAAAAACAGGCAATGCTTATATAATATAAAAAGATGTAACAAACTGAGACAATATCGTTATGTACAGATGCAGTTATAAAATAAAATAGGATTAAGAATGAAAATCACTCACATGGTTGTTAGATCATATACAGGCAAGCCAGGCTGGGGAAGGAGCCACACATCATAGTTCATTGGGAGATCTCTTACTCAGCACATTCCAGCAGAAAGAATTCCCACTAAGGAACTTCACTGTAAGACTTATGCATGTCAGCTTCTGACCTCACAAAAAGGGCTGGTCCTCTGGCCACCTCCCCTGGCTGCAAGCTATGGTTTGAGCTCTGCGATATCATAAGGTTCATAACTCAGCGGGGAACTCTAGCAGAATAATGGCAGACCTATCAATGATCTTGCTTTGAAATAATGGTTCAAATGAACCCAAACTTGGGTGACATAGCTCATGGGGCACCCGAGAATTCCATTTCTCGGGCTCTGTTGGAGTTACGGGTTCACCGGTACCACGGGAACGATGCCCGTCGGCACATGGTTCAACACAGTGACGTTCGTGTTTCTAGCGAATGCTCCCACCGTGTTATTAACCAAAAAAGAATGAATACTACAACATGGCTGCTATAGGAAGAAAGCACGTGTTCGGACAATGCAGGACCCCTGCGGTGAAGCGGGAAAACTTCCAGCACTGGCAGCTCACATTACACTGCCTGAGTGCAGGCTGACAGGGGGGGAAGGGGGTTGTAGTTCTAGCAACAGCACAAGACATGAAGCTTGCAATATCATCACACCTCCCCCCTTTAGAGGGCGCTACGGAGGCATGACCTGTCGGTAATCCGACATGCGCACCTCAGCGGGTTCGCCACGTCGTGATAACCCATCAGCATTCCCAT
>JARQOD010000001.1:513388536-513413341 GCA_033576555.1 Oophaga sylvatica
GAGCCAATGGGGTCGCAGAAGCAATGTCAAACATGGGTACAGACAGGAACATACTAATTAAATAGCACAATAGTTTAAAAAAAAAAAAAAGACAAATCATTAGCTCAATATTCAGGGACATCCTAGCAAAGCATCCAGAAACAATTGTCAAGTAGACTGCCTAATTATTGGAGTATTATCGCAATATCATCTATGAAGATTAATGTTGCAATATTAAAAGAAAACTATAGCCATATACATTGCCTATAAGGTATATAAAAATAATCAAATCTATATTAAATCGACAATAATCAAATAATTTGTTACCGACAACAAATACAATTAATAACAGTTGCATATCATTTAAAACAATCAATTTTTTTCGGATCAAAAGTGATCCTGTTGGGTCGTTGATGTTGAAGAGGCGAATCAAGGACCATAACTTCATAGCCGATGTCAATTCCATCTTATAAGCAACACTTCGAATATGGCAAACCAATATCTCATTTATTACTAGAGCATAGGAGGGAATCAATGAATATCAAACCAAAATTAATATAAAAAATTGAAATATTAAAATTGTGCGAATGCTATAACCCAACCATTAAGGGTAAACAAAGAAAAGGAGATAGCTTTAAACTTCATTTAGTCCAGCGGATGTACATACTAGTGTCCAATCCATCTAATTCCAATTGTGAAAGTCTCTTAGAGTAAACCACCTCGAATTTGACACAAACAGTCTATCCCCTTACTTTCAGAAGGTCACCATTACATCCGTGTGTGTCTTGAAAAGGGTGGAATAGTTTTAAGAGACAATATTTCTTCCTGTGTGGCCGCTGTGAAGAGCCCGAACATTTCTCTTACACGCACTTTAAGTTGGGTTGGTGGCCTATATAGATTTTGACAAGGACAATTGCAAAAATCACATTAGTGAGTGCTGTAATTTGGGTTTTTTTGATTTAAAAGTACGCGATTTGGAGGTATTAAAAAATTACACCCGTTAATATTTTTATTCCCACCGGCCCAAGGAGTACATCCATTTGTCCCTTCCTTATCAAAAAAATCTTTTTAGTTGTCAAATAATGACATTCAAGAAAAGTTCGCTAAAAATTAACAAACCCTTTGTGATTAATGGCGACCCCTCAGGGGGAATTAGACAAAACGGGTCTGCTTTCAGGATTGGCCAAGAAATTTTTTTTAAGGCCTTTCTCATAGCTGGAAACTGTGAATGGAAATCGGTAAGAATCTAACTTTTTTATCTTTTTATTTAGATTATAAAGAAATCATTCTGTGAATTTTGGCTCATTAAAAGCCCTTTTGTCATTTTTTTTACATAACCTTGTTTCCAATAGTCGATTTTTTTTAAAACTTCTTTCTGTTGAAAAAAACTTATCGAAAGCAAAGTCTGCAATTGCAAAATTGTCCTGTTTAACGATTGAATGAATGCTGCGGGTGGGAAAGGGTGAAGCATGTAATAAAATGTTTGATGAGGTTGCCTTGCGAAAAAAAATTTGCAACTCATTGCAATATCTCTTTTGTCTTTAATCTAAGAATTCGATTTCTTTATGATTCCCTTAAAGGTAAGATGGATGTTTCATCTTTCATTCAAAACAAAAAAAAAAATCCTGTAAATCTTCCCCACACCCTCCAATCAGGAGTATGTCGTCAATTACCGCGTCCATGAAAGACCCGGACATTGACTCCACCTGTCCGACAGGAGGAGGTCCTCCCCACAGCCCCGGAACAAATTAGCATATGCGGGCCGCATAGGACACCCCATTGCTTGCCCTGGGCTGCAGGAAGAAGGCCCCTTGAAGGTGAAAAATTATGCATATGCAAACTCTAAAACTCCAAAATCAGATCCCTGATACCCACAGGGAGAACAGATCAGATGAAAAAATTCTATGCTTTAAGGCCATCTTTATGCCAATGCTGTAACGTGATTCGACTCACTGAACCAACACGTTCCTGTCCAATTGTACCCACTACCCTACGGAGGAGCTCACCGGTGTCCTTAAGGAAGGGGGCAGTTCCTCAAAAGAGGTGCAATTTAGACCGATCCAACAATTTCACATTTTAAGATAATTGCCTCTTCAATAAGCAGGACACACCAAAGCCAACTACTTTTTGATGTTGGGCAGGTACACCTGAATAGAAGAGGCGGGAAATTTTAAATTTTTAAGGGAACTGTCACCCTAAATTGGCGGGGTATTTAAATGATGGCAGTCAGGTCAATGGGCGGTGTTTTGGGTATTGCCTTAAATTTTTCGCCCTGCTCCTTATTTCTGGGAATTGGTATTCCCTCCATTAACGCACCTACGCATTGAATCTTGAATTGCGCACGCGCATATGTTTGCCCGCAGATTGCAATCACGCGCTTATATGGAGGGCAACGACTACAATCCCAGAAATAAGGGAAGGGGAACAAAACATTTTAAAGGGGAAATACCCAAAACACCCCCCATCGACCTGACTGCCTCATTTAAATATCCGCCAATTGGGGGGGACAGTTCCCTTTAAGAGACTTGCGCCATGGAAGGCCTATGGTTCACTTCACAAACTCTAGAACCCAAAGGGTTTAATAGGATAGACCTGACTGTTGGTCTAATTAAGGTACTCGAACAAATTTTAAATGCTCACACCCCACAACTTTTTTACACTTATATCGCAATCATCATAGTAATTGACCACCCAGGTCCTGTGCCAAGTTTATGTTTCACTATCTATGAAAGTCCTGGTCTAATTTTACTCATTTGGCCTTCAATTCCGATTGTGCCATGAAATGTTTGAATATACATCTGTAAGGATTATGACATAGCGCCATTTAAATCTGTACTTTATGAGTCCCATTTTATGAAGCTATAATCCTTATCCATTTTTGCCCATATCTTTTTAAATATGAATTATTTAATCACCAGTTTTACTCTTAACAAAGTTCTTCTCTTTTTCTTTTTTGGCAAACTTGAACTTTTTTTCACTGAATCACCTTCCTATAGGTTCCAGCGCTGCTTAAGTCTGCAGTATCTAAGTCGGGATCATTTGCACTTCCTGTATGGGCGTTCCATAGCCGTCCACGGTTCATTTCCGCCTAGGAAACCCCATGACTCATTCCGGTCGCCGCCCAACCAGCGTTCCACCAGCTGTGTCCCGCTTTGTAACATCCTTCCCGTAACACCAGCGTATTCACACACACATGCAGCTCTAACTAGCCCATTCCTTACAGCAATTGCTCACATTGCTCTACCTCTTAGCGCCTGTTTCCCTCACAAACACCCTTCTGGAATCTATGGGAGTAGAGTTTAGCGATACTTTCCGATATCCTAAAGTACGGAACGGAAAATGGATCGCCCCATATCATAAAATATCGGCGGATCCCGAAACGATACCGGAATCCCTGTAAGTCTTGGGAACAAAAACGCAAACTAAAAAAAAACCCATTCTTTCCTTGTAAACAACTAAATAACACAATAAATACATATATAAAATATACAGTCATTGTGCAAATATATAACTATAGTATAGTTTTACACTTCTACATAGTAAAAATCCTTTGATTCAATTGCCGGGTAAAGCCGCTTCAGTGAAAAGACAGAAGCCCCGCATGAAAGACACTTGGTGTACTAGGGTTAACCATTCCTTTTCATGTCGTTTGCATCTGATTGCCAAACAATTAAATCAGATATTGTGCAAAATTTCACACCGGTAGGGGTTAATTAAAGGTGAAATTCGTTGTAAAAAAAAACGGACTTTTTTTGCTAAAATTTTACACCTTTAATTAACCCCACACTGTAAATTTTGCACACATAGTCTGTTGAATTGTTTGTGCAAATTTGGCTGGAGTCACACCAACCACAAAAAATCGTCCTTTTAGAGGGGCGACAATCGGATCAAAAAAAAAATCACACATCCTTCTGGCATCCGATTTTCCTTCAAAGATGCGATTTAATCGCATGTGTGGACCTTGTAAGGCCGGTGTCACACACAACCACCAAAAAACGGTCCGTTTGCGGCGCAATCGGATCAAAATAAAAACATCACACTCCTTCGCACCGATTTTCCTTCAAAATGCGATTTAATCGCATGTGGTGTGTTACCTTGTAAATCCTTTTTTCATCCGCTTGCGAGATTTTCTGCATTTGCAAAACTGAATTAATGGATTCCAAAAGATAGTATTTAAATCCAAAAGAAAGATAATATATACACATAGAACACATAAATAAAATTATATTCTTGTGACATTATTTACATATATTTATAATTCTTACACTTCACATACTGTTATGCCGTAAATTCAATGCCGGCTTCAGTGAAATCACAGAAGCACATGAAAGATACATTTTTCCACACATTTAACCATGAATTTCAAGTATTTTTAAATGTTTGAAAATACAATTCGGTATTGTTGCTAAATTTCAGACATGTAGGGGTTAATTAAAGGTGGAAATTTTTTGAAAAAAAAGCGTGGGCTCCCGGTATTTTTCTCCACCAGACAGACAAAGCAAAGCGAGTGGGGGCAGATAATAATGCCCAGGGGGGTCATTTTTTTTCGTGCCCCCGGCCTGACATCTGCCCCCAGACACCCCAGAAGGGCAAATTTTTAAATTAGATTCGCCCTTTCTGGCACTTTGCCCGTCTATTCCCATTGCCCGTAGCGGTGGCAATGGGTTTTAATAAGGGGTTAAAAAGACCTTGCAATTGAAAGGCACTTTAAGCCAGGTTAATAATTGATAGCTTCAATTAGACAACACAATTATTAACCTATTGTATGAAAGAAAAAACAAACACACCAGTTAATAAAAAATAATTTAATTAAATAATCACACGTTTTTGACCAAATTTTTTTTCCTGAAAAACCCCATTTCCTTTAATAAAAAATAAAATAAAAAAGCAAAATTCTTACCAATCCGTGTACAGTCAGGTCCCCGTGTAATCCACAGAAAGGGTTAAAGGTTTCAGGTCGCAAGGAAATAATGCGCTCAGACCTGTTTCCCCTGAATGAATAAGTTCCTCCTCCCAGCAAAGTAGAGGAATAGATTCAGAATGGAGCTTATTGATTTTTTGCCAATTTTAAAACTGTAGTGACCTGCCAAAGGGAAAGTGGACCAATCAATTAAAGCTCATTCATGAAACACATCCCCCTGTCGCCAGGAGAGGAACTTAACATTCATGAGCTTTGAGCTGAGCATGCAGGATTACTTGCACTGCTTGGCTCAAAGCTAGTTTAACCCTTGTGAAGGATTACAGCGTGGGACATGACAGATCGGCGGAATAGGTAAGAATAATGTTGTTTTTATTTCTTTTTCTTTATTTTAGGAGATCATGGCTTCGCACAGATTAAGTGTAAAATAAAATATGAAAAAAAAATGTGTTTTTATTTCATTAAAATTATTTATTCTTAAAGTGTGTGTGTTTTTTTATTTACTAATAGGATTAATAATTGATAGTTGTCTAATTGACAGCTATCAATCATTAACCTGCCTTAAGGCACCTTTCAATTGCAAGGTGACACTAAGGTGGAATTAACCCATTCGCCACGCTACAGGGCAATGGGAATAGACGGGCAAAGTGCCAGAAAGGGCGAATCTAATTATAGATTTGCCCTTTCTGGGGTGTCTGGGGGCAGATGTTAGTAGCCAGGGGGGGCACAAAAAAATGCACCCTCCCTGGGCTATTATTATCTGCCCCACGTCCTTTGCTTTGTCTGTCTGGTGGAGAAATACAGCGGGAGCCCACGCATTTTTTTTCAACGAAATTACACCTTTAATTAACCCCTACATGTCTGAAATTTTGCCACAAATATACTCATGTAATTGTATGTTTCAAACATATATAAAAATACATGAAATTACATGGTTAAATGTGTGGAAACAATTATCATTTCATGTGGCTTCTGTGATTTCACAAAACCCGGCAATTGAATTAGCGGCTATTACAGTATGTAGAAGTCTAGGAACTATAAATAATATATATAACATGCACAATGACATGTATATATATATATATATATGTGTTCTATGTGTATATATCTATTCTTTCAGTCTTTAATTAAAGCTGTCAGTGTGATTTTACAGTATAGGCGGGGATGAATGCCGGCTTTTCTAAAGACACCGATGCGATTTCATCGCAAGTCACACAGTGTGGTCCGTTTGAATCAGATTTTTCATCGCTCCCATAGACTTGCATTGGCGATTGTCGACCGACAATCGGTGACAATCGCAGCATGCTGCGATTGTACACGGACGTTTAAAACGGACCACAAAAATCTGATACTGGGAGCTTCTCCATAGATTAACATAGGTCCCGACTGCAATGCGATATTTCATCGCATTGCAGTCGTCCGATTTTGTCGCCAGTGTGACTCCGGCCTTAATAGCAAAGGACATGAAAAGACATGGTTAAACCCTATGTACACCAAGTGTCATTTCATGTCGGGTCACCCACATGAAATGACACTTGGTTGTAATAGGGGTTAACCATGTCTTTTCATGTCCTTTGCTATCCTAATTTGCACAAACAATTAAATCAACTATGTGTGCAAAATTTCACACCTGTAGGGGTTAATTAAAGGTGTAAATTCGTTGAAAAAAAAAACGGACTTTTTTGCTACGATTTACACCTTTAATTAACCCCTACAAGTGTGAAATTTTGCACACATAGTCTGATTTAATTGTTTGTGCAAATTAATAGCAAAGGACATGAAAAGACATGGTTAACCCAATGTACACCAAGTGTCATTTCATGCGGGTTCTGCATTTTCACAAAAGCCGGCAATTGAATTATGCGGTATTATACTATGTAAAGTGTATGAACTACAAATTAAAATTAAATATATATGTGTCACAAAATCAATGACATGTATATATATATATGAGGTGTAAAATTGCTGAAAAAAAAAAGCGTGGCTCCCGCCCTATTTTCGCAACCAGACAGACAAAGCCAGTGAAGGGGGCAGATAAATAATAGCCCAGAGAGGGACCATTTTTTGCCCCCCCCGCTACTAACATCTGCCCCCAACACCCCAGAAAGACAAAATCTATAATTAGATTCGCCCTTTCTGGCACTTTGCCCGTCTATTCCCATTGCCCTGTAGCGGTGGCGAATGGGTTAATATGGGGTTAAAGCCACCTTGCTATTGAAAGTGACCTTAAGCCAGGTTAATAATTGAGAGCTGTCAATTAGACAACTATCAATTATTAATCCTATTGCATGAAATAAAAATAAAACACACACACTTTAATTAAAAATCATTTTAATGAAATAAAGACACATGTTTTTGACCATCTTTTATTTTACTGCAAAACCATTTCCTGAAAAAAAAAAAAAAAAAGCAAAATTATTCTTACCTATCCCAGCACCATCAGGTCCCACGGTGTAATCCTTCAGAAAGGGTTAAATGTTTACTGCGGTACCCGCAGCTAATGCTGCAGCCTCACAGTAAACCCAAATGATTGAGTTCCTCTCCTGCCTGACAGGAGAGTAAAGGCTGGGTGTCACATAACGATACACCAGCGATCCCCGACAACGATATGCACTTGTCAGGATCGCTGGTGTATCGCTACATGAATCGCTGCTGACTGCCAAACAGGCAGCTCAGGCAGCGATCTGGGACAGCGACACTGCGGGTAACATCGCTTAAGGGCCCGTCTCACATAGCGTATATCCTACCGGAGATCGCTGCGGTCACTAGTTTTGTGACGCAGCAGCGAGCTCACCAGCGATACGCTGTGTGTGACATTCAGCGACGATCAGCCCCCCTGCCGGTATCGCTGAATCGCGCAGAAATGTCAGGACCTTTTTTTGATCGCTGGTTTCCCTCTGACAGGCACGCATCGCTGCGTGTGACAGGCGGGAGACCAGCGATCCGCTGGTAAACCAAGGTACACAGCGGGTTTCCAGCACCGCGCAGCGCTTGGAAACCCGCTATGTACCTTGGATACCAGCTCCCTGCATCAGGCGCTGGTACCAAGGTACACAGCGGGTTTCTAGGCACAGCCCCGCCTGGAAAACCCTGTGTACCTTGGTACCAGCGGATCGCTGTCTCCCGCCTGTCACACGCAGCGATGTGTGCCTGTCAGCGGGAAACCAGCGTCAAAGGTCCTGACATTTCAGCGCGATCAGCGATACCGGCAGGGGGCTGATCGTCGCTGAATGTCACACACAGCGATATCGCTGGTGAGCTCGCTGCTGCGTCACAAAACTAGTGACTCAGCAGCGATCTCGGTAAGCGATATCGCTATGTGAACGGGCCCTTTAAGTGGAAAGCTTAATTGATTGCTTTCCACTTCACTTCAGGTCAGCCAGGGACACAATCAGTGACGTCAGAGGGAACTGATTAACAAAAAATAGGGGTTCCCTTCGAAAAAAAAATGGCGTGGGGTCCCCCCTTTTTTGTTAACCAGCAGATGAAGCAGACCGCTGAGGCCTGGATTTTCAGGCTGTTAAGGAGCCAAGATTCCTGGACCTTGCCAGCCTGATAATACCAGGCCACAGCAGTCTGCATATCTTGGTGATTAACAAAAATAGGGGATCCCCTCGAAAAAAATTGGCGTGGGGTCCCCCCTATTTTTGTTAACCAGCCAGATGAAGCAGACCGCTGAGGCCTGGATTTTCAGGCTGTTAGGAGCCAAGATCCATGGACCTTGCCAGCCTGATAAACCAGGCCACAGCAGTCGCATATCTGGCTGATTAACAAAAATAGGGGATCCCCTCGAAAAAAAATGGCGTGGGGTCCCCCCTATTTTTTTTAACCAGCCAGATGAAGCAGACCGCTGAGGCCTGGATTTTCAGGCTGTTAAGGAGCCAAGATCCATGGACCTTGCCAGCCTGATAAATACCAGGCCACAGCAGTCTGCATATCTTGGCTGATTAAACAAAAATAGGGGATCCCCTCGAAAATAATTGGCGTGGGGTCCCCCCCTATTTTTGTTAACCAGCCAGATGAAGCAGACCGCTGAGGCCTGGTTTTTCAGGCTGGTAAGGATCCAATATCCATGGACCTTGCAAGCTGATAATACCAGCCAAGCAGTCTGCATATCTTGGCTGATTAACAAAAATAGGGGATCCCCTCGAAATAATTGGCGTGGGGTCCCCCCTATTTTGTTAACCACCAGATGAACAGACCGCTGAGGCTGGTTTTTTCAGGCTGGTAAGGATCCAATATCCATGGACCTTGCCAGCCTGAAAATACCAGGCCACAAGCAGTCTGCTTAGCTTGGCGTTAACAAAAATAGGGATCCCCTCGAAAAAAAAACGGCGTAGGGTCCCCCTATTTTGTTAACCACCAAGTAAAATGCAGACTGCTGCGGCCTGGTATTAAAAGACTGTCAAGGCCCATGGATTTTGGCCCTCAACAGCCTGATAATACCAGGCTACAGAAAGCCCACATTTGGCGCACCCAAAAGATGTGCCAATTGTGGCACTTTACCCGGCTCTTCCCACTTGCCCTGTAGCGGTGGGCAAGCGGGGTAATAAGGGGTTAATGTCACCGTTGATTGCACGGTGACAATAAGCCCGGTTAATAATGGAGAGGTGTCAATAAGACACCAAATCCATTATTAATCCCAAAGTTATTAAATGTAAAAAAAAAAACAAAGCAAGAAAAAATCTTTTAATGAAATAAAAGAGACAACACAGTTTTCATTTCTTTTATTATACTCTCATTCCTGCGACGCCATCGATCTCCTGTAAAAAAAGAAAAAAAAAAAAAAACCAACATTAACCACCTGTCCGACGCAGTCCATAACGATAGTCCCACGACGATCCAGCTCTGCTACATCGCAATGACAGGCAGAGCCTGACATCCCGGCGCAGCACAGCTGCTTACCAGCTTCCCCGGCGGTGACGTCATCGGACTGACTGCTTTACGGCCGCGATTACCCAGCAGTCACTGCAGTTATCGCGAGAAACTGCATGTGACCGCCGGGGAAAGAAGATGGCGGCCATGAACAGTCCAGGACGTGACCGCCGGAGATCTTCTGCCGGGTAAGTGCCGCTGACTCCTGACAGACCCACCGACGGACACTGACAGTGACAGTGACAACCCCGATTCTGGTACCGATATGACGAAAATATCGGAACTCGGAAACGGAATTCCGATACAGCTAATATCGGCCGATACCCGATTTTGCAGTACCCGGAATGCTCAACACTAATGGTGAGATCTTTATTCTGGAACTATTCCATTTATGGACACCTTTTGGACAGTAATGTGTGACACTGTTTAACGTTATGTGGACAACTTACTACCGCGGTCCTATTCTCTCCCCCCCTCTTTCACAGATCTATTTTTTTAATTCTACTACAATCTGGTAAGAGTATTGGTTATACTATATTATATTGCCTGCATGATAAAATTTGATTGTTTATATATAATGCATATTATTGCCAAATATTTTGTTCTATATATTTTTTTCTTTTTTCCTTGCTCAATTTAGTTCATACAATGACCATATATTCATGTGATTCCCCTGTAGTCCTCATGTCTATGTACTTAGATTTAACATAATCTTACATATGATTGACTATTATTGCTTGATTGCTTTTGTTGCACTTATATCATCCCATAGGGGTATTAGTGTTCTGTTTATCCCGCCATATAGTGCATTTTCGTTTGTATTTTTTATTTAAAATTTTTTCCATGCAATTACCTCATGTGACATTTGAACATCGGTTTGATTGTGTTATATTTTATTTAAAATCCTCTAGTCTGGAAGAGGTCAGGTGATTACCGAAACGTCCAAAAATTGGATTGTATACGAATAAAAATTTTTTTTTTTCACTAGCATACTATTTTGAGTGCCGGATTAAATTTGTATTTAGTGTTACTTGGCTGACACCCTTACCCGAGCCCCCTTTTTCATGATCAAGGAGTGACGTGTCAACCATTTTCCATCTAGTGGGTTGCCTGCGTAATAGGGATTCCAGACAGGTAGGCCTTTGCACTTACTTTCAGTCAACTATTTGTGTTACTTTCCTTACATTTTTCTACCAACTGTACTGTATGAAACTGATGTTTGTGCCATCTGAGTGTGGCTGAAAAAAACTGGAATTTGTTGCATGAGTATCAGGGCTCCCAGCTGAGAAGGCTTACACCATTCCCTTAACCATCATGTCATAAATTGAAACTTAAATTTAAAGCTGTAATTGTTGGGCCAACCCTGATACCTCATGCTCGGCCCATGGCTTACTGCTCTGTCCATTAGAAAAGGTTCTACAGTGGGTCAATTGATGGCTACAGGAGCATATCAAAAATGATAAACAATCTTTATTGTAGAAATTCATAAAAAACAAGATAGATAAAAGATAAAACCTGATTAATGGCAATAAGGAGAACAGCGAAGCCAAAGTGCCACAAACCAAAAAGTGTTACATAGTCTATGGGATGAGCAAGAGTATATAAAAAAAAGGGAAACCAGAGAGGGCAAGAAGGCCGTCCTAAAAAAATTAATGATACAAAACATTAATGACAAGATGCCTACATTTTAAAATATATAGATCCTGTGGGGCAGTATTAAATGCATGTGCAATAAAAATAAACAAAATTAATTAAAAAGTAAACCATTGCTGGAAATATAAGGTGCCAAAAGTGTATAAAGCCTGCCACAGGAAACACATACAGTATAAACATTAATTAATAGCAATAGCAGCTAGTATATATGGTCAAAGACCAAGTATTGGTAAACGCAGGTTTCAAATCAGATTTGAGAGGTACAGTACACCTTCTCATTCAAAAAATTTTTCTGTATTTTCATGACTAATGAAAATTGTAGAAGAAACAGCGCTCAACCAGGTGAAATAATTTTCAAAAAGCTTTAATCCGCCATATAAGCATTTATATGGCGGATTAAAGCTTTTTGAAAATTATTTCACCTGGATGGAGCGCTGTTTCTTCTATTGCAATTGATTACGTGTCCAAGAAGGTTCCTTGGCTGTGAGACGAGCGCCCCAATGCAGTTAGTGCTGTCAGTCCACTCTGCTTTTTTAATGAAAATTGTAGAATCACACTGAAGGCATCAAAACTATGAATTAACACATGTGGAATTATACATTACACTTTACAAAAAAGAGTGAAACAACTGAAAATATGTCTTATATTCTAGGTTCTTCAAAGTAGCCACCTTTTGCTTTGATTACTGCTTTTTCACGCAGAAAAGGTGAACGGATAACTCTACATTCTGGTTCCCACCGTGAAGCATGGAGGAGATGTGATGGTGTTGGGGCGCTTTGCTGGTGACACTGTTGGGGATTATTCAAAATTGAAGCAGTGAGCGTCCAGCTCACCCCAAACCATCTCGATTGGGTTCAGGTCTGGTGACTGTGGAGGCCAGGTCATCTGGTGTAGCACCCCATCACTCTCCTTCTTGGTCAAATAGCCCATACACAGTCTGGAGGGTGTTTGGGGTCATTGTCCTGTTGAAAAATAAATGATGGTCCAACTAAACGCAAACCAGATGGAATAGCATGCTGCTGCAAGATGCTGTGGTAGCCATGCTGGTTCAGTATGCCTTCAATTTTGAATAAATCCCCAGCTGGTGACTCGGATAAACTTATCCTCAAAGCATAGGTGACTCTGGTCTTCCTTTCCTGGGGGCGGTCCTCATGTGAGCCAGTTTCTTTGTAGCGCTTGATGGTTTTTGCAACTGCACTTATACATAATTTCCGTTGTTACACACTTTTCGTTTAGTATATAATTCCACATGTGTAATTCATAGTTTTCATGCCTCAGTGTGAAGTACAATTTTCATAGTATGAAAATACAGAAAAATCTTAAATGAGAACCCTTACCTCCCAATTCTGGTATGCATGGTCCCCTCAACCCCCAATCCTGGTATGCATGGTACCCCTCAACCCCCCTATCCTGGTATGCATGTTACCCCTCATCCCCCAATCCTGGTATGCATGGCCCCCTCTCCCCCCCAATCCTGGTATGTATGGTCCCCTCACCCACTATCCTGGTACAACATGGTCCCCCTAACCCCCAATCCTGATATGCATGGTCCCCTCATCCTCAATCCTGACATGCAATGGTCCCCTCAGCCCCCTATACTGGTATGCATGGTCCCCCTCCCTCCTATCCTGGTATGGCATGGTTCTCTCACCCCCTATCCTGTATAACATGGTCCCCTCACCCCCCCAATTTGGAATGCAATGGCCCTTCACCCAATCCAATCCTGGTAATGAATGGTCCCCCTCACCCCCCAATCCTGGTAAGCATGGTCCCCTCACCCCCCAATCCTGGAATGCATGGTCCCCTCACCCCCCAATCCTGGTATTGTATGGTTCCCTCATCCCAATCCTGGTATAACATGGCACCCCTTACCTCCCAATTCTGGTATGCATGGTCCCCTCACACCCCATATCCGGTATGCATGGTCCCCCCCCCCCCAAATCCTGGTATGCATGGTCCTGTCACCCCCCATCCTGGTATGCATGTTCCCCTCCTCCCCAAATCCTGATATGCATGGTCCCCTCGCTCCCAATCCTGATATGCATGGTTCCCTCACCCCCTATCCTGGTATGCATGGTCCACTCACCTCCCTATCATGGTATGCATGGCCCCCCCTCACCCCCAAACCTGGTATGCATGTTCTCCTCCCTCCCCAATCCTGATATTCATGGTCCCCTCACTCCCAATCCTGATATGCATGGTTCCTTCACCCCCTATCCTGGTATGCATGGTCCTCTCACCCCCCTATCCTGGTATGCAATGGTCCTCTCACCCCCCCTATCCTGGTATGCATGGTCCCCTCACCCCCTCAGTCCTCGTATGCATGGTACCCCTCACCCCCCCAAATCCTTGAATGCATAGTCTGCTCACCCCCCAATCCTGGTATGCATGATCCCCTCACCCCCCCAAACCTGGTATGCATGGTCCCCCTCATACCCTATTGTAGGATGTATGGTACCCGTTCACCCCCCAAACCTGTATACATGGTCCCCTCATCCCAAATCCTGAATATGCATGGTCCCCCCTCATCCCTATCGCAGGATGTATGGTCCCCCTCACCCCCCAATCCTGGTATGCATGGTCCCCTCATCCCCCAATCCTGTATACATGGCACTCCTTACCTCCTAATTCGGTATGCATGGCCCCCTCACCCTCCAATCCTGGTATGCATGTAACCTCACCAATATCGTAGGATGTATGGTACCCTCACCCCCCAATCCTGGAATGCATGGTCCCTCATCCCAATCCTGGTATGCATGGCCCTCTCACCTCCCTATCCTGGTATGATGCTGGTCCTCTCACCCCTCTATCCTGGTATGCATGGTCCCCTCACCCAATAATCTTGATATGCAGGCCCTTCACCCCTATCCTGGTATGCATGGTCCCCTCACCCCCCCAATCCTTATATGCATGGTCCCCTCACCACCCTATCCTGGTATGCATGGTCCCTCATCCCCCCAATCCTGGTATGCATGGTCCCCTCACCCCCCCAATCCTGGAATGCATGGTCCCCTCACCCTCCAATCCTAGTATACATTTGCACCTCTTACTTCCCAATCCTGGTATGCATAGCCCCCTCACCCCCCCAATCCTGGTATGCATGGTCACCTCACCCCTATCGTAGGATGTATGGTACCCCTCAACCCCCCAATCCTGGTATGCATGGTCCCCTCATCCCCAATCCTGGTAATGCAATGCCCCCCTCATCCCCCCAATTCTGGTATGCATGGTCCTCCCACCCCCCCCATCCTGGTAATGCATGGTCCTCCTCACCCTCTATCCTGGTATGCATGGTCCCCTCACCCACCAATCCTGATATGCATGGTCCCCTCACCCCCCCTATCCTGGTATGCATGGTCCCCTCACCAACCCCTATCCTGGTATGCATCCCCACCCCCCCAATCCTGGAATGCATGGTCTCATCACCCCCCAATCCTGGAATGCATGGTTCCCTCACCCCCCATCCTGGTATGCATGGTCCCCTCACCCCCAATCCTTGGCATGCATGGTCCCATCACCCCCCCAATCCTTGAATGCATGGTCCGCTCACCCCCCAATCCTGGTATGCATGGTCCCCTCACCCCCCCCCAATCCTGGTAGCAGTCACCCCTCATCCCTATCGTAGGATGTATGGTACCCCCTCACCCCCCCCAAATCCTGGATGCATGGCCCCCTCATACCCAATCCTGGTATAACATGGCAACCCCTTAACTCCCAATTCTGTATGCATTGGTCCCTTCATTCCCCAATCCTGGAATGCATGTTCCCCCCCCTCATCCCTATTTCCTGGGTTGCTCGGTGGGAGCTCGAGTCCCCGCTCTGCATGTTAGATGTTCTTTAGAGAGCCATTGAACATGCAGGGATTGTCTGCCACACACTGTAATGCCGCAGCCATGATGGTTGTGGCATTACAGTGATTGGCTGGCCGCACAGCATCATCCCGTCTATATCAGACCTGGCGCCGCCCTGCTTGTCACAAGTCTACCCAGAATCAGGCAGTGTAGGAAGAGGTGCTGTTGAGCTAGGGAGAAATTTGCTTGTTTCTTATTTAGTGAGTGTAGGAGTGTAGACATCAATATATTTATACAAAATATCCATCTCAACGAATAGTTCTTCAAAGGACTAATCCAGCTGCATAGAAATCAGTGCTAGGCAGGCAGGCAGTGTATGTGGCAGACTGCAGTGCATATAGCAAGAGGGTCCTTCTAGTTCTGTCTGCTGCTGCTGCTTTTTACAGATAAATCCTGATTATTTGCTGAAAAAAGCAATCCAAGAACACCGTTTTTCTGCTCCATTTGCTTGTTGGCACTACAGAATACAGCCAGATCCTTTCCATATTACAGCGCTAAAAATCCAGCTATTTAAAACTGTGGTTTGTCCGTCACAGGGAAATACATATAAGTGCGCTCAAAATTCTTGCCATTTCTGGCCTCCATTTAAAGTTTGTTGCAGTGTCTTAGCGAAGTTATTGACACCAGTTTGTGTACAAAATAGTTACCTACAGGCCACTATGTAAAACTGTGGTTTGTCCATCACACGGATCACATATAAGTGCGCTCAAAATTCTGCCATTTCTGGCCTCCATTTAAATTTTGTTTGCAGTGTCTTAGCAAAGTCATAGACCCAGTTTGCTGATAAAAAAATAGTTACCTAAGGCCAAAAATTAAAACTGTGATTTGTCCATCACATGGATCACATATAAGTGCGCTCAAAATTCTGCCATTTCTGGCCTCCATTTAAATTTTGTTGCAGTGTCTTAGCGAAGTTTATTGACACCGGGGTTTGCTGTTAAAAATAGTTACCTACAGGCCAGCTATTTAAAACTGTAGTTTGTCCGCTCCAAATTCAGCCATTTGTAGTGAACATGGAAAATATTGTCCTCCATTAAAATGGCAAGGCGCGTGGCAAGGGGCGGGGAACTGGACATGATGGTGATGGTGCATGCAGAGGCCGAGGCCGTGGGCAGGCTGAAATTGTGGCACAACAAACACCCACATCTTCTCGCATGAGCTTCCTGTCTGAATTCATAGGGACCAGAGAACAGCACTATTGAAACCAGAGCAGTGTCAAAAGGTTGTTTGGTTGGATAGCGGATAATGCTTCCAGTTACTTTGCCAACACAATGGAAAAAAAAATTTGATTCAGCTCACCCCAAGAAGTGTGTTCCAAATAGCATGTTCAATCCGAGCAGGGACTCGTCTCCACCCGACGTGGCAATGAAGTACTTAAAAAAGGAATGTCCAGCTCCGGAGTTAAAAGCCAAGTATACTTTATTGAAGATCCATTAAAAGTTCATAATATGGCTGCTGTATTCATCTTAAGGTAAGCCCATGCTGGGCTACCAGAGGATAGCCTCGTGAGGTCTGGACGCGTTTCAACACTATGTGTTTCTTAGACTGAGTCTAAGATGAATACAGCAGCCATATTATGAACTTTTAATGGATCTTCAATAAAGTATACGTTCTTGGCTTTTAACTCCGGAGCTGGACTGTCCTTTTCTAAGTACTTTGCCAACACCACCACCCTGTCTTCCACACGATCAAGTCTCAGAAGCCGTGAGTCTGGACCGCATATTCCTAACCCTGATCCTCCTTCCACCCACCATGCCGAGTGCCCGGAGACAACTCATCCCACACTTGGACACTCCAAAGAGCTGTTCACTTTTCCATTTATAGATTTGGGCTTCTCGCCCGGTCCACTTGAAGCAGGGCAAGAGGAGATCACATGTAGCGATGCCAAAATTTTGAGCAGCCACGGTCACATGAAGGTAACAGTTGGAAAGTGTCCACAAGAGGTGGACAATGATGAGACACAATTGCCAGAAAAAAACAAAATAGAACAGCGCTCCATCCAGGTGTATATAGTAGAAAAAACTTTATTCAGCCATAAAAGACGACGTTTCGACCATAGTCAGGTCTTTGTCAAGACCTGACTATGGTCGAAACGTCGTCTTTTATGGCTGAATAAAGTTTTTTCTACTATATACACCTGGATGGAGCGCTGTTCTATTTGTTTTTACATGGATTTTCCAAGCTGGTTCCTTGGACTCGGTACGTGCGCCCCCACTCTGAGGTGCTGTCAGCTTGCTCTATCACAATTGCCAGAAAGTCAGGAGGAGGACCAGAGTGCGAAAATGGAAGATGAGGTTGTGGATGATATAGTAACTGACCCAACCTGGCACGAGGACATGCAGAGCGAGGACAGCAGCACACAGGGGGAGGGAGGCGTAGCACCCCAACAGGCAGGAAGAAGCAGACAGAAGGTGGGCAACCATTCCCCGTAACACCAGCACGATGGACGTTGCCAGTACAACGGTCTGGTTGTTTTTTAAAGACACTGCCGATAATACCAAAAACGCCTTTTGCACCACCTGCCAGGTGGCAACCAGCAGGGGTAGCAAAACTACCAACAGCATGATCAGGCACATGGCAACAAAGCACCTGACTTTGTGGGCCAAATTCCAGGGTCCAGGAACAGTGTCTGCGGGTGACACCACTGCTTTGTCCGCTGTTGTGCGTGCAAGCTAGTCCCCTGTCCATGTGAATGCGAAGATGCCTCCTGCCCTGCACCTGTCGTTGCACACTCTCAACTAACACCATCAGCATTGTCCCAGCACAGCGTTCAGTTGCCCATACCCCAGTCCTTGGAATGCAAATGCAATACGCAGCCCAAAGCCCCACAGGCCACACTACTAAATTCTCACATTTCGCGACTGCTTGCTCTCGAAATGTTGCCTTTTAGCTGATGGAGACAGAAGCTTTCCGCAACTGATGGCGGCGGCCGTCCCCCGGTACTTGGTCCCCAGCTGCCACTATTTCTCCTGGGGTGGCAGTCCCCTCCATTACATAAGCACGTTTCCCACAACATTAGCCGTACCCTCAACAATGCAGTTACTGGAAAGTCCACCTAACCACGGACACGTCAACAAGTGCTTGTGGGCAGGGATGGTACATTTCGCTGATGGCACACTAGGTTAACATCGTGGAAGCTGGGACCCAGTCGGACCTTGGATGGAACACGTCCTCCTGACGCTGAGCACTGCGGGCCCTAGGTCAATCAGGGTTGCCCCCACAGTCTACAGCTCCTGCACCTCCTCCTCTTCAGCCTCCATCTCTGAAATGATCACATCAGTCACAAGCTGGAAACACTGCAGCACTGACTCAGCCAAGCAGCAACAGGCTGTGCAGAAGCTAATATGCTTAGGTGACAAAACACACAATGCTGAAGAGTTGTGGACAGCTATGAAAGAGCAGGCAGATCTGTGGCTGACACCGCTGAACATACAGTCAGGCATGGTCATGTGTGACAATGGCCAGGACCTGGTGGCGGCTCTGAGGCGAGGGGAGCTTAAACACGTACTCTGCCTGGCCCTTATGCTTAACCTTGTGGTTGAGCGGTTTCTCAAAAACCTACCAGGAGCTGCTGGATCTGTTTGTCAAAAGTACACCACCTGTGTGCCCATTTTAGAAAGTCAGCTACAGCTTCAGCCGACCAGCAGTGTTTGCAGCTTCTGGCTCACCGACTGTTGTGTGATGTCCCCACATGTTGTAACTCTATACTGCAGATGTTGGGAAGGATTTGTAAGCAGAAGAGTGCAGTTGTTGACTACCAGCATCAACAAGGCCTTTGGTATTAAGTTCAAACTCCACACATAAGACCTCAGGAGTGTACATTGATATCAGACATATGTACCATCCTCCAAAACTTTGAGGACACCACCAAGATATTGAGCGGCGATGACACCATAATTAGCATAACCATCCTGCTCATCTGCATTCTGAAAAGCTCTCTGCTCACAAAGAAAGAGGAGGCATTGCAGGCAGAGCACGATGAGATGGAGCAAGGACCCATACAGGGTGATTACACACAGTCCAGCCTCAACTCATCCCAAAGTGGATTGGGTGACAATAAGGAAGAGGGTGAGGAAGAACAGAAGCTAGTTTCATGCACTATAGATGGTACTACCTGCACAACTGTCATACCTTCTGTTCAGCTTGGATGGCCTGAGGACAGGGAGGAGGAGGAGGAGAGCATGGTCAGACGTCCTCTTGGTTTGGAGACAGAAGTCTTGCTTGTTAGCAGTCTGGCAGGCATGGCTGAGTTTATGTTACACTGCCTTTCCCATGACCCTCGCGTTTTCAAAATTTTGGGTGACAGTCATTACAGGTTGGTGACACTTCTAGACCCACGCTACAAGGAGAACTTTCTATCTCTTATTCCCGAGGCGGACAGGTCTACTAAAATGGGGCAGTACCAGTAGGCCCTTGTTGTGGAATTATTAAAAAACTTCCTATCTGAAAACGCTGGCGGCAGGGGTCACAGTTCGTTGGACAATCAAGGAGTACAGGCGAGAGACACACAACTCCAATCCAGCAGAGGCAGGGGAACACTGTCAAAGTTCTGGGAGAGTTTTCTCAGACCCTTCCATCGCACAGGCCCTGAGGCGCAGGGTACTCTCACAAGGAGTGCAAAGTTTGGGAAGATGTTGAAGGAGTACCTTGCTGATCGTACCAACATCCTCCATGATTCCTCTGTGCCTTTTAATTATTGGGTATCCAAGCTGGACACGTGGCATGAACGCCTTGCACCTGATGAAGGTGGATTTACCGCCGAAAAGCTTCGTGAGGAGATAATGACCAAGTAAAGAAGTTTCTTTTCTATCTAAAACAAGTATCTGTCTTGGTCTGAGCACCCTAATCAGCCACACTTCCTTCCTTGCATTTTAAGAATAGTAAAAGCTGCCTGATGGTCCTATAAAAATAGGCTTTGTGACTTTCAGAGTCTCTCCTTCATAAATGAAACAGGATGTGTCTGATGATGTGTCACACACCACATGGCCAGCTAAGGTTGTAAAATGTTAAAATGACATTTCCCAGTGAATGCATTTGTCTTGGTTGAAAGCAATGCTAAAGTTCAAAATCGCATCAAAAACGCTAAGTGTGAACATAGCCCAAGGTGTGGAGGAGCTTTTTTGTTTTTGGTTATTTATTTTGCCTTATATACAAGTCATTACCCTGGAAAGGATGTTCCTTAACATATTTTCCAGGAAAATCCATTTTGGTTTCATTTTTCTATGTTTTATTGTGAGTCTGTAAAAGTGGCGTAAGACTCTGACAACATTGTTCACAGCAGTGACCTGGAAGTCAGAAATGCTTCCAGGCAGGTACAGACTGGGAGTGAAATTCAGCCCTGGCATTTGAAATCATAGAGGCCCATGCTTTTCCCATCCTCAAGTACCAGATAGACTATATTACTAATATTACCCTGGATGGAGGAAAGCAAGATTTGCTACATGATCAATATTTCTAATGATTCCCGTGGCCTGCTGGGGTAAGTGAAGGAGTCGGCGACTTTGTGCTCCGTCACAACTCTAAAATATGGGTATCTTGAGGACACCAATTCTGTTAACAACATAGCAGACAAAGCGGCCCATGACCAGACAGGCCCTTCTGGCATTTGCCAGAATTGCCAGATGGCCAGTCCAGCCCTGCTTCCAGGGGTCTTACCCATGATGTTCCCATGTCATTTGAGCACTGCTCCCATTGATTTCCGCAATTTCTAGTCCCTCTGCAGACCGCCGAATGCTCAAGTTTCCCACAGACTTACATTGGGCTCGTTGCTCGGGTCGAGCACCCGAGCATTCCAATTTGTTCGACCCGAGCAATGAACATCTGAGCATTTTAGTGCTCGCCCATCACTACTTGTGTTATCTTTGTCTAATACTTCCATTTGTTTGGTGATGCGAAACATTAAAGTGTGACAAACGTGCAAAAGAATAGGAAATCAGGAATGGGCAAACACTTTCAAACAACTGTAGTTCTAAATACATAAAAAATCAAATACTTGCCTCTCCCCTTTCCACGCTACTGAGGTCACCTCAGAATCTTCTGACTCTCTGCAGTGCTCGGCACAGAGGGCGCGATGTAGTGACATCATTGCGCCATCTGCCCTGAAACGTCTTATAGAGTCGGAAGACACTGAAGAGACTGGAGCAGCATGAAAAGGGGAGAGGCGAGTATTTGAGGATGGGCTCTCCCGACTCATGCACCTGATAGTGTGCTGGTGTCCCCGACAGCGAGGAGGCCCCTCCATTCGTCCAGGGCCCTGGCACTTGCCCCGGTGCCGCTGGTGGTGATGCTGGCCCTGCCCACTGCGCCCAGTGTATAACATCTAGCCCCTCTGCCCCGGTCTATTACATTCAGCCCCTTTCCCAGTGTATAACTTTTGGCTCCATGCCTTCCCTCATTGTATAACATCCGTGCCCTCGCCTCATGTTGTATAATCCACGGACCTCACGCCACAGTGTGGAATATCCGGCCGCTTGATCCTGGTGTATAATCTCTGGCCTCCCGCCCCCGTTGTATAACCTCCGGCCCTCCATTATGCTGTCTGCCTTTCCTAGTATGTAACAGAGTGGCTGGTGGTGCAGACCTGAATATGGAGCCACTGGTGTAACAAGTCCGTTCATGATATTTCTTCCCTCCTAAATCTTCCTCATCACCTTTGAATGATATTATTGAGAAGTTTAAGGAACTGCAAAACTCAGCCTCGAAGGGGAGACCACGTAATATTACAGGGCAGGGGAACCAAGTGCTGAGGAGCAGAAGACAGACAGGTCACAAATACTCTGCTGACTCCATAATTGCAGCATCTATATCTTCTCTGGTATTAACATCAGCACTGACACTGCACCCCAGCCGGGAGCGTCATGGTTGAGCATCTGCATGCAGCCGCACATCACCAAGCACAATGCCGATCATCAGATGGAGTGGTGTAAAGCCACAATATTTCAGCATACAATACATTTTTGACAACCTTGTGGGAAAAATTTGGAAAGGCCCTTTTATTGTTCCCCATAAGCTCCATACAGACATGGTTGGGGGAGTTTTGTGGAAGAACATAACCGGCTGCCCAGAGTCCGGGTCTCATCCCCATCTAACACCTTTGGGATGAACTAGGAGGAGATTGTGAGACCAGCATCTCCCCAAAATCAATGTCTGACCTCACAAATACTCTTTTGGATGAAAGGGCAAAAAAGTCCCACAAAACCTTGTAGAAAACCTTCTCATAAGAGCGGGAGCTGTTCTATCTGGAGAGGGGCGACTTCATAAATTAATCTCTATGGATGTAGAATGGGAGGTGAGAGAAGTTTCTGTAGATGAAATGTTGAAGGGTGCACATACTTTTCTCCATATAGTGCAGTGTGATTGCTCATCTCATACCTCTATAGAAGTGCTGGTGCCCCTTCCAGTAGGTGGATCTCTCGTGTTTGGATGGTGACTCATGAGGCTTTGGTGGTTTCTTGTCGGGGTCACTTCCATTGTCATGTACAGGAGCGGATTTTCTCTCTCCGTTTCCTGTGAAATTTGAGGGACTGAAAAGTCACGAATCTGTGTATACAGTATATGACAACTAATACTAGAGGAGATGTGTAAAGCACCCCAAACTCTAAATATCTCAGTGATAAAAGCTGAAAGGTCAGATAATGAACCCGAGTACCTTTTTCAAATGAGGGCGCAGATTTTTTCTTATCTCCAATATTAGGGGGCTCCTGTCTCGGGTTATCACCTCCTGGCAAGAAAATAATTAATTATCCTGTGAACATATTTGTCATATAATTATTACTATATTATATTCCTCTAGTGTCTTGAAACAGCTTTTTGCTTCCTGCTCTCAATTTTATGTGGGCTGTCATGCGGGCATTTTTACTCACACCATAAGCATGCAGTGGTGTTAATGCTAATTCTCTCACATATGTGTATATATGTATGACCTCCACCTCCTAGTGACCTGCACAACCCATCCTCCTCCATTACTTCCTAAAAATATACATACATATATGTCTCTCTACCTCAACCGCTCTTATTCTTCACTTTTGAGCTATTCTGTGCTTCCAGTACTGCTACATTAGTTTCCACCTTCCAGCTAATCTTTGCTTTCAGTACTGCTGCATCAGACTCTACTATTCAACTCTGCTATTCTGTGTTACTAGCTCTGTTTTACCAATCTCTGTCTTTCAGCTAATCTGTGGCTCTAATAGTGCTGCATCAGTCTGTCATTCAGCTCTGCTATTTTGTACTTCTAGTACATTAGTCTTTAAAGGTCACCTCTGCTATTCTGTTCTTCCAGTACTGCTACATCAGTCTCTACTATTCAACTCTGATATTCTGTGTTACTAGCTCTGTTTTACCAGTCTCTGTCTTTCAGCTAATCTGTGGCTCCAATAGCAAGCATCAGTATCTGCTGCTGTTCAACTCTGCTATTCTGTGCTTCCAGTACTGCTACATTAGCTTCTCCTGTTCTGCTCTGCTGTTCCAAATTTCCAATACTGCAACATTAGTCTTTGCTGTCCTAGTCTGCTTTTCAGTAATGCTACAATACAGTTTCTGCTGCTGAGCTTTGCTATTCTGTGTTTTCACTACTGCTACATCAGTCTCTGCTGTTCAGCTCAGTTATTTTATTATGTGCTTCTTGTTCTGCTACATCAGTCTCTGCTGTTCAGCTCAGTTATTATGTGCTTCTAGTACTGCTACATCAGTCTCTGCTGTTCAGCTCAGTTACTATGTGCTTCTAGTACTGCTACATCAGTGTCTGCTGTTCAGCTCAGTTATTCTGTGCTTCTAGTACTGCTACATCAGTCTCTGCTGTTCAGCTCAGTTATTATGTGCTTCTAGTACTGCTACATCAGTCTCTGCTGTTCAGCTCAGTTATTATGTGCTTCTTGTTCTGCTACATCAGTCTCTGCTGTTCAGCTCAGTTATTATGTGCTTCTAGTACTGCTACATCAGTCTCTGCTGTTCAGCTCAGTTACTATGTGCTTCTAGTACTGCTACATCAGTGTCTGCTGTTCAGCTCAGTTATTCTGTGCTTCTAGTACTGCTACATCAGTCTCTGCTGTTCAGCTCAGTTATTATGTGCTTCTAGTACTGCTACATCAGTCTCTGCTGTTCAGCTCAGTTATTATGTGCTTCTTGTACTGCTACATCAGTCTCTGCTGTTCAGCTCAGTTATTATGAGCTTCTTGTACTGCTACATCAGTCTCTGCTATTCAGCTCAGTTATTATGAGCTTCTAGTACTGCTACATCAGTCTCTGCTGTACAGCTCAGTTACCGTATTATGTGCTTCTAGTACTGCTACATCGGTGTCTGCTGTTCAGCTCAGTTATTCTGTGCTTCTATTACTGCTACATCAGTCTCTGCTGTTCAGCTCAGTTATTATGTGCTTCTTGTACAGCTACATCAGTCTCTGCTATTCAGCTCAGTTATTATGAGCTTCTAGTACTGCTACATCAGTCTCTGCTGTACAGCTCAGTTATTATGTGCTTCTAGTACTGCTACATCAGTGTTTGCTGTTCAGCTCAGTTATTCTGTGCTTCTAGT
>JARQOD010000001.1:513413441-513489885 GCA_033576555.1 Oophaga sylvatica
AAAAAAAATTTTTATTCGTATACAATCCAATTTTTGGACGTTTCGGTCAATCACCTGACCTTCTTCAGACTAGAGGATATAAATAAATATAAACACAATCAAACCGATGTTCAAATAGTCACATGAGGATAATTGCATGGAAAAATTTTAAATAAAAAATACAAACGAAAATGCACTATATGGCGGGATAAACAGAACACTAAGATACCCCTATGGGATGATATAAGTGCAACAAAAGCAATCAAGCAATAATACGTCAATCATATGTAAGATTATTGTAAATCTAAGTACAAGTAAGAAATGATGGACAATACAAGGAATCACATGAATATATAGGTCATTGTATGAACTAAATTGAGCAAGGAAAAAAGAAAAAATATATAGAACAAAATATATGGCACATAATATGCATTATATATAAACAATCAAATTTTATCATGCAGGCAATATAATATAGTATAACCAATACTCTTACCAGATTGTAGTAGAATTAAAAAAATAGATCTGTGAAAGAGGGGGGGAGAGAATAGACCGCGGTAGTAAGTGTCCACATAACGTTAAACAGTGTCACACATACTGTCCAAAAGGTGTCCATAAACTGGAATAGTTCCAGAATAAAGATCTCACCATAGATGTCCAGACAGGGTGTTTGTGAGGTAAACAGGCGCTAAGAGGTAGAGCAATGTGAGTCAATTGCTGTAAGGAATGGCGCTAGTTAGGAGCAGTGCATGTGTGTGCTGAATACGCTGGTGTTACTGGAAGTGATGTTACAAAGCGGGGACACAGCTGGTGGAACGCTGGATGGGCGGCCGACCGGAAGTGAGTCATGGTCTGGTTCTCCTAGGCGGAAATGAACCGTGGAGCGCTCATGGAACGCATACAGGAAGTGCAAAGTGATCCCGACTTAGTATACTGCAGACTTAAGCAGCGCTGGAACCTATAGGAAGGTGAGTATCAGTGAAATAAAAGTTCAAGATTTGCCTAAAAGAAATAAGAGAAGAACTTTGTTATATGAGTAAACTGGTGATTAAATAATTCATATTATAAACAAGATATGGGCAAATAATAGAGATAAGGATTAATAGCTTCATAAAATGGAGACTCATAAAGTACAGATTTAAATGGCGCTATGTCATAATCCATACAGATGGTATATCAAACATTTCATGGCACAATCAGGAATTGAAGGCATCATATGAGTAAAATTAGACCAGAGACGTTATCATAGATAGTGCACACATAAACTTGGCACAGAGACCTGGGTGGTCATATTACATATAGTATGATTGCGATATATAGTGTAGAAAAAGTTGTGGGAGTGTGAGACATATGTAGAACTAATCTGTTCGTAGTACCTTAATGTAGACCAACAGTCAGTGTCATACTCCCTATTAAGACCCTTTGGTTCTAGAGTTTGTAGTAAGTGAATCCAGTAGGCCTCCCTATGGCGCAGTCTCTTAAAGGGAATCTGTCACCCTAAATTGGCGGGATATTTAAATGATGGCAGTCAGGTCAGATGGGCGGTGTTTTGGGTACTTGCCTTAACATGTTGTTCGCCGCTGTCTCCATTATTTCTGGGAATTGTAGTCGTTGCCCTCCATATAACGCGCCTGTGCATTGCAATCTGCGGGCAAAGCATACTGCGCGTGCGCAATTCAAGATTGCAATGCGTAGGTGCGTTATATGGAGGGCAATGACTACAATTCCCAGAAATAATGGAGACAGCGGCGAACAACATGTTAAGGCAAGTACCCAAAACACCGCCCATCTGACCTGACTGCCATCATTTAAATATCCCGCCAATTTAGGGTGACAGATTCCCTTTAACTAAATTGCCGCCTCTTCTATTCAGGTGTACCTGCTCCAACATCAAAAACGTAGTTGCGCTATGGTGTGTCCTGCTGTATTGAAGAGGCAATTATCTTGAAAATGTGAATTGTTGGATCGAGTCTAAATTGCAACCTCTTGTTGAGGAACTGCCCTCCTTCCTTAAGGACACCGGTGAGCTCCTCCGTAGGGTAGATGGGCTACAATTGGACAGTGACACGATGTTGGTTACAGCTCATGTCGAATCACTGTATACCAGCATTAGGCATAAAGATGGCCTTAAAGCAATAGAATTTTTTCTATCTGCATCTGTTCTCCCTGTGGGTATCAGGGATCTGATTTTGGAGTTGTTAGAGTTTGCACTATCGCATAATTTTTTCACCTTCAAGGGGTCCTTCTTCCTGCAGCTCCAGGGCACAGCAATGGGGGTGTCCTATGCGCCCGCATATGCTAATTTGTTCCTGGGGCTGTGGGAGAGGGACCTCCTCCTGTCGGATCAGGTGGAGTCAATGTGCCGGGTCCTTTCATGGACGCGGTACATTGACGACATACTCCTGATCTGGCAGGGGTGTGGGGAAGATTTACAGGAATTTTTTTCTGTTTTGAATGACAATGATCGAAACATCCATCTTACCTTTAAGGGAGATCATAATGAAATCGAATTCTTAGATGTAAAGATCAAAAGAGATAATTGCAATGAGTTGCAGACTATTATCTTTCGCAAGGCAACCTCATCAAACATGTTATTACATGCTTCATCCTCTCACCCGCAGCATGTCATTCAATCTGTTAAAACAGGACAATTTCTGCGAATTCGCAGACTTTGCTCTACCGATGAAGATTTTTTCAACAGGCAGAAGATTTAAAAAATCGACTATTGGAACAAGGTTATAGTAAAAAATGATCAAAAGGGCTTTTAATAGAGCCAAACATTCATCGAGACATGATCTTCTTTATAAATCATATAATAAGAAAGATGAAGGAAAAGTTAGATTCATTACCGATTTCCATTCACAGTTTCCAGCTATGAGAAAGGCCTTAGAAAAATCTTGGCCAATCCTGAAAGCAGACCCAGTTTTGTCTAGATTCCTCCCTGAGAGGGTCGCCATTACATCACGAAGGTCGCGTAATTTACGCGACTTTCTTGTACATAGTCATTATGTTGACAATACTAAAAAGATGTTTTTTGATAACGTGAAGGTGACAAATGGATGTACTCCTTGTGGCCGGTGCGTAGCATGTAAAAATATTCAACGGAGTGCTACATTTTATAATACCTCCAAATCGCGTACTTTTAAAATCAAGAAACACATTACATGCACTAGCACTAATGTGATCTATTTTGCAACTTGTCCTTGTGACAAAATCTATATAGGCCTGACCACACGCCAACTTAAAGTGCGTGTAAGAGAACATGTTCTGGGCATCTTCACAGCGGCCACACAGGAAGAAATATTGTCTCTTAAAACTATTCCACGCCATTTCAAGACACATCACGGATGTAATGGTGACCTTCTGAAAGTAAGGGGTATAGACATGTTAGATGTCAACATTCGAGGTGGTCGTATCTCTAAGAGACTTTCACAATTGGAATCTAGATGGATCTGGACACTAGATACTGTACATCCGCTAGGACTAAATGAATGTTTAAGCTATGCTCCTTTTCTTTGATTACCCGTCTAATGTGTTGGGTATAGCATCTCGACACCAATTTTAATATTTCAATTATTTTATATTAATTTTGGTTTGATATTCATTGATCTCCCTCTCTATGCTCTAGTAATAAATGACGATATTGGTTGCCAGTATTCAAAGTGTTGCTTATAAGATGGAATTGACATCGGCTATGAAGTTATCGGATCCTTGATTCGCCTCTTCAACATCAACGACCAGACAGGATCACTTTTGATCCGAAAAAATTGATTGTTTTATATGATATGCAATCTGTTAATATTGTCATTTGTTGTCGAGTAACAAATTATTTGATTATTGTCGATTTAATATAGATTTGATATACTATTTTATATACCTTATAGGCAGATGTGATATGGCTATAGTTTTCATAATTATAGTGCAACATTAATCTTCATAGATGATATTGCGATATACTCCAATCATAGGCAGTCTACTATGACAATATGTTTCTGGATGCTTTGCTAAGAGATGTCCCTGAATATTGAGCTGAATTGATTTGTCTTTATTTTTTATTTTTAAACTATTGCTGCTATTTAATTAGTATGTCTCCTGTCTGTACGCGCATGTTTGACATTGCATCTGCGACCCCATCTGGCTCTCGGCGTCTCTCGCTGTGTTAAGCCTAGGCCCACCCACAGCATGACGCCGACGCCACTTGGCGTCTCGGTATGCATAGCAACATTCGCGTCATCAAAGGTCGGAGACGTCATTTCCGGTCACACATTTCCGGCTAGTTATGCAGCTGAAGGGGATGCAATTGTGGCGGGCACCACTATTTAAAAGAGCACAATGAGGTGAGATACTTATGCCCCCTGATGAAGGCAGGACTGAAACGTGCATTGGGGCACGTGCACACATAATCCCTAGACCCCGCCAGCAGCACCTTGATTACATCTGCGCTAATAGGTAATATGGTGGCAGCTAATGCTGCATTCTACTAAGATGGTCTCTCCCACCTTAGTGATAGGAACAATGTTTTTTTCATGCATATACTGAATATATTATGATTATTGTAATGTGATATTTTTTGTCATAAGAGTTTAGAGGAATTGTGTCCTTGTATTGTATTCTAAATCATTGTTCTTGTCGAGGTGATATTCCTGGCGATATCTCTATACATACTCATAATATATGACATTAGTCTAAACATTACCAGTGGAGTTGTATATTATTGTAGGTCTTGGGGTGGTGTGCTCCTGTTTTAAATTTAGCTTTTAATTGTGTGTGTTTTTGATGTGCACCTGACACCAGTGAGTGTTTTCCACACTCCACAACCCTGTATGTCCATTTGCTCATAAATAAAGTTTTTTGTATATTTTTTCGACGGACGAGTACATCTTTTCTTCCACCTATGTGGTTGCTGTTTATATGTTATCTGATGTGTCCCAGTAGATTCATGGCCATATATAGCCCCCTATAGTAGGTAATAATTATTTTGGGTTTAACATGATGTGGCATTTATGGTTGAACATTATTAATGTATTGAAGTGGTGAGGAATAGGAAGATGATTCTTCTTACACTGTATATCCGATTTATGGTGCGATATCCTATCCTTAATCACCTGAGTGGTCTCGCCTACATACATCTTTCCACAGGGACATTTAAAAGCGTAGATTACTAATGTGGGGTCACAGGTGTGAAATCCTAGAATCGGGATACCTACACCCGTACAAGGATGTGAAAAGTGTGGCCCTTTGAGGACATTGGTGCATTGTGCGCAACGTAAGCAAGGAAAAGTACCCTTCTTTTGAGTATGAAGAAATGACTGTCTTGTGGTAATCCGGGTAGGGCCTATATCAGCCCTAACAAGTTTATTGCGCAAATTACTTGGTCTTCTAAATCACGGTAAAAAAAGGATTTGGAATTCTGGAACCTCAGGAAAACTGTCACGGAGGACATACCAATGTTTACGAATTTTGTGATGAAGTCCATACATCAAAGGATGATATGTATGGACAAAAGGGATTCTGTGTACTGATGTTAATGATGAGGAAGTGGCTGGAGATGAACAGGAATTGTGGAGCAATGATCTGGGATAACCTCTATCTATGAATTTCTCCTCCATTTCGTTTAAGCGTTGAACTTGTGTCAGAGGATCACTCACGATCCTACGTACCCTCTCAAATTGGGAAATGGGAACTATTCCAGTTTATGGACACCTTTTGGACAGTATGTGTGACACTGTTTAACGTTGTGTGGACACTTACTACCGCGGTCTATTCTCTCCCCCCCTCTTTCACAGATCTATTTTTTAATTCTACTACAATCTGGTAAGAGTATTGGTTATACTATATTATATTGCCTGCATTATAAAATGTGATTGTTTATATAATGCATATTATGTGCCATATATTTTGTTCTATATATTTTTTTCTTTTTTCCTGGAGGATAATCCTTGCTCAATTTAGTTCATATAATGACCATATATTCATGCGATTCCTGTAGTCCTCATGTCTATGTACTTAGATTTAACATAATCTTACATATGATTGACGTATTATTGCTTGATTGCTTTTGTTGCACTTATATCATCCCATAGGGGTATCTTAGTGTTCTGTTTATCCCGCCATATAGTGCATTTTCTTTTGTATTTTTTATTTAAAAAATTTTTCATGCAATTATTCTCATGTGACTATTTGATTGTGTTATATATTTATTTATATCCTCTAGTCTGAAGAAGGTCAGGTGATTGACCGAAATATCATAAAATTGTATTGTATACGATTAAAAAAAAATTTTTCACTAGCATACTATTTTGAGTACCCCCCAGATGGAGATCCAACTTGGAGTCTCCACATTTCAAAAAAATATTGTCAAACACAACTAAAGTGGCAATAATTTCCACAGAGTAGAAACAGTATAATAGGCCTCTCACACACCTTTGACTACAGGCAACCCACCAGATGGAAACCCAACTTGGAGTCTCCACATTTAAAAAAAATATTGTCACACACCACTAAAGTGTCACCAATCTTCACAGAGTAGAAATAGTATAATAGGCCTCTGACACACCTTCCACTACAGCTGTGATGGAGAAATACTTGGCACTCGTATAGGTGTGTTCAAGAACTTATTTATTGAGTGAAGAAATTCCAGAAAAAATGAGACCTTTCAGTCAATACCTGACCTTCATCAGTCATCTGATTAGAGGAGATCTGTGTAGAAGTACGCTGTGTGAGGGTCTGCAGTGTCCACTGCTAAGACAGAGAGCGCTTCCTGCCACACAGATCTCCTCTATCCTGATGAAGGTAAGGTATTGACCGAAACGTCTCATTTTTTCTGGAATTTCTTCACTCAATAAATAAGTTCTTGAACACACCTATACGAGTGCCAAGTATTTCTACATTACAGCTGACAAATTTGGTTATACTACTTGTGCACCACCAGAATTCCAGAAATGCCATGTTTTCCTAATTACACATTCCACTACAGGCAACCAACCCAATAGAGACCCAACTTGGAGTCTCCACATTTAAAAAAATTGTTTGTAACATCAGCAGCAGTAGCAACAGCAGGCACAGAATCCACAATAAAGGTCTCACAGACTGCAATAACCCAAGATCAATGAATAACACTAAAAATGACACCATCGCTTAGTCTTCCCAGTCTATGACTGGGGTGCAAAAGTCATTGGAGATCCATGACTTGTTCATTTTGATGTAAGTTAGGCAGTCTACACTTTCGGGGGACAGCTGGAGGCGCTTGTCTGTCAGGTCACTACCAGCAGTGCAGAGGACACGTTCTGATAGAATGCTGGCTGACGGACATGACAAAACCTCCAAGGCGTGACAGACAAGCTCAAGCTACTCTTCCATTTTTGAAGACCAAAATGCAAAAGGGTTCAACCCCCCAATGGCATTGATATTGAGCTCCAGATACTTCTACACCATCTTCTCCAGTCGTTCACAAAATGTCAGACTTGTACTCTGTTCTTCTGGTGAACGGGCTGGTTTAAAAAATGTGTGAAACAACTCACAGATATTGCTTATGCCACTACTTATGCTTCTCCCGCTGCTGCTAATGTTTTTGCGATGACACCTTGTCATTCCTGGGATTGGACGTTTATAACACGATGCACACTGTGTGCCTCACTGCTTGTCTTGGGGAAAACCACTCTTAACATTCAGCATTATTTCTAACCCTAAGAATCTGGGCATCATGTTTAAGAAGGTGCTCATGTGTCAGACATTTCCATGAGGGCCAAGTCAGTGGTGTGTTGGTGGCGGTGGTAACACTCAAGTTTGCTTCCTCTGTCACCTCCTGCCAATCACAGACAACAAAAAGGGGATCATTATCCTTTTCATCTCCTGACTGTCATGCATCCATCACCTCTTCCTCCTCGTCCACCTCCATTTCTTCCTTGGCGCCTACACCTTCACTAACAGTTTGTCTGGTACCATGAGCCCCCCTAGATTGCTGCAAGCCACTATCCCTTGGCACCCCGAAATTTGAGATATTGTTATCCCTTCCGCATCCTCCTCTGCTTCCACTTCTTCATCTGAGACCACCAGCTCCTCACATAGAACTATTCAAAGTGTTCTCCACCATGTAGATGACCGGAATAGTGATGCTGATGACGGCGTCGTCAGTGCTAACAATCTTAGTAGCCATTTCGAAACTGTGCAGAAGTGTGCAGAGGTCCTTCATCTGTGTCCACTCCACAAACGCGATTTGCACTATGAGTCGCACAACACCAGGGTTATGGGGTACTCGGCACCGAGCCCGTTGAAGTCTATGAGGAATGTCACGGGTAGCACAGCTCGGTCCGTTGCCCTGGGCGCTCACCGTAATGTGGGATATTTACAGGTGACTTGAATAATGATATGGGGATTCGTGACGCCACTTGTGGTGCCTGGTCAGGATGACCAGCGCTGCTATGCAGATCCACTGGAGGGTTAATATTGGGCAGCTAGGTGTTAAGCCTTCCACAAGTAAGGCTGAGTGATCCTCCAGGGCAGATGGCAGATAGATATGCAAAGGTGCAGGACAGACGGGGACCCGGCAGTCAGGGATAATAAGGGAGACACACACATAAGTCACTTTGGTACCTTTACTGTATGTGTTGCAGGTACTCCCCGGAGCACTTTAGGGTGAAGGATGCACATCGAGATTCCTCCACTGGTAGGTGTGTGGCCTCCTATCTTCTGCCTTTATGTGATAAAGTCCTGACCTGCCTGTAGCTAGGTCTAACTTGGTCTCCGTCTTGCACCTGGCTGATCTTGTGATTGGACCTTCTCCTGAAGCACACAGTCTTTATTTGCAGGGCCCTGCTAGACTCCGTTCTTCTGATCCAGCTACGTATCAGCTCTGTGGTACTCCTGGGACTTGTAGTCCTCCAGGAACTCCGGTGTTCTCCTAATGGGTCGTGGAGATCCCTATAGGCTCGGACCCCGGTGTCCGGTGATACTTGCTGAGATGAGCTATTAAGGCTCCACTGTCTCATTAACTTCCACTCGCCTTCGGCCTACCTAGATCTTCACACGATCACACACGCTGGCAGTTGGTGAGCTGCCTCTTCGCCGCTCTTTTAGCGTCGGCACGCTTTCCACTGAGCTACACTTCTAAATTTAGCTCTGACTAGGCTGGAGTGATGTCTCTGTGTCACTCTTACTAGACTCCACTTGCAGACTGAGCTCTCTAAGCAGACTGAGCTCTCTGAGCAGACTCCCTAGCAATGGCTGCTCTGCTCTCTCTCTGAGCTCTCTGACTGAACTAGATGTTTCCTGTGTAACTGTCTTTTATATGTCTTACACAGCTCCCTCTGGTGGTCTCTGGGATAGCTGTACGTGTGTGTGTGTATAATGACCTCTAGTGGGATCTTCCTTCAGTGCACCCTTCTGGGAGATATGGATTCAGTCACAGCTGGGCTCCACATTCCCCCTAGTAGAACTCAGCACTCCGGGGCTGAAATACAAAAACAAAGAACAATAACATTTTATAAATAACTCTTCCTTTACAGGAGGTAAGGCACTCTTGAACGGTTGCATAACGGTAAATAAACAACTATGTACATTAGCATAATGAGAGGTTGAGGAATTGAGCAACCATAAAAGTCCCAGTCTCTTTTGGAAAAGGATGCTCAAAAGGGGTGGAGAAAACAAGCAAAAACAATGTCCATTCACTTGTTTCAATTTTTAAGAGGAAAAATAGGTTAATAAATAGTAGTATTACAAAGGCATATTGTAACGATATCTACAGCTATATACAGTGGTTCTTGATAATTATTTACATGGGTTAGGTCCTACTCTCTGTACCTAACAGGTAATTGCCCTCTTGTTATGCGTACTGACCTACGTGGTGTAGTGGTAGGTGAGGTGTCAGTTACCCTGTTATCCCTGCGTGCAGGTAAATTGTAGTACTGCCTTAGCCTCTCTAGGGATCTGGCAAGTATACTGGCCGTTGGATGAACTGGCTCAACTTCCGCAGGGGATCCTTCGTCCTGAGGTTCAACTTCTTGGGGTACCGCTTCTTGGGGTTCCACTTGTTGAGGTTCTGCTGGGGCAGGTTCCTCTGGTACTGACTCTACTGCAACTACTGGTTGTAGAGGTTCTTCTTGAGGTTGATAGAATTGAAGCACGGGAATGATTACGGCATCTCCAATTCTGGGCCAATCCGCGGGGAAATCTCCTAAGTCTGTATGTATGACTGATTCATCACGCTTTTCCTGATTGACAACAGGTTCTTCTCTCTGAAGCTTTAATGGGTTTGGACACAACTTTAGGTGATCTCGGGATACTGTTGCAGTCGTCCTTCCTCTATCCTTGCTAATTATGCACGTTTTCTTGTTGTCAAACCTTGATTTCTGGATGATGTAGGGCTCTCTTTCCCATTGATCGTCGAGTTTGTGTAACCTCCTCTTTCTTTTCAGTACGACTTCACCAGGTGCGAAAGGTTCAGCTGGCGCACTTTTGTTGTAGCGATCTTCTTGTTTATCCCTGACTCGATTTAGACTTTCTTCAACGCAGGCTTGTACTTTTCTGTACTGTTCCCGTCTGTTTGTGTCCCAGTCTTCCGTAGTCACATCTGCTTCTGGTTCTACAACACCAAACTCCAGATCCATGGGCAGCTTTCCTGGTCTGGCCCGCATGAGGTAGGCTGGGGTGCAATTGGTGGAACTCACAGGTATGTGATTGTACAGATCTACCAGGTCAGGTAGTAAGTCTGGCCACCGATTTCTCTCCTCGAGTGGTATTGTCTTCAACAGGTCAATGACGATGTGATTCATCTTCTCACAGAGACCATTGGTTTGGGGGTGGCACGGTGTGGTTCTTATCTTCTTACACCCGTACAAGTGACAGAACTCTTTGAACAATTCGGCCTCGAAGGCTGGGCCTTGGTCAGTTAGCACCTGCTCAGGATATCCGTGTGGTCTGCAGAAATACGCTTGGAACGTCTTTGCTGCTGTCTCTGCTGTCAGATCTTTGACAGGGGTGACCACCAGGAACCTGGAGTAGTGATCCACCATAGTCAGGGCATAGGAGTATCCTGACCGGCTGGGTGACAACTTGACATGGTCCAGGGCCACGATCTCCAAGGGACGAGTCGTCTTGATGGGTTGCAGGGGTGCCTTCTGACTGCTGTAATCCTTTCTTCTGAGGCCACAGTGTCCACAGTTCTGGCACCACCTCTCGATGGAGCTGCGCATTCCCACCCAATAGAAACGACATTTCAACAGGGTCTCCAGCTTCTTCCAGCCAAAGTGTCCCGCTTGATCGTGGTAGGCTTCTAACACCATCTGGATGTGTGCTCTGGGGACTACTATCTGCCATACCATCTCATGGGTCCTGGATTGACATACCTCCTGCACAGCTTCTCACGGTAGATGAACAACCGGATTCTCTCATTCCACAGCTGCCTTGCTTGTAGAGGCGCATCCTTCTCCAAGGAGGAACCTTCTTGAGTTATCAGCTCCTTGATTCGGCTGACAACGGGATCGCTGTCCTGAGTCTCCTTCCAGCTGTGGTGAGGTAAAGGATTCAACGTCTTACCGCGCGACCTCCTGCTGGCTTGTTGCTCATGGATCATCCCATTCCTGTGAAAGGCAGGTAGTTCGATCTCTTCCAGATCATCCACTTCTTCTTCTGTGTCCGATTCATGAGGCATCCTGGATAGGGCATCAGCGTTGGCATTTTTGCGGCCCGCTCGGTATTTGATTGTGAACTGGTAATTGGACAGCCGAGCCATCCAGCGTTGTTCCATGGCTCCCAGCTTAGCTGTTTCAAGATGCGTTAAGGGGTTGTTATCAGTGTAGGCAGTGAACTTGTTGGAGGCTAGGTAGTGCTTAAACCTCTCCGTGATGGCCCAGACCAGTGCTAGGAACTCCAACTTGAAGTTGCTGTAGTTCTCTGGGTTCCTCTCGGTCGGGCGGAGCTTCCTGCTTGCATAGGCGATGACTTTTTCCAGGCCATTTTGCTTCTGACTGAGGACTGCTCCCAATCCTTCATTGCTGGCATCAGTATACAGCAGGAACAGCTGGCTGTAGTCAGGATAGGCTAGGATCTCATCGCCTATCAGGATCTCCTTCATTTCCTTGAATGCTTCTGCCTGTTCTTTACCCCAATGGAATGGAGAATTTCTGCTCTTGAGGGACTGTCCCACCAGGAGGTCTTGCAGAGGCGCTGCTTTCTTGGTGTAATCCTTCACAAACCTCTGGTAGTACCCTGTCAGTCCAGGAACTGTCGCACCTCCTTGAGATTTTTCGGCTCCGGACATTTCTGGATGGCGGTGATCTTTTCAGGGTCTGGCGCTACTCCTTCTGAGCTGACAATATGTCCCAGATACTGTACCTTCTGTTTGAGCAGATGGCATTTTGAAGGCTTCAGTTTCATCCCATATTTGGACAATGACTCGAACACCTCCGCCAGGTGCTTCAAGTGATCTTTATACGTTTTGGAGTACACGATGACGTCGTCCAGGTACAGCAACACAGTTTCAAAGTTGAGATGTCCCAAGCAGCTCTCCATCACTCTCTGGAACGTTCCAGGGGCACTGCTGAGTCCAAACGGCATCCTGTCGAACTCACAGAGTCCCATCGGGGTGGTGAAAGCCGTCTTCTCCCGATCCTCCTCAGCCACAGCTACTTGCCAGTACCCACTAGTGAGGTCAAGGGTGGAAAAGTAGTTAGCAGTTTTTAAGGCAGCAAAGGATTCCTCAATGCGTGGTAAAGGGTATGCATCCTTATGTGTAATGCGATTTACCTGCCTGTAATCTACACACATTCTCATGCTCCCATCCTTTTTCCTAACTAGGACTAGAGGTGCTGCCCAGGGACTACAACTATCCCTTATCACCCCTGCTTCCTTCATATCACGCAACATTTCCTTGGCTTTCTGGTAGTGTGCTGGAGGTATAGGCCTGTACCATTCTTTAATGGGAGGATGATTGCCTGTGGGGATGTGATGTTGAACCCCTTTAATTTTTCCAAAGTCGAGTGGGTGTTTGCTGAATACCTGTGCATACTCATGAACTACTCGGTATACTCCTTGTTTCTGGTGGGCTGGAGTGGTGTCTGTCCCGACATGGAGCTGCGGACACCAATCCTCCACCTGGGTGGTCGGACCATTATCCTCCACTGGTTGTGGGGAGGTTAAGGGCTCCGTTGGGTGAATGGAGTTATTATCCACAGCATGTAACTTAGCAACAGTGGCATAACGTGGTAATTTGACTTCATCCTCGCCCCAGTTGAGAAGACACACTGGCACCCTCCATTATGTACCTCCACTACCCCTCTGGCAGTCAAGAGTGTATGTCTGTGCTCTGAACAATGGGGCTCTACTACTGCTTGGTAGTTCTGTCCTCTCAGACCTATTGCTGCTCTACACCAAATAAGCATTTCACTCATTGGGGGTATCACAATGGGGTTCGGGTCTGTTACCCGTACATTACCAATCTCACCACCGGTCAGTTTCACTTGCTGCTGGCACATCAGGGTCCGAATCTCCTTCCGGATCACTCCCTTTTGCTTTGGTCTGGCAATTTCGGCGAGCTGTTGGAGTAAAAACACAACCTCCTCCAAACAGTTACTAATGATGTTAGTGCCTAAAACCACATTCAACCCATTTTCCTCATTAACAGTCTTCACTACAAGAAGTCCCTGGTTCTTTAGCTCCACTCTCCCCACCTTTACGTCTACATTTTTAGCCCCCAGTAAGTCAAGAGGGAGGCCATTAGAGGCATATACGGCAAAGTCAGGGTTTGGGGGTTGGAGACCGTCACTGGAACAGTATTTATTGTAGAGAACATCAGGTATGACGGTTACCTGAGATCCAGTGTCCAGCAGGGCAGGGATGGCGATCCCGTCCAATATGATGGACAGGTAAGGTCTTCCTCCCACAAACCTGCGGTTCCGGTCTGAGGGGCCTGAAGAGTCTATTCCTGGGTGTTGGCCCTCGGACCCAGGATTTGCTCGTTTATAGGACACCGACGTGCTGGGTGACCTTCTCTGTGGCAGCGGTAACAGATGATCTCTCGGCGGGGATGATGCTGGTTGCGGGTCCTTCCTGGGGGTGGCGTTGTCCTCCTCCTGTGGGGCGACGTCCTCCCTCTCCTCCGGCGCATCCAATGGACATCCTCTGGGCAGTCAGCTAGCAGGATCTTTCCTTCTTCCTCCGTCAACAGTTGCAGGGCACTCATTACAGTGGCCAGGTGTTTGGTCAGCTGGCGCACTTCTGAGTCCAGCTCAGTAAGGGGCGCCACCTGCGTTTTGGCTTCCGCAATCAATGGAGAAAAGGTGGATGCTGCTGGCTGTAGGGTGGCTTCACTCGGGTGACACTGGGTTGCCATCCCGGGTGTTTCCAGGGGACGCAGTCCTTTTATAGCCATGTCCTTAAGAGCATCAAAGGTAGCATCAGGATGATCCAAGGACCACCAATGCACAGTCCGGCTTTCAGCTTGGGACTTTAATCCCCGTACAAATTGTTCTTTTAACATTTTATTTTCGTTGGAGACACTCATGGGGTTAACTTGTTTGAGTGCTCGCAGGGCCCCTTGTAGTCGGCAGACATAGTCCCTAATGCTGTCATCTGGTTTCTGGGAGCATTGGTAAAACATCATCCGGAGATCTGTTTCAGTGCGGTCCTCAAAGATAGACTGTAGCTTTAAGAAAATTGCAAGCACTGACTCCTGGTCTGCAGCTGTCCAAGTCTCTACTTATCTCTCTGCAGCACCAGTTAATTGTCCCACTACTACTGCAGCTCTCTGCTTTCTGTCATAGGGTACATGTCCATTATGCTGCATATTTTTCGCTTGAACCCTGACAGGGTGTCTGGTTTGCCGCTGTACTGAGCCACTTCGCTCCAGGCATGTATGGCAGCGGTACTATTGGGGCCACAGGACCAGGTGAGGGGCCAGCATTCACAGCCTGTGCGGCAGCGCCAAGGGGTAAGTGTCATGCGGTCTTATGATATGTGTACGATGTCAGTAAACTATTCTTAAAAGAACAACACTCTATACAACATATAGATTAGCAACATCAGCATGTAAATATAGAATAGATTTACCTGACACGATATCCGTTGAACTCAGGGTTAATCTTGAGGACTTGATACACTGTCACAGGAAAGAGGAGGACCGGGGTCTAACCTGACCCTAAAGTGGGGTCCTAACTAATCCCTCACCTTGGAGGTACTGATAATGGTTCAGAGGTCCAAGTCTCCAGCGTAACCCTGTCTCCTATCAGTCCTGAACCCTGTAATCAGTCCTAAGAAGGATTCTGATTACCACCAAAGGGATATGGGCTGATCTCTGCTAAATACACAGATTAGACATATAAGACAGACTGGAGAAAACACAGACTTGCATACACACTCAAACACAGAAGGAAAATAAATGATCTGGGATATTAAACTCTAAGCAAGGTGAGCTTAAAACAACTAAGGAGCTCTTTAACTTAAGTCTATACAGATACAATCCTATCTGTGGTCTGCATGAAGAATTTCACTGGCAACTCCCAACACAGACAACCAGAGATTTAAAGGAAACCAATCAACAAATAATTAATTGCAGCCGGGAGAAAACTGCACCCAGTCCCAGAACTGAGCACAGACAGAATTAACTCCCTAACTGCCAAACACAAAGAAACAGCAACTCAGCTGTGAGAAGTCAGAATGTGCAACCGCGACGATCTTCGTGGCGATGCACACATGACAGTAAGTCATTAAGGCCGTCGGCCTGGGCGGCGTTGTCGGCTGGCTGCTGCGACATGTCTGCGCCCCCTAGTTAATCGTAGCCTACCTGCTCTGAAGGCTTCAGCTCTGCAGGGCACAGTGATGTGTAGAAGGACCTGCGTCGCTGGCGCTCTGACGTCAGAGCGTTCACTGTAGCTCTTCACAGGACCTGCCGCCGCGTCAGCGTTGGGGGGCGTGTCCAGGACTCAGCGCGCTTTTGCAGGTACGCCCACTAGTTTTCACGCTGTGGCGCTGTAAATGGCGGGCAATGGCGGGCAAATGGCGGGAAATCTTCACCACATACAAAACACAGTCTTTTAGTGAGGCACACAGTACCCGGTGGCAACGGGCACAATTACTCCGGTGCCGCAGGGCACGAAATCCTGTTCGTGACGCCAAGTTAAGATGAGTCGCACAACACCAGGGTTATGGGGTACTCGGCACCGAGCCCGTTGAAGTCTATGGGGAATGTCACAGGTAGCACAGCTCTGTCCGTTGCCCTGGGCGCTCACCGTAATGTGGGATATTTACAGGTGACTTGAATAATGATATGGGGATTCGTGACGCCACTTGTGGTGCCTGGTCAGGATGACCAGCGCTGCTATGCAGATCCACTGGAGGGTTAATATTGGGCAGCTAGGTGTTAAGCCTTCCACAAGTAAAGGGCCCGTCTCACATAGCGATATCGCTACCGAGATCGCTGCTGAGTCACTAGTTTTGTGACGCAGCAGCGATCTCACCAGCGATATCGCTGTGTGTGACATTCAGCGACGATCAGCCCCCCTGCTGGGTATCGCTGATCGTCGCTGAAATGTCAGGACATTTTTTTGATCGCTGCTCTCCCGCTGACAGGCACGCATCGCTGCGTGTGACAGGCGGGAGAGCAGCGATCCGCTGGTATCCAAGGTACACAGCGGGTTTCCAGGCGCGGGGCTGTGCCTAGAAACCCGCTGTGTACCTTGGATACCAGCGCCCTGATGCAGGGGAGCTGGTATCCAAGGTACACAGCGGGTTTCCAGGCACCGCGCAGCGCTTGGAAACCCGCTGTGTACCTTGGATACCAGCTCCCTGCATCAGGGCGCTGGTATCCAATGTACACTGCGGGTAACTAAGCGATGTTACCCGCAGTGTCGCTGTCCGAGATCGCTGCCTGAGCTGCCTGTTTGGCAGCTCAGCAGCGATCATGTAGCGATACACCAGCGATCCTGACAGGTGCATATCGTTGTCGGGATCGCTGGTGTATCGCTATGTGAGACCCAGCCTTAAGGCTGAGTGATCCTCCAGGGCAGATAGATATGCAAAGGTGCAGGACAGACGGGGACCCGGCAGTCAGGGATAATAAGGGAGACACACACATAAGTCACTTTGGTACCTTTACTGTAGGTGTTGCAGGTACTCCCCGGAGCACTTTAGGGTGAAGGATGCACATCGAGATTCCTCCACTGGTAGGTGTGTGGCCTCCTATCTTCTGCCTTTATGTGATAAAGTCCTGACCTGCCTGTAGCTAGGTCTAACTTGGTCTCCGTCTTGCACCTGGCTGATCTTGTGATTGGACCTTCTCCTGAAGCACACAGTCTTTATTTGCAGGGCCCTGCTAGACTCCGTTCTTCTGATCCAGCTACGTATCAGCTCTGTGGTACTCCTGGGACTTGTAGTCCTCCAGGAACTCCGGTGTTCTCCTAATGGGTCGTGGAGATCCCTATAGGCTCGGACCCGGTGTCCGGTGATACTTGCTGAGATGAGCTATTAAGGCTCCACTGTCTCATTAACTTCCACTCGCCTTCGGCCTACCTAGATCTTCACACGATCACACACGCTGGCAGTTGGTGAGCTGCCTCTTCGCCGCTCTTTTAGCGTCGGCACGCTTTCCACTGAGCTACACTTCTAAATTCAGCTCTGACTAGGCTGGAGTGATGTCTCTGTGTCACTCTTACTAGACTCCACTTGCAGACTGAGCTCTCTAAGCAGACTGAGCTCTCTGAGCAGACTCCCTAGCAATGGCTGCTCTGCTCTCTCTCTGAGCTCTCTGACTGAACTAGATGTTTCCTGTGTAACTGTCTTTTATATGTCTTACACAGCTCCCTCTGGTGGTCTCTGGGATAGCTGTACGTGTGTGTGTGTGTGTATAATGACCTCTAGTGGGATCTTCCTTCAGTGCACCCTTCTGGGAGATATGGATTCAGTCACAGCTGGGCTCCACAACTACGTCCCTACTGTGTTGGCCCAGTCTATGCACGAGAACATACTGCACAAGTGCTCATTGCTGCTTCCAGTGTCGCTGCAACATGTACAGAGTGGAATTCTACCATGTTGGAACTTCGCAAATCAAACAGTTAACCTGTTGGTCGAATGACCTCTGTAGCGATGCAATTGTCGGAAATGAGCACACAGTGACTACGCTTTCTGCAGCAACACATCCAAGCCAAGATAGTGGCGGAGAAATTACTGTACCTCCAGGTTGAGGACGTGAGCCATGCAAGGCACATGTGTGAGGTTACCCTGGCATAGGGCCGCCAACAGTTTTGCATCGTTATCACACATGGCCTTCCCTGGCTCCAGGTTTAGTGGAGACAGCCATTGGCAGGGTCGGACTGGCCCACCGGAGAACCGGAGGATTCTCCGGTGGGCCCAGGCACTGACACCTGCTGGCATACTGGCCAGCAGCTGCCTAGGGCCCCCCACTGCTCCAGGGGCCCCAGCCAATGGGCAAATGCTTTGGGGGCCCCCGGTGCCAGTGGAGCAGCAGTGGGTGACAGGAAGTAGAAGCCGGCTGCTGCTGTCCCCGCTGCTAAAGAGAAATTAATATTCACTACTCTGTGAGAGGAGCCGAGAGCAGGACATGCTCCCAGCGTGACGTGTTTGCCTTGTTTGTGTCCTCTTCTCCCCGGCTGTACAGCAGAGCTCAGGTGAGCTGCTGTCATCTATAACACGCGCTCCCCTCCCCCACAGTGTAAGCAGCAGAGGGCGATAGAGGACTCCCTGCTACAGCTGCAAAGGTTGAACAAGGGACCCCCTGCCAGCCTAAAAGTAAATGTAAAGGGGGGCCTTTAGTCTTGGATGATAGAGGGGGAGGGGCTAAGTTACTTAGGGATAAATGAGGGCCCCATTACCTCATCTCTCCTTTCACTCCTGTCTGAATGCACCCTCTCCCTCTATATCACCTCTGACTGAGCCCCCCCCCTGTATCACCCTGACTGCACCCACTCCCCCGTATCACCCTGGACTGAGCCCTCTTCCACTATATGACCCCTGACTGAGCCCCCTCCCTTATGTTACCCCTCACTGCACCCACTCCCCCGTATCACCCCTGCTGAATCCCCTCTCCCTGGAATCACCCTGACTGAGCCCCCTGTATTACACCTGACTGTGCCACCTCCCTCTATATGACCCCAGACTGCGCCACCTCCCTCTATATGGCCTCTGCCTGAGCCCCCTCCCTTATATTACCCCTCACTGCACCCTCTCCCCTGTATCACCCCTGCTGAATCCCCTCGCCACGGAATCACCCTGACTGAGCCCATCTACACCTGTATTACCACTGACTGCACCCCCTCCTCCTGTATCACCCCTGACTGTACCCCCTCCCCCACATCACCCATGCTGAATCCCCTCGCCCCGGAATCACCCTGAGTGAGCCCCTCTACCACTGCATCACCCCTGACTGTGCCACCTCCCCTTGTATCATCCTGATTGAGCCTCTTTCCCCCTGTATTATCTCCGACTGAACCATCTCCCCCTATATCACCCCTGACTGTGTCCCCTTCTCCTGTATCACCCCTGGCCGCGCCACTTCCCCCTGTATCACCCTGACTGCACCACCTCCCCCTGTATCACCCTGACTGTGTCCCCTCCCCCAGTACCACCCTTGCTGTGCCACCTCCCCCTGTATCACCCTGACTGGGCCACCTTCCCCTGTATCGCCCTGACTGGGCCACCTCCCCCTGTATCACCATGAGGGTGCCACCTCCCCTTGTATCACACTGACTACGCCACCTCCCCCTGTATCACACTGACTGTGCCACCTCCCCGTTTCAACCTAACTGGGCCAACTCCCCTGGTATCACCCTGACTGCATTCCCTCCCCCGTATCACCACTGACTGCGCCACCTCCCCCTGTATCACTCTGACTGCGCCACCTCCCCCTGTATCACCCTGACTGTCACCCTGACTGCGCCACCTCCCCTTGTATCACTCTGACTGTGCCACCTCCCCTGTATCACCCTGACTGCGCCAACCCCCCTGTATTACCCTGACTGTGCCACCTCCACTTGTATCACCCTGACTGCACCACCTCCCCCTGTATCACCCTGACTGCACCCCTCCCCCTGTATCACTCTGACTGTGCCACCTCCCCTTGTATCACCCTGATTGCACCACCTCCCCATGTATCACCCTGACTGCGCCACCTCCCCCTGTATCACCCTGACTGCACCACCTCCTCCTGTATCACCCTGACTGCACCACCTCCCCCTGTATCACCCTGACTGCGTCACCTCCCCTTATATCACCCAGACTGCGCCACCTCCCCCTGTACCACCCTGACTGCACCACCTTCCCCTGTATCACCCCTGACTGCGCCACCTCCCCTTGTATCAACCTGACTGCACCACCTCCCCCTGTATCACCCTCACTGCGCCACCTCCCCTTGTATCACCCTGACTGCACCACCTCCCCTTGTATCACCCTGACTGCACCACCTCCCCCTGTACCACCCTGACTGCACCACCTTCCCCTGTATCACCCCTGACTGCGCCACCTCCCCTTGTAACAACCTGACTGCACCACCTCCCCCTGTATCACCCTGACTGTGCCACCTCCCCTTGTATCACCCTGACTGCGCTACCTCCCCTTGTATCACCCTGACTGCACCACCTCCCCCTGTATCATCCTGACTGCACCACCTCCCCATGTACCACCCTGACTGCACCACCTTCCCCTGTATCACCCCTGACTGTGCCACCTCCCCTTGTATCACCCTGGCTGCACCACCTCCCCCTGTATCACCTTGACTGCAGCACCACCCCCTGTATCACCCTGACTGTGCCACCTCCCCCTGTATCACCCTGACTGCACCACCTCCCCTGTATCACCCTGACTGCACCACCTTCCCCTGTATCTCCCTTGACTGCGCCACCTTCCCCTGTATCACCCTGACTGGGCCACCTTCCCCTGTATCGCCCTGACTGGGCCACCTCCCCCTGTATCACCATGAGGGTGCCACCTCCCCTTGTATCACACTGACTACGCCACCTCCCCCTGTATCACACTGACTGTGCCACCTCCCGTTTCAACCTAACTGGGCCAACTCCCCTGGTATCACCCTGACTGCATTCCCTCCCCCGTATCACCACTGACTGCGCCACCTCCCCCTGTATCACTCTGACTGCGCCACCTCCCCTGTATCACCCTGACTGTCACCCTGACTGCGCCACCTCCCCTTGTATCACTCTGACTGTGCCACCTCCCCTGTATCACCCTGACTGCGCCAACCCCCCTGTATTACCCTGACTGTGCCACCTCCACTTGTATCACCCTGACTGCACCACCTCCCCCTGTATCACCCTGACTGCACCCCCTCCCCCTGTATCACTCTGACTGTGCCACCTCCCTTGTATCACCCTGATTGCACCACCTCCCCATGTATCACCCTGACTGCGCCACCTCCCCCTGTATCACCCTGACTGCACCACCTCCTCCTGTATCACCCTGACTGCACCACCTCCCCCTGTATCACCCTGACTGCGTCACCTCCCCTTATATCACCCAGACTGCGCCACCTCCCCCTGTACCACCCTGACTGCACCACCTTCCCCTGTATCACCCCTGACTGCGCCACCTCCCCTTGTATCAACCTGACTGCACCACCTCCCCCTGTATCACCCTCACTGCGCCACCTCCCCTTGTATCACCCTGACTGCACCACCTCCCCTTGTATCACCCTGACTGCACCACCTCCCCCTGTACCACCCTGACTGCACCACCTTCCCTGTATCACCCCTGACTGCGCCACCTCCCCTTGTAACAACCTGACTGCACCACCTCCCCCTGTATCACCCTGACTGTGCCACCTCCCCTTGTATCACCCTGACTGCGCTACCTCCCCTTGTATCACCCTGACTGCACCACCTCCCCCTGTATCATCCTGACTGCACCACCTCCCCATGTACCACCCTGACTGCACCACCTTCCCCTGTATCACCCCTGACTGTGCCACCTCCCCTTGTATCACCCTGGCTGCACCACCTCCCCCTGTATCACCTTGACTGCAGCACCACCCCCTGTATCACCCTGACTGTGCCACCTCCCCCTGTATCACCCTGACTGCACCACCTCCCCTGTATCACCCTGACTGCACCACCTTCCCCTGTATCTCCCTTGACTGCGCCACCTTCCCCTGTATCACCCCCGAGTGCGCCACCTTCCCTTGTATCACCCTGACTGTGCCACCTCCCCCTGTATATTATTTATAGTACATTTATTAGTATTTTTTTAAAAGTGCACTATTATAGCTTATATTCACTATTATATGTTTTCCCCACGTATTTAGTTCACTTTAGTTGTAGAATAGACTATTCAATATTTTATAATCAAGATTAGTGGTTACTGTGATGAGCGCATGAGCCCAGCGCATGCCTCCTGACGTCCCAGGTCTGGCACGAGGTGAGAGAGCTTGACTTCCGCCCGGCTTTGGCATTGCGTTCCACCGCCGCCGGAAGTGGGTGGTCACTTTTCGGAGGCGGTGTGAGGGCGGCATGCGCCGCTATATCTCAGTTTACTAGTTCGCCGCTGTATTGGGCTTGGCATCCTGATATAAGCGCTATGTATTTCACATTAATTTTTGCACTTCAGCACTTTTTATTAATATTAAGATGTGACGTTTATTTTATATCGTCACATCCGCTCTGGACATGCGCACTAGTCACTTTAGTTTATGTCATCACATGTGACAGCAATATGGGAGGTTTATTGGCTGGCTGGCATTTAAAAGGGATGGGTCCCCCCATCTAAGACACACCCCTTTGACAAAGGTACGCCGAAACGCGCGTCAGGGAGGTCGAGGCAGCCATTTGGCAGGTCACTCAGGTAATTAGCACTCTTGGCACTTTATGTGTGGTCTTGTTATATCATGATTATGTACTCCTATTGTTTATATTTTAAATTTATGTAGCGGTACATGGTGCTTCTGAACTTACAAGGTATACCTAGGATACTTTTCAGGATTTTGTTTTTTCATTTGGCACTATTTGCACTTTATATATGAGTGGTATATTAAGGTTTGGGATTAACACATGGTCCGGTTCCTTTCATTCTCATGGTAGTATGGATATATAAGGCTGATTTAGGATGATTTCCAGGACTTGACTTACATTTGGCCTGACAGGCTGTGTCAATAAGTCCTAAGCCTTAATACAATTTTATAACCTGGTACTTATATCCCCTATGAATGGACTGAGACTATTTGAGAAAGTGTATCAATTATGACCACATAGCAATTTTATTTGTATAGATTGATGTATTTACCTATGGCTGCTTATTTTTCTGGTTTTTGATCTGATCACACCCTTTATTTGTTTTTGTATTAAATTTATATATTGATTAATAATAAAAACAGGTTTTTATATATATTATACATTCCTTGTATCCTTTGTGGGTATTGTTGCTATTACTCCCCTGTATCACCCTGATTGAGCCCCTCTCCCCTTTATCACCCCTGATTAAAACTTTTCTTTCCCTACTACTAACAAAATGAGGCCCTTCATAAAATGTTATGGGCTTATAGGTGGCCGAGAGATTTCTATAAAAAGTGTATGGGGGGATGTGAGGGAAAACTCTTTTGATATTACTCCAATGTCATACATAAGTGATCTATGACCCCCACCACTAGAAGAGGGGGCATTCACATAATGTATTTGCTGCAGAAATCAAACAGCAAATTAACAGCGAAAATATCCACACAGATATTGTGCAGACATTTTGCAGATATTGCTGCGTTTACTAATATGTAATGTCGCACCTTTACCACTGACCTGATTATTTCTATTGCAAAGGATGAAATCGGTGATGAATATATGAAATCTGCATTGGTCAATTCCCGCTGTGGATTTTCTCAGCGTATAGATGAGATGTCATAAAATCCCCTCCACTACACTGGTGCTATAACACAATGGCCTAGTGGTTAATAAACACCAGGGAACATATATCATTGAGTTTGAACCAAAATGTGGGTGCCAACCCCTGCTATATCATTAAGACGTGTACTACCTTATTTTATGCCCTGATTAGAGTTGAGCGATACTTTCCGATATCCAAAAGTATCGGATCGGAATGGTATCGCCGATACACAAGAAATATCGGCGATACCCGATACCGATACCGGAAATCCAATGTAAGTCTATGGGAAAAAAATATCGGAATTAAAAAAAGCCCATTCTTGCCTTGTTGGTTAATTGTACATGAAGGAAAACAACAAAGAGTAATGTAGAATGTATTGGGGGAGGTTGAGGAGACATTAAAGGCATAGATATTTAACCCAATCAAATGGAATAGCATTAATTTTTTTTTGGTAAAGATGTTCGGATTGACGAACAAATTGACAATGTTGTTAACCTTTTTTCTATTTTGGCAAATATGTATGTTTCACAACTTCCATGCTCTTCACCATTTTAACTTTTGACACACTTTCTCCTTCATAATCTTCAGCAGCATCATCTTTTTCATCAAATTATTCTTCATCTTCACCTTCTTTATCTTCTTCTTAAACTTCTTGCTATTCATCTTTTTGTTAACATTACTCATATTGTTCTTATTCAACTATTATTCTTCTTCATATTCTACTTCATCTTCATCTTCTTCATCATATTCTTATTTTTGACAGAGATTCCTGTACTTGTAATCTGTAAAAGTATGAATTTTTCATCCTTCCGTTCTTGCTGTCACAAAAGTTTTAAATTACAACAGTATTTGTCCGTGTTGAGTTTAGCCTGCAGCAGCAGGCATTTTCCAGGGGCACCACGAGGAGGAACGGACTCACCCCCATACACTGCTTAGTCTTGTTCTGCTTATAATTTAGAGCATATATTTTGCTCTTCATTTTGGTCTTATACTTCATGTTGTTATGCTTTTTCATCTTCTGCTTATTGTTCTTCTGTCTCTTGTTCTGTATCTTGTAGTTTGTCTTAACCTTCTTTGTCCTGTTGGTGATCTTCTTCTGGGTAATCTTTTATTTCTTCTTTGTGATGGTGTTCAGGCTGGTTGGCTTCATGCTTGTCGTCCTTGTGGTCGTCATCTTCTTCGGGGTGGTCATCAGGGTCGTCGTCTTCATTGTTGGAGATCCATAGTGATTACCCAACAAAACATTTAAAAAATATTCAATTTGTAAATGTAGCTGAGGGTACAAGAAGGCTGACTAACTTCCGAGAACCAGCTGACGTTACTGGAACCCGGACGGGTATCAGATGGTACAAGAGACAATGGAAGTAATGAGGACCAGCTGACTGTGCTGGAACCCGGAGGGGCAGCAGAAGGAAAAGAGCCAATGGCACAACCGAGGACCAGCTGACGTTACTGGGACACGGTTACTAAGCAGGAGGTACCTGTGCTCCAAAGCACTACCAAGGACCAGCAGACGTTGCTGGAACTCGGATACCGAGATGGAGGCACCTAGGCCAAAGGCACTGCGGAGAACCAGTTGACGGTACTGGAACCGGACGGGTAGCAGAAGGCACCCATGAAAATGTAATTTGACAGGCCGCAAGCCGTCCGCAGTTACCGAATCACACAGTCCTACAGTCGGTGCTTGTCTTATTGTCACAACGGAAACAGCCTTTATTTACTTATCACACAGCACACATAGGAATCACCTAAACTGCAGGCACCATACAGTCGGCTAACCCGAAAGCAACACGGCAGGACAACTTATTGTAGGCTAATTGACGTTGACACTGCCAGGAAACAGCTGTCGTGCTGTAACCAGGCTAGGCAGGAGTCAGTACCCCTGCCAATTACTTCCGAGCAACAACTGTCGGTGTTGGAGCCCAGGGATGAGAAGAGAACAGGGTGGAGGCAGCAGGACTTTTTGCTGTACACACAGCAGGGGAACAGCTGACATTACTGAACCCCAGTAACACAGGAGCAAGTGTTGACTGTGCTAACAGCACTTCCGAGCAACAACTGGCGGTGTTGGAGCACAGGGTCAAGGAGGGTGTAGGCAGAGGCCTAGTATGACAACTTCATGGACACAGGATAAAAATAGATGGAAGCAGGCTAAGGCTGACTTTGACCTATGGGTAGATCGACACGAGAGAACCATTAATTTGAATTATAGAGCCGATCTATATCGTTATGGTAGCAAATCAGGGATACTATTAGCACGACTAGCGAAAGCAAATCACATTCCTCAACATATTACAGCGTTAATGAATAAACATGGGATCATGATGAACGATCATGGTGATATTGAGGAAAGCCTTATATTTTAACATGATCGGAGAAATGAATGAAAGGTGGCGAGATTTTGAAAAAATACATGCCACAGAAGGGTGACGAGTGAAATAGTTTAATCAGGATCACAGCAAAGTTAGAGAAGGAAGATGACGGGAGGAATCCTACAAGTTAGGGGTTTCCTTACAATTATTAACGAGTTTCGGTTTTTTGTTCTCTTGTTACTTTGACTTTTAGGCCGGCGTCACACACAACTACAAAAAATCGGTCCGTTTTAGTCGGTCGATTGTCGGATCAAAATGCAAACATCACACATCCTTCTGTCATCCGATTTTCCTTCAAAGATGCGATTTAGTCGCATGTGTGTGTACCTTGTAACATCCGATTTTCATCCGACTTGCGAGAATTTCTCGCAGGCTTGCAAAACTGACAAATAATGGATCCAAAAGAATAGTATTTCAATCACAAAAGAAAGAATAGATATATACACATAGAACACATATATATTGTAAGCTTTTCAGGGGATATAGCTCTGGGATCGCCGTCTTGGGGAGACGGAGTGGCATAAAGAGATCATTCACAGACAGTAGTTCTGTTAAAAACTGGCCGCAACCAGTTTTATTAAAGTCCACAGTAAACAGAACATAATCAAAACCAAATCATAAACATAAAGCCTGGGCTTCTCCAGCCACTAATTACACTTAGATAGATTTCCCTTTCTATCCGGGTACAGACTCTAATAGTCTGTTCCAAAACAACACATATGTTCAGTAGTTACCAGCGTGCAGCTCACATGAGGCTCCAATGGCGTCTGAAGTCAGATCCAGACTGAGAGAGAGAGCCCCCTCTGAACTCCCAAGCAGGCACTTCTGGCTGTCTAATTAAGCAGCTGTGTTTACTCTGGGCTGAACTGCAAACCTGTCCCAGATGGGAATGGAGTGAACACCGCACTGACAACCTACTTTTTATGCGCCCCAGCTAAGAAACCTGGGGGAGATATACACCCCGTCCAGTACGCACCCCTTCACTGTCTCACATATCCCCCCCTCTTCTCCAGACCGGAGGGCTGGTCAACAACTCCAAAGAGACAGTGAACTCTGGACAAGGCATCAGCATTACCCTGTAACTTCCCAGGTCTATGCTCCACCGAGAAATTGAACTCTTGAAGTGAAAGGAACCACCTTGTCACCCTGGCATTCCTTTCCCTGTTCTGCTTCATCCATGCCAGAGGAGCATGGTCTGATTGTAATTTAAATTTTCTACCCAAAAGGTAATAACGTAGGGAGTCCAGCGCCCACTTGATTGCGAGGCACTCTCGCTCCACAATGGCATAATTTTGTTCAGCCGGTGTCATTTTTCGACTCAGATACAGGACTGGGTGTTCTTCACCCTTCACAACCTGCGATAACACGGCCCCTAACCCCACATTAGAGGCATCAGTTTGGACCAAAAACTCTTCTCTAAAATTAGGGGTGACCAGAACTGGTCTTTGACACAAAGCTATTTTTAACGACAGAAATGCTTTTTCTGCCTCCGGATTCCAATTTATCATTTTTGACTTCCCCCCTTTTGTTAGGTCAGTCAATGGGGCAGCAATGGAGGCATAATTTGGTACGAATCTGCGATAGTACCCAGTGATGCCCAGAAATGCTTTGACCTGTCGTTTTGTGAGGGGTACCGGCCAGTTCCGAATTGCTTCTACCTTATCAATTTGTGGCTTGATCAGCCCCCTGCCAATAACATAGCCCAGATATTTGGCCTCTTCGAGGCCAATTGCACATTTCTCTGGGTTTATGTTCAGTCCAGCTCCGGCTATTGAGTCTACAACGGCTTGCACCCTAGTGAGGTGGTTCTCCCAATCTGAACTGAAAATTACCACATCATCCAGGTAGGCAGCCGCATAGGCTCGATGCGGGCGCAGTATCTGGTCCATAAGCCGCTGAAAGGTAGCTGGGGCTCCATGCAACCCGAAGGGCATCACCAGATACTGAAACAAACCCTCCGGGGTTGCAAAGGCCGTTTTTTCTTTCGCTTCCTCCGACAGGGGTATCTGCCAGTACCCTTTTGTCAGATCGAGGGTTGTAATATAACGGGCACCCCTAACCTCTCTATTAGCTCGTCTACCCGTGGCATTGGGTATGCGTCAAACTTTGACACCTCGTTCAACCTTCTGAAATCATTACAGAACCTCCAGGTTCCATTAGGTTTTGGGATGAGTACAATCGGGCTACACCACTCGCTTTGGGCCTCCTCAATGACCCCGAGGTCTAACATGCGTTTAATTTCAGTAGAGACTATCTTTCTGCGGGCTTCTGGAATTCTGTACGGTTTTATCTTGACCTTAGTAACGGGCTCGGTCTCGACATGGTGTTTTATTAGAGAAGTCCGGCCGGGCAAGTCAGAAAACCTTTTCTGATTTTTCTGCAGAAACTCCCACACTTCCTGTTTTTGGTGCACGGACAACGTCTCTCCCATGGTCACAGGAGGTAGAGATGGTTTTACCCCTTTCTCTACTTCACCCGAGGCCAACAACGACTCTCTGTCCCTCCAGGGCTTGATCAGATTGATATGATACACCTGGTAGGGCTTCCGTCTCCCGGGTTGGTGTACTTTGTAAGTAACCTCGCTCACTTTTTGTACGATCTCGTATGGACCATGCCACTTGGCCAAAAACTTACTTTCCACCGTGGGAATTAGAATTAGGACTCGATCCCCGGGGTTGAAAGACCTAATTTTTGCTGACCGATTATAAACTCTGCTTTGAGCTTCTTGGGCTCTCTGCATATGATTTTTCACCAATGGCATAATTTTAGCCATCCTCTCTTGCATCTGGGCAATATGCTCTATAACACTCTTGTATGGAGTTGTCTCGGTTTCCCAAACCTCCTTGGCTATGTCCAGCAAGCCCCGTGGATGCCGACCATACACCAACTCAAAGGGAGAAAATCCCGTAGAGGCCTGGGGAACCTCTCTGACTGAAAACAATAAGTAGGGTAACAGGTAGTCCCAATCCCTCCCATCTTTCTCTACTGCTTTCTTTAACATATGTTTTAATGTTTTATTAAAACGTTCAACCAACCCATCCGTCTGGGGGTGATACACAGATGTCCGAATGTGCGAGATTTTAAGCAACTTACACAGTTCCTTCATCACTTTGGACATAAAAGGTGTGCCTTGGTCCGTGAGGATCTCTTTAGGAATTCCTGTCCTGGAAAACATATGAAAGAGTTCCCGTGCAATATTTTTAGATGCCATATTTCTTAAAGGGACCGCCTCGGGGTACCGGGTTGCATAATCAAGTACTACTAAGATGTATTGGTGTCCCCTGGCTGATTTTACAATAGGACCTACCAAGTCCATTGCTACCCTTTCAAAGAGTATTTCTATAACCGGCAGCGGGATTAATGGACTCCGGAAGTGAGACACCGAAGCATTTATCTGACACGAGGGGCAAGTTTTGCAATAATCCTCCACATCTCGATAAACCCCGGGCCAGTAAAACCTCTGAAGAATTCTTTCCTGGGTTTTGTCCATCCCCAGGTGCCCACCCAGCACGTGGTTATGGGACAAACCTAACACCATACTTCTATATGGCTTAGGTACTAGGAGCTGACTCACGGCCTCTCCCTTTACTTTAGTGACCCTGTTTAGCAGGTCATTGTTCATGGCAAAATGGGGAAATTTTTCATCAGAGTCGGGCTCTTGTGGGATCTCATTCAGAACAGTTATATTCTCCCTGGCATGTTTAAGAGTGGGGTCTTGCAATTGCTCACTCCCAAAATTGCCACGGGACACCGGTAGGTCATGGACATTCTGTTCTAGAGAAACATCCTCCCCCTCCCCCAACATCACCTGAAATGGAAATTCATTTTTTTTACAGTCATCCTCACTATCAATATCATTATCATGATTACGATCAGCATCAGCATCATTATCATGGTCATCATCATTATCATGATCATCATCATTATCATGGTCATCATCATTATCATGGTCATCATCACTATCATGATCATCATCATCACCATTATTACACATCACATAAAAAACCTACTTACAATTCCAACAACTACCTGCTCTTTATCTTCCTACTCCTACTGATTTCAGGGACATCTCCCCAACCCTGGTCCACCATCCCCCAACCTCAATCCCTACCCTACCTCATACCGAAACCATAATAATCTTATTAATATTACTTGCACTCCCTCATCTCCTTCTTTCAATTGTGCCCTCTGGAATCCACGGTCTGCATGCAACAAGCTATCCTTCCTGCACAACTACTTTCTGAACCACTCTCTTAATCTGTTGGCCCTCAATGAAACCTGGATTCAGGATTCTGACACTGTCTCCCCTGCTGCCATTTCCTATGGTGGTTTACAGTTCTCCCATTCCCCGAGACCCACAAACAGACATGGTGGTGGAGTTGGCATACTCCTGTCCCCACAATGCACTTTCCAGGTCATCCCCCCAATTCCATCACTCTCATTCCCTTCTTTTGAGGTCCACACCATCAGGCTCTTCCGTCCCCTCTCCCTCAGAGTAGCGGTCATATATCGGCCCCCAGGCTCACCCACCCAGTTCCTTGACCACTTCTCAGCCTGGCTGCCGCACTTCATGTCCTCAGAACTACCAACCCTTATCCTTGGAGACTTCAACATCCCCATTAACAGCCCTACTTCCACATCTGCATCTCAGCTTCTATCACTAACCACTTCTCTAGGCCTCTCACAGCTTTCAACCTCTGAGACACACAAGGATGGCAACACCCTTGACCTGGTCTTTGTCCGCCTCTGTTCAATCTCCCACCTAAATAACTCACAGCTTCCACTCTCTGACCACAACATTCTCTCCTTCACGCTCACAAATCCTCCACCACCCCAGCGCACTCCTACCTACCACACATTCAGAAATCTACAAGCCATTAACCCTCAGACACTTTCAGACTCCCTACACTCATCGCTGTCCCCAATCTCCTCTTTTTCCTGTCCTGATCTGTCTGTTCATCATTACAGTGACATTCTTAAAAGCACCCTTGACCAAGTAGCACCGCTCACCCTCAGAACCTCCAAACACACAGTAAAACAGCCCTGGCTCACATTGCAAACTCGACTTCTTCAGCGATGCTCTAGGAGTGCTGAACGCCTCTGGAGAAAAACCCGCACACCAGAAGACTTCATCCACTTTAAATTCATGTTAAGAACTTATAATGCTGCCCTTCACCTCGCCAAACAGACCTACTTCACCACACTGATCTCCTTACTAGCCAACAGCCCCAAGAAACTTTTTGACACTTTTCACTCCCTCCTCAGGCCAAAAGCACAAGCCCCTATCACAGACATTTGTGCTGACGACCTGGCCTCCCACTTTATAGAAAAAATAGATACTATCCATCAGGAAATCTGCTCTCAACCACCAAGTGCTGTGACTCCCATCCCACCCTGCATTTCCCCTGGCTCACTTTCCACATTTGATTCCATCACAGAAGAAGAAGTCTCCAGACTCCTCTCTTCCTCTCGTCCGACTACATGCACTACCGACCCCATCCCCTCACATCTCCTCCAGTCTCTCTCTCCAGTTGTCACAACTCACCTAACTACAATCTTTAATCTCTCACTCTCCTCTGGCATTTTCCCATCCTCCCTCAAACACTCCATCATTACTCCATTACTAAAGAAACCCGCTCTTGACCCTTCCTGCACAAACAACTACAGACCGGTCTCCAATCTCCCCTTCATCTCTAAACTTTTGGAGCGCCTAGTCTACTCCCGCCTCACCCGTTACCTCTCCACTTACTCCCTCCTAGACCCTTCACAGTCCGGCTTCCGCCCCCTACATTCGACTGAAACTGCACTCATCAAAGTGACCAATGACCTTCTTACAGCAAAACGTAACGGCGACCACTCTCTGCTCATTCTTCTCGACCTTTCTGCAGCTTTCGACACGGTTGACCACCGTCTCCTACTCTCTAGGCTCCAGTCACTAGGTATCAAGGACACTGTTCTCTCCTGGTTCTCCTCCTATCTTTCTGACCGCTCCTTCAGTGTTTCGTTCTCTGGCTCCACGTCATCTCCTCTTCCTCTCACTGTCGGTGTACCCCAGGGCTCAGTCCTTGGCCCCCTTCTCTTCTCTCTCTACACGGCCCCAATTGGACAGACCATCAGCAGATTTGGCTTTCAGTACCATCTTTATGCCGATGACACACAACTATACACGTCATCCCCCGACCTTACCCCGCTGTTCTACAGAACACCACCGACTGTCTGTCCGCAGTCTCCAACATCATGTCCGCTCTCTATCTGAAACTTAACCTCTCCAAGACTGAACTCCTTCTGCTCCCGCCGTCTATGAACCTCCCTAAATCTGACATTTTCCTCTCTGTGGGCGGCACCATAATAACACCCCGGCAGCAGGCTCGCTGTCTGGGTGTTATGTTTGACACCAATCTCTCCTTCACCTCCCATATACAATCTCTTGCCCGCTCTTGCCGTCTACACCTAAAGAACATCTCTAGAATCCGCCCTTTTCTCACCATGGAAACAACAAAAACCCTCACTGTAGCATTGATCCACTCCCGCCTGGACTACTGCAACGCTCTATTACTTGGCCTCCCCATTACTCGACTATCCCCTCTCCAGTCCATCCTTAATGCAGCAGCCAGGGTCATCCATCTGGCTAATCGGTACTCGGACGCGTCCGCTCTTCGCCAGTCCTTACACTGGCTGCCCATTCATTATAGGATCCAATTCAAAGTACTGGTTCTCACCCACAAAGCTCTCCACAGTGCAGCACCCCCTACATCTCCTCCCTCATTTCTATCTATCGGCCTAACCGACTGCTGTGCTCTGCAAACGACTTTCGACTAACCTCTGCACTAATCCGTACCTCCCACTCCCGACTCCAAGACTTCTCCCGCGCTGCGCCAATCCTCTGGAATGCTCTACCCCAAGAAATTAGGACTATCCACAATTTGCATGGTTTCAGGAGCTCCCTCAAAACACATTTGTTCAGAGTGGCCTATCACATTCACTAACCAAAGTCGTTCTATGTTTAAGTGTGTATGTGGAGCCCATTCACTATCTCCATCCATGCCTCACTCCCTCAAGATGGCTGGACCATTATTGTAAATGCACCATTGTATATACACACCTGTACTTTGTATCTCCCCCACCTCATTGTAGATTGTAAGCTCTCACGAGCAGGGTCGGCTTATTTTGCTTTAATTATTGTATTGTTAACGTTGTTACCTATGACTTGTGTTTTGAAACTGTTAAACTGTAAAGCGCTGCGGAATATGTTGGCGCTATATAAATAAAGATTATTATTATTATTATTATTTATCATTATCATCATCATTATTATCACATAAGTTTACCGGCCCACTAGCATTGTGTTCCGCCCCTCGGGACTGCGCACCCTCAGTAGGAGCTTCATCACACTGTCCAGCAGAAACATTTTTTTTCCAAAGACCCCAAAACAGGGGAAAGTCATGACCCAATATGGCGGGATGCATCAGGTTCTTCACTACCCCCACTTCATACGAGATCTCCCCGAGTTTTGTGACGAAGTCTGCGGAGGTTACTGGGTAGACTTTGATGTCTCCATGTATGCACACCACGCTTAGGTGCCTACCGGTGATGAAGTCCCTATCAGCCAGACTAGCATGTATCAGAGTCACTCGACTTCCTGAGTCGAGTAGGGCCTGTACTGGGCACCCATTTATCACGACCTGACACAGCTGTGGGCCAGTCTCCTCGACTAGGGTGGCCACGCACACGGGCTCGGCGAGGAACGAGAGAGACCGTCCAGCATCACAGTCCATAGGTTCCCCCACTAGTGGACAATTGGCTGAAATATGACCTTGTTCACGGCATCTCCAACACTGTCTCAGGTCAGGGTGTTCAGACGGAGAGACCTTCCTAGGCCTGGGGTCTCCTGGTAGGTAAGTATCACCCTTTCGCTCATACATGTCCCCTCGGGGCTGACCCGGACTATCAACAGCCCCCCTTGCCCCCACAGCTGGAACCCTCTTACCGGGAGATGACGGAGGCCGGGTATTCCGAACTGATGATCGCTCGGACGGCTGGTCACGTAGATAGTCTTTGGTGGCGAAATACCTTTCTATCAGGCTGACCAGTTGATCGGCATCTTTGGGGTCTCCCTGTCCGACCCAGAGCTGGACCTCAGGGGGAAGGGCCCAGATGTACCGGTCCAGAACCACCTTTTCAACCATTTGGGCAGGGGTGCTGACGTCAGGTTCCAACCACTTCTTTACCAAAGAAATCAAGTCATACATTTGTGAGCGAGCAGGCTTGTCTCGCCTGTATCTCCAGTTATGGACTCTCCTGGCATGGACTGCCCTCGTCACACCCAGGCGGGCAAGAATCTCCGCTTTCAACTTAGTATAGTTTTTGCTGTCCTGCTCGCTGAGGTCAAAATAGGCTTTTTGAGGTTCCCCAGTCAAATAGGGCGCGACCACCATAGCCCATTCAGATTGTGGCAGATTCTCCTTCTCTGCCAGTCTCTCAAATATAGCCAGATATGCCTCCACATCGTCATGAGGCGTCATCTTCTGCAGAGTCTGTTTTACCGCCTTCTTTACAGCGGATAATGCCGGTAACCCGGCGTCTTCATTCAGGGACGAGGTGCTAGGAGTTTTTTTTAGTGCTGCAACCTGCTCCAGTAATAACCGGTTGGTTTCCTGCTGTTGCTGCTGGCTCCGCTGGGCCTCTAGGTGTTGTTGCTGCATGGCCTGCTGTTGTTGCTGCATGGCCTGCTGATGTTGCTGCTGCATGGCCTGCTGGTTCTGGGCCAGCTGCGCTCCTCCATACTGCCGGACATCTTGGGCTGGCTGACAGTCTTCACCCAAGACATATACACTCCACAGTCTTCTCCACAATAAGTTCAGTTTTGTGGTGCAGACACCTTTTTTTCTTTTTTTTTTCAAAGTCTTCAGCCACTGTGCTGCCCCAGCATTCAAGCACCAATTGTAAGCTTTTCAGGGGATATAGCTCTGGGATCGCCGTCTTGGGAGATGGAGTGGCATAAAGAGACCATTCACAGACAGTAGTTCTGTTAAAAACTGCCGCAACCAGTTTTATTAAAGTCCACAGTAAACAGAACATAATCAAAACCAAATCATAAACATAAAGCCTGGGCTTCTCCAGCCACTAATTACACTTAGATAGATTTCCCTTTCTATCCGGGTACAGACTCTAATAGTCTGTTCCAAAACAACACATATGTTCAGTAGTTACCAGCGTGCAGCTCACATGAGGCTCCAATGGCGTCTGAAGTCAGATCCAGACTGAGAGAGAGAGCCCCCTCTGAACTTCCAAGCAGGCACTTCTGGCTGTCTAATTAAGCAGCTGTGTTTACTCTGGGCTGAACTGCAAACCTGTCCCAGATGGGAATGGAGTGAACACCGCACTGACAACCTATTTTTATGCGCCCCAGCTAAGAAACCTGGGGGAGATATACACCCCGTCCAGTACGCACCCCTTCACTGTCTCACAATATATATATATATACATGTCATTATGACATGTATATATATATATATTTATAGTTCCTAGACTTCTACATACTGTAATAGCCGCTAATTCAATTGCCGGCTTTTGTGAAATCACAGAAGCCGACATGAAATGATACATTGTTTCCACACAGTTAACCATGTCATTTCCTGTATTTTGATATTTGTTTAGAACTTACAATTACATGAGTGTATTTGTGCAAAATTTCAGACATGTAGGGGTTAATTAAAGGTGTAAATTCGTTGAAAAAAAATGCGTGGGCTCCCGCTGTATTTTCTCCACCAGACAGACAAAGCAAGCGAGTGGGGGCAGATAATAACAGCCTATGGAGGGTACATTTTTTTTGTGCCCCCCCTGGCTACTAACATCTGCCCCCAGACACCCCAGAAAGGGCAAATCTATAATTAGATTCGCCCTTTCTGGCACTTTGCCCGTCTATTCCCATTGCCCTGTAGCGGTGGCTATATATATGTATTCTATGTGTGTATATCTATTCTTTCTATTCTTTATTAAAGCTGTCAGTGTGATTTTACAGTATAGCCGGGGATGAATTGCCGGCTTTTCTAAAGGACACCGATGCGATTTAATCGCAAGTCACACGTGTGGTCCGTTTGTAATCAGATTTTCATCGCTCCCATAGACTTGCATTGGCGATAGTCGACCCATAATCGGTGACAATCGCAGCATGCTGCGATTGCACACGGACGTTTAAAACGGACCACAAAAAATCTGATACTAGGAGCTGCTCCATAGATTAACATAGGGCAGACTGCAATACGATTTTTCATCGTATTGCAGTCGTCCGATTCTGTCGCCAGTGTGACGCCGGCCTTAGAATGTTTATTTTATGACCATATCGGCTGCGACCGAGATGTGTACCGCCTTATGTGGCCTTTTTGTTTTTGAAAATCCAAATAAAAAGGAACTTTAAAAAAAAAAAAAAAAAATTCCCTCTTCAACAATCTACAAGACAAACAAGCATGATGGGTGACGCTGCCTTTATTGAGGTACAGTATTAGATCGACATTGTCCATGAGTAACTATGCACTGTGATAGCTATATAGCATTATTAATTTAAATCTGTTGTGGTTGTTTCAACAGCACTTGCAGGTCTAACAACCTATTGTTTGTATGCATGATGCACTTTCTAGGTGTAATTATTTATTATTGCGCATTATTACCAGGTATAGATGCTGGCCATTTCATATATGGTGTGTGAAGTTACAGTTGTCCTCAGTCTGTGTATTTTATTATGTCTGTCATTAATATAACTCGTGAGGATGATGATGATGTTTATGATTCGTACATCCATTGACTGCATTATCTTACAGGTACAGATAACGTTCCTTAAGAACCATTAATTGATAATTATGAAATGTATTTTTATGCATTAATTTAAAAAAGTAAACACTATGTTTTATTTTTTGTTACCATTTCTACTAGCCATGTGCAGATATGCGCTGTGATGACAAATTAATATTTGTCCATATTTCTTATTAAAATTTTTCATTTTAGCCCTTGAAAACTTCAATCTTTCCTGTTTTAAGCATAACAATCAGGGTGACGGCTCTTCCCTATTTGGAGCATGTTCGACATGGGTTTTTCTGTGCATGTGTAGGGAACAGGAGACTTCTTGCCGCTGTGGTACACCAAAGGGGATCTTGCTGGATGGGAGATATATTTCTTCTAGCAGACTGAAGTTTGCTCAGGATTTTCCATGATCACAAGGACCTGTGATAAGGTCATAGTAACGTGATCTGGTCATCTGATGTGTACCTCACCTGAGGGTGTGGACTAGGCCTATAAAACAAGGAGCTGTTGTAGTTGGTGTGTGGAAGGAAGGAGTCAGCCTGGAAGATTGTTTTGTTACGTGTGCAGTGTGCACCAGGAAGCGAGTACCAGACCACCCGGAATGGGACCTGGCGGTCTCTGCTGACCTGCAGCCGCTTAGTTAAGCCCGTCCCAAGCAAGGGTGAGTCTGGCACCAGTGGTTCTCCAAACTGGGGTGATTTATGTTCTGTTTTTATTTTGTTATCTGGACTTTTTGTTGAACTCATGATTAAAACCACTGAAATTTGAAGTAAAAGGCGGTGTGTTTGCCTCATTACTGCGGCCCAGCCCTGCCTACCAGAGCGGATCCCTACAATTGGTGGCTTCAATGCGGACAACGCAGTGAGGTCAGGCTGTTTTTTCCTGCATGACAGTAAATGTCCTAGGTAAATAAAGTGACGCAAAACCCGGTGGATAACTGTCCCAAGATGGAGAACACAGTAAAAATGCTGGAGGAGGCCATGCGGCAGCAACAGCAGGCTATGCAGCAGCAGCAGGCTATACAGCAGCAGGCTATGGAGCAGCAGCAGGCTATACAGCAGCAGGCTATACAGCAGCAGGCTATGGAGCAGCAGCAGATATTTAATCGACAGCAACAGGAAACCAATAGTCTAGTGATGCAGCACATCACAGCGCCGCAGACAGCAGGAGCTGCCCGGGAATGGCAGGATGTCCGGAAAGCGGTGCGTACAGCGATCCGAAAGATGGAGCAATCAGATGACGTTGAGGTGTACCTGGAGATGTTTGAAGGCGTGGCTAAAAGGGAGAGACTGCCCCGGTACCAGTGGGCCGAGATTGTGGCTCCGTTTTTTTAATTCAGGACCCGCAAAAGCCTCTAGGGACCTACCCCGCGAGCAACAGGAGGACTATGAGAGCGTCAAGGGTGAGATACTTGCACGTCTTGGGGTAAATGTTTTGGTCCGGGCACAGCGGGTACACCAGTGGAACTTTTCCCCTTCCGAGCCAGCTCGGTCACAGTATTATGACTTGATACACCTGATAGAAAAGTGGTTGCAGCCGGAGGTGTTGTCACCCCGCGCTATGCTGGATTGTATAGTGACTGATAAATTCTTGAGAAATTTGCCACACACCCTTCAAACATGGCTTGGACAGGCAGCCCCTACTGATGGTCTCCAAATGGTAGACCTCATTGAAAGATATGGGGCTACCAAGGAGATACAGGGAGAGACTACCCGGAAGGTACCAAGTAAATTCCACAAACCTTCACCCACAGCTCGTCGAGCAGAGACTCGGAGGGCCGCCCAGGACGGGTCGGGGAACGAAAGGGGCCCCATAATCTGTTGGCGGTGCCAACAACCAGGACATGTGAGAGCTGTTTGCCCCCACCTGACAGAGCCCATGGACAACAACTTTGGCTACTATCAGTCTCACTATGCAGAACACATGTGTGCAGTGGTCAAACCAGAGGGACCCAATATGAACCATTTGTGTAAAGTGCAGGTGGAGGGTAACCCTGCTGTGGCTCTAGTGGACTCAGGGAGTCTCGTGAGTGACCCTAATACGAGCCAGCCACGTCCAAATCAGCGAGTATACTGCTGTGAAAATGGGTGTGTTGTGTATAAATGGTGACTTAAAACATTATCCTACCACCCTGGTGATGGTAAACACGCCAGCGGGGAGGAGGTGACACGAGGTGGGGGTGGTGGTTAATTAGCATTAATAATTGGGAGAGATTTTCCGTTATTTTCTGTGCTTTGGCCTGTAATTACCCCCCCCACAGAACAGTCGTCGGCACCAGTGGCAAACAGGTTGCATTCTCCAGAAATCGGGCATGAACCTGGTGGCCCAGAGGAAGATGTACTGGCGGTAGGAGTACCTTTGCCTTCGGTGGAGGAGGAAAACCCCTCTCCTATAGAAGTGTTAGGTGGGGAGATGTAAGATTTGCCACCGGGACCAGAATTGTCATACTTAAAATGTGGCAGGTGACAATTTTGGTACGGCGCAACTACGGGACCCTACGTTGACTCGAGCCCGGGAAAATGTACTGGTTGTCAATGGGGAACCCCAACACCCCAGGGCAGCTAAAGTATTTCCCCGATTTGAGCTGAACCAAGATTTGCTGTATGGGGTTGAAAAAATACATGGGGAAATTGTCGAGCAATTGCTGGTACCGCAGTCATATCGGAGGTTGGTAATGGACTTAGCGCATGCGCATGTACTAGGGGGACATTTGGGACCAAAGAAAACCCTAGACAGAATTCTACAACGGTTTTACTGGCTATGGGTCTATGAAGAAGTTAACGGTATTGTTACTCTTGTCCCGTGTGCTAGGTAACCAGTCCGCAGCCTCATTTTCAGAGTCCCTTGGTGCCATTACTAATTATAGAGGTACCGTTTGAGAGAATAGCCTATGGATCTGGTGTGGACGGTTAATAAATCAGCAAGGGGTCATCAACACATCCTCGTAGTTCTAGATTACGCTACCAGGTATCCTGAGGCTATTCCCCTGCGACACACCTCGGCAAAACTGATCGCAAAAGAACTCATGGGTATGTTCTCTCGGGTGGGAATCCCTCAAGAAATCTTAACAGATCAGGTGACCCCTTTATGTCAAAAATCATGAAGGAACTCTGCCACGTGTTAAACAGTTGCGCACATCGATCTATCATCCCCAAACAAACGGTTTAGTAGAAAGGTTCAATAAAACCCTGAAGAATATGTTGAAAAAAAAAGTCTCTAAAGATGCTAAGGACTGGGATCTCTTGTTGCCATACCTGATGTTTGCAGTGCGGAAGGTGCCCCAGGCATCTACGGGGTTCTCGCCCTTTGAACTATTATATGGCAGACATCCCCGTGGCTTACTCGATATAGCTAAAGAGGCCTGGGAAAACCATACAACTCCCCACAAAAGTGTGATAGAACATGTGGCCAAAATGCAAGAGAGAATGGAGACAGTCCTACCATTAGTCCGAGAACATATGGAATCAGCACAAAGGTCACAGAGGCAGGTCTATAACCGGGAGGCACGGGTAAGGTCCTTTAACCCTGGGGATCGGGTGTTGGTACTTGTGCCTACAGTGAATAGTAAGTTCCTTGCAAGGTGGCAGGGACCCTACGACATTATAGAGAAGGTGGGACCAGTAAACTATAAAGTACACCAACCAGGGAGGAGAAAGCCAGAACACGTATACCATGTGAATCTGCTCAAAACCAGGGGAGGAGTCCCGAGGAGATAATTTGCAGATTCCCAGTGCCTTCTGGGATAAGTGAAAAGTCTCCGCGAGCTCAAGGATCACTGGATTTTGGCTGTTGCAGCTGAAAGGAGGACATCAGTAAACCAGGGGAGGAGTCCCGAGGAGATAATTTGCAGATACCCAGTGCCTTCTGGGATAAGTGAAGAGTCTCGCGAGCTCAAGGAACACTGGATTTTGGCTGTTGCAGCTGAAAGGAGGACATCAGTAAACCAGGGGAGGAGTCCCGAGGAGATAATTTGCAGATTCCCAGTGCCTTCTGGGATAAGTGAAGAGTCTCCGCGAGCTCAAGGAACACTGGATTTTGGCTGTTGCAGCTGAAAGGAGGACATCAGTAAACCGCGCGACAGTTTTGGCTTATATTTCACCGCTTGATTATCTCTTGAACAATAAGAACATGGAAGAGGCTAGGAGCCATGTGGTGAGCTGCATTTCTTGCTACATGTTCATAGACTTACCAGTGGAAAAGCCAAACTTCACATGCCAGAAATGCAAGCTTGTGTCCCTGTTGGAGGAAAAGTTGCAAAATCTGGAAGAGAGGTTATCTACATTGAAGACCATTAAGGAAGGTGAAGAGTTCTTAGACAGAGCAGAATTATCTCTTCATGGTACAGAAAGAGAAGAAATTCGAAGTGCAACTGAAGAAACAGAGGAATGGAAGCATGTGACCCAGAGAAGCAGGAGGATCAGGAGGCAGTCAGCACCAATTCTGCTCAGGAACCAATACCAGGCTCTTACACAGGAGAACGATGAAGAAATACATCAGGATAAGACTTTGCCCACAAACAACCTTGTACGCCCTCAGAGTCCTCCTGAATGCAGAAAGAAAACTGTTGTGAAGAAGAAACGGAGAGTTGTTGTCATGGGCGATTCCCTGTTGAGAGGAACAGAGGCCGCTATCTGCAGACCGGATATAACCTCAAGAGAAATGTGCTGTCTTCCAGGTGCAACAAATTAAAGATGTGTCTGACAGGATATCAGGACTCTTCAGACTTAAAGATGACTACCCATTCCTGCTAATACATGTGGGGACAAATGACACCGCTAGAAACGAACTGGAAACCATCTGCAGTGACTTTGAAAACTTAGGTAAGAAAGTGAAAGAACTGGGAGCGCAGGTGGTCTTCTCTTCCATCCTCCCAGTGGATGGCCATGGAACAAGGAGGTGGAATAAGATTCTGCAGGTGAACAACTGGCTACGTCGATGGTGCCGTCAGCAAGGATTTGGATTTCTGGATCACGGAGTGAATTACCTATACGATGGACTACTTGCTAGAGATGGGGTGCACCTTACGAAGACTGGAAAACATGTATTTGGAAGTCGCCTTGCTACACTCATCAGGAGAGCTTTAAACTAGAACAATGTGGGAAGGGAAGCAAAACGCCAGCAAAAGCCATACACTTGACAAATACTATTGAGATTTCTGCTATTAGAAGAGAAGGGGAAGAACAAAGACAAAAAAATTTACATAATTAAAAATATTGAAGGAAGAGAAACCAATCACAAACTAAAGTGTTTCTATACGAATGCACAAAGCATGGGCAACAAACAAGGAGAACTGGAGCTACTAACGCAGGAGAAGAAATATGATGTCATTGGAATCACTGAGACTTGGTGGGACGATACACATGATTGGAATACAAGGCTAGAAGGATACAACTTATTTGCAAGAAACAGACTTGATAAACGAGGAGGAGGTGTTGCATTGTATGTTAGAAAAGCGTATATCTGCACAGAGATTGACGCTTCAGAGACTGGGAGTTCTGTGGAAACTGTTTGGGTAAGAATACAAGGACAGAACAATGGAAAGGACACCATTGTAGGCATTTACTACAGGCCGCCTGTGCAAGCTGAAGATATGGATGAACTCTTTATGCATCAAATGGCCAAGTTCTCAAAAAAATATGACATAGTGGTCATGGGAGATTTCAACTATCCAGACATTTGTTGGGAATCTCTCTCAGGCAAAACTAACAGGTCCAGGAAATTCTTATCCTCTCTTGCTGACAACTTTATCTTCCAAAAGGTAATGGAGAAAACAAGGGGATCTGCTACCTTGGATCTAATCCTCATAAACAGGGAGGAAATGGTGGAGGAGGTAAGAGTGGCTGGGACTCTAGGAGGTAGTGACCATGCTATTTTAGAATTTTGGATAACAAGAGGAGGAAGACCTGTGAAGACTCAGACGTCAAGGTTAGATTTCAGAAAGGCAGATTTTAAGGATTTTAATTTATGAATAAAAGTCCATTTTTGTATTTAGGAATGATGCGTAAGGAACGCTATGTTAAACCATAACATAGTGAAGACAATGGATTTTGTAATAGTCACTCATCATCATCATTACAAGAAATCTGTGACAGTCACACAGATTTCAATTATTTCACTCACGAAAATTGTTATTTCGGACAGCATTTATTACATGTCCAGCATGGACTCATCAAAGTGATGAGATGACGCACTAATGTACGATAAAAAAAAAAAAAATTTTTTATAAAAAAAAACATTGTCACAATTTAAGTGGGTGCCTGCAAGTGGAGGTGAAACAAAGGCTACGGATAGCAAAGGTATATACTATGTCTGTTGTAGACAGTGGGCAGCCTCTGATGGGTAATGTCGATGTTATACTGTACGTCAATAAAGGCTGCGGCTGCAATCATGCATTTTTGGCTTGTAGAATGTTGAAGAGGGTAAAAGCATGTCTGGTTGCGCAAGGCTTTATCCTGTAACAATACCTTCCTTGTGTGACGGGTAGGGTAGCGTGTGTCTATTATATGAGTGTCTGTATAATGTGACTTTACGCAGCCTTATTCTGCCCTAGGGACGCAAAAAATAAGACAGCAGTAATCATTTACTGTATAAAACTCCACCTATGAGCAACAAAACAAACACATTCCCTCTTCCGGTTCCTGCGTTGACATGTGAGGAGGGAGTTTGGAGACGCTCCTGAATTTCTCCCAGGTGTCCAAGCATATCGGGCCGATAGGAGAGCATTAAAACCACCCCCGGTCGTGACTTAAATACGGTGAATCGAACCAGTGAAGAACTGTAGGTCGATGCGAACGAATGTGTGATCACATGACACACGTTTATAACCCTTGCTAGACACTAATAACTTTGTAGAATTTTGGAGACACCTGAACCCAGATGGCAGTGAATATTCCTTCTATTCGGCGCCACATGACTCTTGGTCCAGAAGAGATAATATATTGCTATCACAGGAGCTAGTAAGGGGAGTGGAAGAGGCAGATGTGCACAACGTAGCTATATCTGACCACGCGCCCGTATCAGTGACCCTGCCAGATATGGTTCAGATGGGGCCAGACCAAACTTGGCGCTTCCCTACCTATTTGTTAATGGATGAGAAGTTTCGACATCAGGTGAAGCAATGGTGTTTGGAATATGTAAGTGATAATGGAGATAGTAGGGATAGGCTGGAACTTTTATGGGCAGCAGGGAAGGCATTAATGCGCGTGAAACTAATAGGTTATCAGACAACGCTAAAAAAGAAGATAGCGACAAACTACTCGCAGGCTAGCAGGATATTACGCGATAGCTACACGGCAAACAAGACAACTTGATCAACACAGGATAAAAATAGATGTAAGCAGGCTAAGGCTGACTTACATGTATGGGTATATCGACGCGAGAGAAGCAGTAATATGAATTATAGAGCCGATGTATATCGTTATGGTAGCAAATCAGGGAGACTATTAGCACGACTAGCGAAAGGAAATCACATTCGTCATCAACATATTACTGCGTTAACGAATAAACATGGGATCATGAACACAGACCCTCGAAGCATAATCACGATTCTACAAGAATACTACTCAGACTTATAAAAGGTGGAACATACGGATAGTGTGGAGGGTCAGACCTTTCTAGATGGAATACGGTTACCATCCTTCACAAACTATCAGCTTCTCCTTTTAAAAAAAAACAATTGAGGTGACGGAAGTGACAGCGGCGATAAGTGACTTTAAATCCGGGAAAGCTCCAGGACCTGACGGGTTTACAGCCAAATTATTAAAATTATTGAGTGAGGATATCCCGTCCACATTGGTAGGCACCTTCAATCATATATTGGAGACAGGATGGTTGCCCATCCATTCAAACATGGCACACATGAAGGTGCTACTAAAACCCAACAAACCTTCACATCTGGCTGGATCCTATCGTCCATTCTCACTCATTGACCAGGATATCAAGCTTTTGTCCAGGATCATGGCAGATCGTTTGAGTAGCATTCTTCCTACGCTGATAGGGCCATCACAAGTGGCCTTTGTTAGACCAAGATCGCCCATGAATAACATTAGGAAAGTAATAGCAGTTGTAGATAAATATCGTTGTCTGACAACATCGAGTCCTGTCATGCTATCCTTAGATGGCGATAAGGCATTTGATAGGGTGAGCTGAAGTTGGTTGCCAATGGTCCTGGACAAAATTGCCATGAGAGGCACGTTTATGACTTTCCTATCAGGTGTCTACGCCAACCCACAGGCACAAATACACAACACAGGTCACCTTTCGGCTACTTTCACAATACAGAGGGGAACTCCTCAGGGATGTCCATTATCACCTTTGCTCTTTGATATAGCCCTTGAGCCATTAGTTACACACGTGGAGGATAACACAGTATATGACGGTATAAAGGTAGGGGGTCGGCAGATCAAACTCACATTGTTTGCAGACGATATACTCATTTATATGGCACATCCCCAAGACCATCTCAAAGGGCTATTAGACTGGATAAAAATTTTTTAACTAATTCTGTGGTTTCGCTTCAAAGACTACAAGAGTGAAATTTTTCAATTGTTAAAGCCTAATCCTCGTGAGCTTTGGTGTGCTTACTGATGGGGGACAGAAGTAATTAAAACATTTATTTATAACATATCTGTGAATCAAAATAGGACGAGATTCTAGTTCTCAATACAAACTTAACTATGAACCCTAATTGGACAAGGTTGTACGTCAATTGGAGCGGTGGCATGATTTGCCCCTGTCTCTTCTGGGCCGTTGTCACCTTCTTAAGATGATTATTTTTGGAAGGCTATTATACCCGCTTCAGACTATTCCAATCCTGTTACGTAAAGATGATGTTTCACGGATAAAAAAAAGCATTGACCAGATTCATCTTGAGGGGAAAACGGCCCAGAATAGCAATACGAAAAATTATGCGTGCAGTAAAAGATGGGGGCCTGGCCGTGCCAAACGTTAGGAGTTATAACTTTTCGTGCTTGATTAGAGTGGGGACAGATTGGTTTAAGTGGACTTAGTCCTACTCAGATGTATTGCTGGAATCTGGACTGACAGAGGGTTGTATTTTGGCCTCATGTGTTGACACTGTGATTTGTAAACTCCCGGTCATAGTGATCAGCGCTACTACGCGATACAGTAATTGCCTGTAAGGCAACCAGATGAGCGCATGGGTTGTCTTCTCAGTTATCTAAACACATGCCTTTATGGGCTCACCCAGAATTCCCAGTGGGAGTGACAGACCGCGTTTTTGAGACGTGGCATACTAAAGGTATACATACAGTATTCCATCTCATGCACCTAAAAGAGTGTAGGTGGCTGACATCCAAGGAGATTATGCAAAAATTCAATTAGCCCCCTTCTCACTTTATTGAAACTCTACAAGTGCATTATTTCTACAGAAATCGCCTGCGTAATATTATAGAAGAGGTGGTAGACAATTGATTTGACAAGATGGGAGATATATTTCTTCAACCAGACTGAAGTATGCTCATGATTTTCCATGATTACTACGACCTGTGATGAGGTCATAGTCACGTGATCTGGTCAGCTGATGTGTACGTCACCTGATGGTGTTTTGTAGGCCTATAAAACAAGGAGCTGTTGTAGTTGTTGTGTGGAAGGAAGGAGTTTGGCTGGAGTAAGCCTGGAACATTGTTTTGTTACTGTGTGTCAGTGTGCACCAGGAAGCGAGTAACAGACCACCCGGAATGTGACCTGGCGGTCTCAGCTGACCTGCAGCCGCTTAGTTAAGCCCGTCACAGGCAAGGGTGAGTCTGTGACCAGTGGTTCTCCAAACTGGAGTGATTTATGTTGTGTTTTCATTTTGTTATATGGACTTTTTGTTGAACTCATGATTAAAATCACTGAACTTTGAAATAAAAGGCTGTGTGTTTGCCTCATTACTGCGGCCCAGCCCTGCCTACCACAGCGGTTCCCTACAATTGGTGGAGAATGCGGGCAACGCAGTGAGGTCAGGCTGTTTTTTCATGCATGACAGTAAATGTCCTGGTTTTAGAAAGTGCACCAAAACCGGCTGGATAACTGTCCGAAGATGGAGAACAAAGTAAAAATGCTAGTGGAGGCCATGCGACAGCAACAGCAAGCTACACAGCAGCAACAGCAGGCTATGCAGCAGCAGCAGGCTATACAACAGCAGGCTATGTAGCGGCAGCAGACTATACAGCAGCAGGCTATGTAGCAGCAGATATTTAATCGACAGCAACAGGAAACCAATAGTTTACTGATGCAGCACATCACAGCGCCGCAGACAGTAAGAGCTGCCCGGGGATGCCATGATGTCCGGAAAGCGGTGCGTAGAGCGATCCGAAAGATGGAGCAATCAGATGACGTTGAGGTGTAGCTGGAGATGTTTGAAGGCGTGGCTAAAAGGGAGAGACTGCCCCGGGACCAGTGGGCCGAGATCGTGGCTCCGTTTTTGACTTCAGAACCCGCTAAAGCCTATAGGGACCTACCCCCTCAGCAACAGGAGGACTATGAGAGCGTGAATGGTGAGATACTTGCACGTCTTGGGGTAAATGTTTTTTTCCTGGCCCAGCGTATACAACAATGGAAGTTTTCCCCTTCCGAGCCAGCTCGGTCCCAGTATTATGACTTGATACACCTGATAGAAAAGTGCTTTCAGCCTGAGGTGTTGTCACCCCGCGATATGCTGGATCGTATAGTGACTGATAAATTCGGGCGAACTTTGCCCCACACCTTCAAACATGGGTTGGATAGGCAGCCCCTACTGATGGTCTCCAAATGGTAGACCTCATTGAAAGATATGGGCCTACCAAGGAGATACAGGGAGAGACTACCCGGAAGCTACCAATTAAATTCACCAAACCTTCACCCACAGCTCGGCGAGCAGAGACTCTGAGGGCCGCCCAGGAAGGGTCGGGGAACGAAAGGGGCCCCATAATCTGTTGGCGGTGCCAAGAACCATGACATGTGAGAGCTGATTGCCCCACCTGACTGAGCCCATGGACAACAACTTTGGCTACTATCAGTCTCACTATGCATAACACATGTGTGCAGTGGTCAGTATTACCTTTGCCTTCGGTGGAGGAGGAAAACACCTCTCCTATAGAAGTGTTAGTTGGGGAGATGGAAGATTTGCCACCGGGAACAGAATTGTAATACTTAAATGTGTCAGGTGACAATTTTGGTACGGCGCAACTCCGTGACCCTACGTTGAGTCTATTTGTTGGGGATAACATTTTGTTTTGTAACTGATCATTCCCCTGTGACTGGCAGTGTTGTAGCCCAGGGAGTAGAGTTCAGGTGGTAGAAAGATGAACATAACAGGAGACATGGAAAACGTTGGCAAACAGTTATTTAATCTGAAAACGGGCAGGCAAATTCAGGTGAGATCCATGCCTTGTTCATTTTCAGAAAAGTAAGCCGGTCTACATTCTCTGAGGATAGTCGCATGCGACGGTCTGTTAGTACACCACCTGCAGCACTAAAGACGCGCTCAGATAATACACTGGCAGCAGGGCAAGCCAGCACCTCCAATGCATACTGGCTAAGCTCTGGCCATGTATCCAGCTTAGAGACCCAAAACTTGAAAGGGGAAGAGCCATCTGGGAGTACACTGAGAGGGAAAGACATGTAGTCTGTCACCATCTTACGTAAACGTTGCCTCATGGTGAGTGGAGTCGTCTCGGATGGTGTAGACATTGGTGGCGCTGACACAAAACTTCGCCACATTTGTAACATACTGCTCTTGCCCTGTGCAGAGGCGCTGCTTGTGCTCCCTCTTGTTGCAGAGGTGTCTCCACTGCCTCGACGCACAGAGATTCTTTGTAAAGCAGTAGCAGCAGCAGTGCTCTCGGCTGAAATGGAGAATATTATGGATTGCACCAGTCTGTCTTGGCACTCCCGCATTTTACGCTCCCGGTTCAACGGTGTGATGAGGCTTTGTAAGTTGTCCCAGTAGCGAGGGTCTAGGAGGGTGTACACCCAATAATCTGATGTGGTGAGAATGTGGGCGATGCGGCGGTCGTTTCTCAGGCACTGCAGCATGAAATCAACCATGTGCTGCAGACTCCCAACTGCCCAACAAACGCTGTCCTCTGGAAGAGGCGTCATCTCTGCCTGCTCTGCATCGCCCCACCCTCGCTCTACATACTGACTAGAGCGTTGTGTACCTCCCTCTGTAGGGATTTCTTCCTCCTCCATTGACTCCTCCTCATCCTCCTCACAAAGTGAGCCCTGCCCAGCCCTTTGTGAGGAACCAAGTTGCGCTGACTGTCCAGAAGGTGAGTGAATTTGTGACTCCTCATCCTCCACCTCTTCCAAAACCTCATCCTTTAGTGCTTGCAGTGATTTTTGAAGCAGGCAGATAAGGGGGACAGTCATGCTGACTAGTGCATCATCTGCACTCGCCATCCGCGTTGAGTCATCAAACGCACGCAAAACGTGGCAGATGTCCTTCATAGAGGCCCACTCAGTAGTGGTGAAGTGTGAACGGCGCAAATTGCGAGTTGGTTGCGCCTGATGCAGCTGATACTCCATTACTGCTGGCTGTTGCTCACACAACCGCTCCAACATATGTAAGGTGGAATTCCACCTGGTGGGTACATCACATTTGATGCGATGTTCAGGAAGGCGAAATCTGCGTTGCAGAGCAGCAATGCGCGATCTGGCTATGCTGGAACGTCGCAAGTGAGCGCACTCTAGGCGGACCTTCTGCAGCAGTTCAGCAAGATCCGGATACTCCCTCAAAAAACTCTGCACGACCAAGTTGAGCACATGTGCCAGACATGGTATGTGAGTGAGGTTGCCAAGGCCCAGAGCTGCCACCAGATTTCGGCCATTGTCACACACTACCAAGCCTGGCTGGAGATTCGCTGGCAAAAACCACACGTTGCTCTCCTGCTTGATGGCATTCCAGACCTCCTGCGCTGTGTGGCTTCGATTCCCCATGGAAATTAATTTCAGGACGGCCTGTTGACGTTTGGCCACGGCTGTGCTCATATCGGTCGCAACAGGTAAGCGTTCACGGGTCCATGTGGAGGTAGACCGTGACAGCTCCTGCAGCGATGATTCTGAGGAACTGGAGTAGGAGGAGGAGTCAATGTGTACAGACTGGATTCCTGCAATCCTTGGAGTTGGCAGAACACGTACAGCGCCACTCGCAAGATCTGTACCCGGCTCCACAACATTGACCCAATGGGCAGTGAGGGAAAGGTATCGTCCCTGGCCATGGGTACTGGTCCACGCATCGGTGGTCAGGTGGACCTTGCTACAGACGGCGTTTAGTAGCGCATGTTTAATGTTTCCCTCGACATGTTTTTGCAGACCAGGGACGGCTTGCCCGCTGAAATAAAATCGGCTTGGCACAATGTATTGTGGGACTGCCAATGCCATTAAGTTACGGAAACTGTCAGTCTCCACCAGCCTGAATGACAGCATTTCAAGGAACAGGAGTTTTGCAATGCCAGCATTCAGAGCCTGTGCTCGTGGATGGTTTGCCGAGTATGGCCGTCTTTTATCTCATGCCTGTGGTACCGATGGCTGTTTTGTGGCCTGGGAGTGTGAAGATGACAGGGAACTTGCTGCTGTGGGTGGAATAACACTTTGTCTCTGGGCAACAGTGACCGAGGTTCTTCCATGGCGATCCTGTGAGGAAGCAGAACCAGCTGTGTGTGAGCTGGAGGTAGAGGCTCCAACACGAGCTGAAGATGTAGGTGCTGCTGTAGGTTGGCCTACATCTCCAGTGTGTCTTTGTAACTCAACTACGTGCTTTGTCCGCACATGTTTCCACATATTTGTGGTATTGAGGTTACTGCAATTTTTACCTCTTTTTACTTTTTGCTTACACAGCTTGCATTTAACATAGCAAATATCATCTGCAAGTCTGTCAAAAAAGGACCACACAGTGCAAGTCCTGGGAGCGCCCATTTTGACTTTTGCAAGAGAACTGCTCCCAACAGGTGCCAAACTGGAGGCTACAGGCAACCGAGTCTGCAGCCTACCTCTCCCTCCTGTTTGTACCGTTGGGTCAATCTCATCCTCAGAGCTGCTCCCACCACCTTCCTGTCCCTCACGCCATGTTGGGTCTTGGACCTCATCATCTCCACTACCCTCTTCCAACACCTGCTGCTGTTGGGTGGTCTGGCCAGCACCATGCTCAACAGAAACTGGCACCTGAGTCTCATCATCATCAGATGCGTTCTGCGGTGTGCTGACCATCGGCACTGGCTCACCCGCCTCTTCTGATTCAGAGAGACACAGCTGTTGCGCATCACTGCATACTCCCTCTTCTTCACATTCCAGAATGCTGCTTGGCTGGGCCCCTGTTTGCAAGCCAACAGATTCTGAGAACAGAAGCAGAGACTCAGCTGGCTCCAGTTCAGAACTCTCTGACTGCCTGGGCAATTTGACAGACAGTGAACAGACAGATGGTTGCTCAACAGTGTTGTGGTCCTGAGAGGAGGTGGAAGCAATTGAAGTTGATGCATTGGCTGCCATCCAACCAACAACGGCTTCAATTTGTTCTTCCCGCAGCAGGGGGGTACGCGAGCTCCTACAAAACTGCACATAAAGGAACGCTCACGGGGAAAACTGGTGGATGCTGTGTCACTGGGGGCGGCAGCAGCCACAGAATCCCCACGTCCTCTCCCTGCTGAAACTCCACGGCCACGACCACGTGCCTTACTCCCTGCCTTCTTCATCTTGGTAGATTGATAAAGAAAGTCAGAAAAGTTAAAAGGCCTAAGTGTTGTTATTCCACAGAGACTGCAGTGAACACTGCAGACAACTGTTCACTAGCTGTGAAAGGCCCCTTTGTGTACTTCTATAGTGTTTTCAACCAATGTATTGTATACGGATGGAAGCGCGTCACACTAATAGATTTGAGTTATTTGAAATAGAATGGAGCAGCAATAATTCTAGAAAAATGACAAGGATGAGGCAGTGACACACGTTCAGCAGACTATAACCAGCAGTGGTTTAAGAACTAACTGGAGCATGATCTGCACTCAGCAAAAAAAAAATATATCACAGACTAGAGTGAACACTGCAGTGCACACAACTGGTCACTATCTGTGAAAGGCTCCTTTGTGGACTTCTATAGTGTTTGCAACCAATGTATTGGATACGGATGGAAGCGCGTCACACTAATAGATTGGAGTTATTTTAAATAGAATGGAGCAGCAACAATTCTAGAAAAATCACAAGGATGAGGTAGTGACACACGTTCAGCAGACTATAACCAGCAGTGGTTTAAGAACTAACTGGAGCGTGATCTGCACTCAGCAAAAAAAAAAATATATCACAGACTAGAGTGAACACTGCAGTGCACACAACTGGTCACTATCTGTGAAAGGCTCCTTTGTGTACTTCTATAGTGTTTGCAACCAATGTATTGGATACGGATGGAAGCGCGTCACACTAATAGATTGGAGTTATTTTAAATAGAATGGAGCAGCAACAATTCTAGAAAAATCACAAGGATGAGGCAGTGACACACGTTCAGCAGACTATAACCAGCAGTGGTTTAAGAACTAACTGGAGCGTGATCTGCACTCAGCAAAAAATAAATATATCACAGACTAGAGTGAACACTGCAGTGCACACAACTGGTCACTATCTGTGAAAGGCTCCTTTGTGTACTTCTATAGTGTTTGCAACCAATGTATTGGATACGGATGGAAGCGCGTCACACTAATAGATTGGAGTTATTTTAAATAGAATGGAGCAGCAACAATTCTAGAAAAATCACAAGGATGAGGCAGTGACACACGTTCAGCAGACTATAACCAGCAGTGGTTTAAGAACTAACTGGAGCGTGATCTGCACTCAGCAAAAAAAAAATATATCACAGACTAGAGTGAACACTGCAGTGCACACAACTGGTCACTGTCTGTGAAAGGCTCCTTTGTGTACTTCTATAGTGTTTGCAACCAATGTATTGGATACGGATGGAAGCGCGTCACACTAATAGATTGGAGTTATTTTAAATAGAATGGAGCAGCAACAATTCTAGAAAAATGACAAAGATGAGGCAGTGACACACATTCAGCAGACTATAACCAGCAGTGGTTTAAGAACTAACTGGAGCGTGATCTGCACTCAGCAAAAAAAAAATATATCACAGACTAGAGTGAACACTGCAGTGCACACAACTGGTCACTATCTGTGAAAGGCTCCTTTGTGGACTTCTATAGTGTTTGCAACCAATGTATTGGATACGGATGGAAGCACGTCACACTATAATTTCAATTGAATGGAGCTGCAAGAATTACACTAAAGAAAAAAAAAAAGAGTCTGTGAGTGACACGTGCAGATGCCTACAAACAGCGTTGGATGCAGAGCAAACTGCAGCGTCACCTGCACTCACACACAGACCTTGCAGAGCTGTGAAAACAACACTGCAAGGCTAAAGGAAGCTTTACACAGCGGTTGTTAAACTAGCCTGCCTAAAGCACAGTACACAAAATCGCAATCTCTAACTGTCCCTCAGAGTCAGCAGAGCAGCGTTCTGTCCCTAACTGAATTCACAGCACAGTGATGCTAAAATGGCGGTGGCGCCTTTTATAGTGCATTCTGACATCATTTCAGCATCCAATCACAGCCATGCCATTAGTTAACATGACCGCAGCAGTACAGGATGTGCCCACACTTCTTAGGATTACTCATTGGCTGACTAAAATCACATTGCCTCTCAAAGAATTATGGGAACTTCCGATTCCGGTATACGATATATGGAAAATATCGGAACTAAGTATCTAAAGTCCGATACAACGAATATCGGCCGATACCCGATACTTGCGGTATCGGAATGCTCAACTCTACCAGCCACCCTTACCTCCTCATTAATTTCCTCCCTGTTATATGGATTAGATCCAAGATAGCAAATCAACTTGTTCTTGTTCTTTTGGAAGATAAAGTTGTCAACAAGAAAGGATAATAATTTGCTGGACCTGTTACTTTTGCCTGAGAGAGATTCCCAACAAATGTCTGGATAGTTGAAGTCTCCCATGATTGTGAAGTGACCAGAGTGGTAGTCATGGCGAGGGGCTGCTGTTCCGGCACACCTCGGCATCCCACAAAGAAATTACAAAGTCCTAACTGCTGTGTGATGTGTGTGCAGTGCAAATCACTCACTCTTAGGTTAGAGTCTTCCTCAGGTTGCACGGTCCTGGTTTCAGATATTATCACACACTGATTGACAGAGTCCAAGTTCATCTTTAACAAAACAACTTTACTCAGCACTTCCAGTTCAGTCACAGGCATTACACAGTAATACTCATTGATCATAGATCTGTGCTGTCCCTTGCTCTCCTGCAATTCTTTGTTCCGGTAACGTACCCTCCGGTACCGCAGCTTCCCGACTAGTCAGACTAGTTCATGCTTGGGGTACCCCGCTCATTTTCCCCTCTGAGGGCGAAATCAAGGTTGGTGCTTTCCAACCTTTTCCATACCGTAGGTCTCAGATGTTCCAGGATTTCCTATCGAACCTAGCTGCTGCCACCCTCATGCTGCTCTTATCCCCTCATGCTTGTGTGACTTCCAGCCCAAGACCCTGGACTGCTGAGCTCCCCTTACACTTGTTTCTGCAACAACCTCAATGTTCTTCATCCAACTCTCTAACTGACTAAACCCAGGAAGTGTCTCAGCCAGGGCCGCCATCAAGGCATGACAACCCTTACAAGTGTATGGGGCCGGTGATTAGGGGGACCCGCCGCCCAAGCACACTGGTAGGCCGGTCCGCGCTTGTGAGTCGTCCTCCAGAGCAGTGGGAACTCGGATCTGAGCCTATAGACTACTATGGGGGAGGTCACGGCAACACAGCTCAGTCCGTGGCTCTGGGGCTCACCTTTTAATGTGGGATATTTACAGGTGAAATGAATATTGGAATGGGGGATTCGTGACGCCACCTGTGGTACCTGGTCAGGGTGACCAGCGCTGCTGTGCAGATCCACTGAAGGGTTAATATGCTAGATGTTAAGCCTTCCACAGGTAAGGCTAAGTCCTCCAGGGCAGATAGATGTGTAGGGATGCAGGACAGGCGGGGAAACAGCAGTTAGGGGTAATAAGGGAGATACACACATAAGTCACTTTGGTACCTTTACTGAAGATGTTGCAGGCACTCACCGGAGCACTGTAGGGTGAAGGGTGCACATCCAGATTCCTCCACTGGGTAGGTGTGTGGCCTCCTGTTCTCTGCCTTTTGGTTATAAAGTCCTGACCTGCTTGTAGCTAGGCCTAACTTGGTCTCCGTCCTGCACCTGGCTGACCTTGTGGTTGGAACCCTTTCTTGAAGTACACAGTCTCTATTTGCAGTGCACTGCTGGACTCCGTACTCCTGGTCCAGTTACGTATCAGCTCTGTGGTACTTCTGGGACTAGTAGTCCTCCAGGAACTCCGGTGTTCTCCTAATGGGTCGTGGAGATCCCTATAGGCTCGGACCCCGGTGTCCGGTGGGTATAGTTGGGATGAGCAATTTAACCTCCTCTGTCCCTCACTTGCTTTCCACTTGCCTTCGGCCTACCCGGGCCCTCACACGATCACACACTGGCAGTTGGTTGGCTGCCTCTTCGCCGCTCTTCTAGCGTCGGCACGCTTTCTCACTGAGCTGCACTTACTAGATTCAGCTCTGACTAGGCTGGAGTGGGTTCTGTCTCACCTGTACTAGCCTCCACTCTCTCTTGAACTGAATTACTCTGCAGTCTTTCTAATCTCAGCTCTGCACTTCACCTTACTGCAGACTGACTAAGCTCTCTGAGGTGCCTGCCTTGAATGGCTTGTTGTTTCTGTGTTCACTCCTTTTATATGTCTAAACAGCTCCCTCTGGTGGTCTTTGGGGATGGTTGAAGGTGTGTGAATGTATATAATGACCTCTAGTGGTGTATTCCTTCAGTGCACCCTTCTAGGAGATATGGATCCAGTCGCAGCTGGGCTCCACATTCCCCCCTAGTAGAACTCAGCACTCCGGGGCTGAAATACAAAACAGAAAAACAATAAAACATTGTATAACTTAACTCTTCCCTTACGGGAGGTGAGGATCTTAAACGTTGCATAACAGATGAATGAGTAACTATATACATTAGCACGATGAGGAAATGAGCAACCATAAAAGTCCCAGTCTCTTTTGGAAAAAGGCTGCTCAAAGGGTAGAGGGAACAAGTAAAAATAATGTCCATTTCACTTGTTTCCATATTAAAGAGGAAAAACAGGTAAATAAATAACGGTATATTATAAGGCATATTATAAGCAACTATATATACATTTATGTACAATGACTCTAGACAATTATTTACATTTGTTAAGTCCTACTCTCTGTACCTAATAGGTAATTGCCCCCTTGTTATGCGTACTGACCTACGTGGTGTAGTGGTAGGTGGGGTGTCGGTTAACCTATTTGTTCTGTGTGAGAGTGAATTATAAAATTGCCTTAACCTCTCTACAGGACTGGCAAGTACACTGTGAGCTGGGTGAACTGGCTCGACTTCTGCAGGGGATCCTTCTTCCTGAGATTCAGCTCCTTGGGATTCTGTTTCTTGGGGTTCTGCTGGAGCAGGTTCCTCTGGAACTGACTCCACTGCAACAACCGGTACAACTGGATGTAGAGGTTCTCCTTGATGTTGATAGAATTGAAGTACAGGAATAATTACAGCTTCTCCAATTCGAGGCCAATCCGCAGGGAAATCTCCTAAGTCTGTATGTATGACTGATTCATCACGCTCTTCCTTATTGACAACAGGTTCTTCTTCTTGAAGCTTTAACGGATCCGGACACAACTTTAGGTGATCTCTTGATACAGTTGTAGTCGTTCTTCCTCCATCTTTGCTAATTATGCACGTTTACTTGTTGTCAAACCTTAAATTCTGTACAACATAGGGCTCTCTTTCCCATTGATCGTCGAGTTTGTGTATCCTCCTCTTTCTTTTCAGCACGACTTCACCAGGTGCGAAAGGTTCAGCTGGCGCACTTTTGTTGTAGCGATCTTCTTGTTTATCCCTTACTCGATTGAGATACTCGATTGAGACTATCTTCAACGCAGGCCTGTACTTTTCTGTACTGTTCCTGTCTGTTTGTGTCCCAGTCTTCAGTAGTCACATCTGCTTCTGGTTCTACAACACCAAGCTCCAGATCCATGGGCAGCTTTCCTGGTCTTGCCCACATGAGATAGGCTGGGGTGCAATTGGTGGAACTCACAGGTATGTGATTGTACAGATCTACCAGGTCAGGTAGTAAGTCTGGCCACCGATTTCTCTCCTCGAGTGGTACAGTCTTCAGCAGGTCAATGACGATGTGATTCATCTTCTCACAGAGACCATTGGTTTGGGGGTGGTACGGTGTGGTTCTTATCTTCTTACACCCGTACAAGTGACAGAACTCTTTGAACAATTCGGCCTCAAAGGCTGGGCCTTGATCAGTTAACACCTGCTCAGGATATCCATGTGGTCTACAGAAATACGCTTGGAACGTCTTTGCTGCTGTCTCTGCCGTCAGATCTTTGACAGGGGCGACCACCAGGAACCTGGAGTAGTGATCCACCATGGTCAGGGCATAGGAGTATCCTGACCGGCTGGGTGACAACTTGACATGGTCCAGGGCCATGATCTCCAAGGGACGAGTCGTCTTGATGGGTTGCAGGGGTGCCTTCTGACTGCTGTAGTCTTTTCTTCTGAGGCCACAGGGTCCACAGTTCTGGCACCACCTCTCAATGGAGCTGCGCATTCCCACCCAGTAGAAACGACACTTCAACAGCGTCTCCAGCTTCTTCCAGCCAAAGTGTCCCGCTTGATCGTGGTAGGCTTCCAACACCATCTGGATGTCTGCTCTGGGAACTACTATCTGCCATACCATCTCATGAGTTCTTGGATTGACGTACCTCCGGCACAGCTTCTCACGATAGATAAACAGCCGGCTTCTCTCATTCCACAGCTGCTTTGCTTGCGGAGACGCATCCTTTTCCAAGGAGGAACCTTCCTGAGTTATCAGCTCCTTGATACGGCTGACAACTGGATCGCTGTCCTGAGTCTCCTTCCAGCTGTGGTGAGGTAAAGGATTTAACGTCTTACCACGCTGCCTCCTGCAGGCTTGTTGCTCGTGGATCATCCCATTCCTGTGAAAGGCAGGTAGTTCAATCTCTTCCAGATCATCCACTTCTTCTTCTGTGTCCGATTCATGAGGCATCCTGGATAGAACATCAGCATTGGTATTCTTGCGGCCCGCTCGGTACTTGATTGTCAATTGGTAGCTTGACAGCTGAGCCATCCAGCGTTGTTCCATGGCTCCCAGCTTAGCTGTTTCAAGATGCGTTAAGGGGTTATTATCAGTGTAGGCAGTGAACTTTCTGGAGGCTAGGTAATGCTTAAACCTCTCCGTGATGGCCCAGACCAGTGCTAGGAACTCCAACTTGAAGCTGCTGTAGTTATATGGGTTCCTCTCGGTTGGGCGGAGCTTCCTGCTTGCATAGGCGATGACTTTCTCCAGGCCATTTTGCTTCTGACTGAGGACAGCTCCCAATCCTTCGTTGCTGGCATCCGTATACAGCAGGAACGGTTGGCTGTAGTCAGGGTAGGCTAGGATCTCGTCACCTGTCAGGATCTCCTTCATTTCTTTGAATGCTTCAGCCTGTTCTTTACCCCAGTGGAATGGAGAATTCCTGCTCTTGAGGGACTGTCATACCAGGAGGTCTTGCAGAGGCGCTGCTTTCTTGGTGTAATCCTTCACAAACCTCCGGTAGTATCCTGTCAGTCTCAGGAACTGACGTACCTCCTTGAGATTCTTCGGCTCCGTCCATTTCTGGATGGCGGTGACCTTCTCGGGGTCTGGCGCTACTCCCTCTGAGCTGACAATATGTCCCAGATACTGTACCTTTTGTTTGAGCAGATGACACTTTGAAGGCTTCAGTTTCATCCCATACTTCGACAGTGATTCGAATACCTCCGCCAGGAGCTTCAGGTGGTCTTCATACGTCTTGGAGTACACAATTACGTCGTCCAGGTACAGCAACACAGTTTCAAAGTTGAGGTGTCCCAGGCAGCTCTCCATCACTCTCTGAAACGTTCCAGGGGCACTGCTGAGTCCAAACGCATTCTGTCAAACTCGCAAAGTCCCATCGGGGTGGTGAAAGCCGTCTTCTCCCGATCCTCCTCAGCCACAGCCACCTGCCAGTACCCACTAGTGAGGTCAAATGTGGAAAAGTAATTAGCGGTCTTTAATGCAGCTAAGGATTCCTCAAAGCGTGGTAAAGGGTATGCATCTTTATGTGTAATGCGATTTACTTGTCTGTAATCTACACACATTCTCATGCTCCCATCCTTTTTCCTGACTAGGACTAAAGGTGCTGCCCAGAGACTACAACTATCTCTTATCACCCCTGCTTCCTTCATATCACGCAACATCTCCTTGGCTTTCTGGTAGTGTGCTGGTGGTATAGGCCTGTACCGCTCTTTAACCCCTTAACCCCCAAGGGTGGTTTGCACGTTAATGACCGGGCCAATTTTTACAATTCTGACCACTGTCTCTTTATGAGGTTATAACTCTGGAACGCTTCAATGGATCTTCGGATTCTGAGACTATTTTCTCGTGACATATTGTACTTCACGTTAGTGGTAAAATTTCTTCCATATAACTTGCGTTTATTTTTGAAAAAAATGCAAATATGGCGAAAATTTTGAAAATTTTGCAATTTTCAAACTTTGAATTTTTATTCCCTTAAAACAGAGAAATATGTCACACAAAATAGTTAAGAAATAACATTTTCCACATGTCTACTTTACATCAGCACAATTTTGGAACCAAATTTTTTTTTTCTTAGGAAATTATAAGGGTTAAAAGTTGACCAGCGATTTCTCATTTTTGCAACAAAATTTACAAAGCCATTTTTTTTAGTGACCACCTCATATTTGAAGTCACTTTGGGGGGTCTATATAGCAGAAAATACCCAAAAGTGACACCATTCTAAAAACTGCACCCCTCAAGGTACTCAAAACCACATTCAAGAAGTTTATTAACCCTTCAGGTGCTTCACAGGAGCTGAAGCAACGTGGAAGGAAAAAATGAATATTTAACTTTTTAGCCACAAAAATGATCTATTACAAACTTTTTTTTATTTTCACAAGGGTAAAAGAAGAAAATGGACAGATAAAGTTGTTGTGCAATTTCTCCTGAGTACGCCAATAGCCAATATGTGGAGGAAAACCACTGTTTGGGCACACGGCAGAGCTCGTAAGGGAAGGAGCGCCGTTTGACTTTTTCAAACTAAAATTGGCTGGAATTGAGATTGGACGCCATGTCGTGTTTGGAGAGCCCCTGATGTGCCTAAACAGTGGAAACCCCCCACAAGTGACACCATTTTGGAAACTAGACCCCCTAAGGAACTTATCTAGATCTGTTGTAAGCACTTTGAACCCACAAGTGTTTCACAAAAGTTTATAATGCCTGGGTCTGAAAAATAAAAAAAACAATTTTCCACAAAATTGATTTTTTTAGTCCCAAATTTTTGATTTTTCCCAAGGAAATTGGACCCCAAAAGTTGTTGTCCAATTTTTCCTGAGTACGCTGATACCCCCTATGTGGGGGGGGGAAACTGTTTGGGCGCACGACAGGGCTTGGAAAGGAAGTAGTAACGTTTTGGAATGCAGACGTTGATGGGGGTCATGTTCCGTTTGCAGTGCCCAGATGTGCCTAAACAGTGGAAACCCCCCACAAGTGACCCCATTTTAGAAACTAGACCCCCTAAGGAGCTTATCTAGATCTTTGGTGAGCACTTTGAACCCCAAAGTGCTTCACATACGTTTATAATGCCCGAGCATGAAAATAAAAAATCCTATTTTTTTCCCACAAAAATTATCTTTTAGTCACTAATTTTTTATTTTCCCAAGTGTAACAGGAGAAATTGGACCACAAAACTTGATGTCCAATTTGTCCTGAGTATGCTGATACCCCATATGTGGGGGGAAACCACTGTTGGGCGCACAGCAGAGCTCGAAATGGAAGGAGCACCATTTGACTTTTTTCCAAACAAAATTGGCTGGAATTGAGATTGGACGCCATGTTGCATTTGGAGAGCCCTGATGTGCCTAAACAGTGGAAACCCCCCACAAGTGACCCCATTTGGGAAACTAGACCCCCTAAGGAACTTATCTAGATCTTTGTGAGCAATTTGAACCCCAAGTGCTTCACACAAGTTTATAACGTAGAGCCGTAAAATTAAAAAATCATATTTTTTCCACAAAAATGATCTTTTCACCCCAATTTTTATTTTCCCAAGGGTAACAAGACTCCAAAAGTTATTGTGCAATTTTTCCTGAGTACGCTGATACCCCATATGTGGGGGTAAACCACTGTTTAGGTGCATGGCAGAGTTTGGAAGGGAAGGAGCGCCGTTCGACTTTTTCAACACAGAATTGGCTGGATGCCATGTCATGTTTGGAGAGCTCCTGATCTGCCTAAACAGTGGAAACCCCCAACAAATGACACCATTTTGGAAACTAGACCCCTCAAGGACTTATCTAGATGTGTGGTGAGCACTTTGAACCCCAAAGTGCTTCACAGAAGTTTATAACGTACAGCTGTAAAATAAAAATCTTTTTTTTTTTTTTTTTACAAAAATGATTTTTTTCGTCCCCAATATTTTATTTTCACAAGGGTAACAGGAGAAATTGGACCCCAAAAGTTGTCCAATTTGTCCTGAGTACGCTGATACCCAATATGTGGGAGTAAACTACTGTATGGGCACACGTCGGGGCTCGGAAGGGAAGTAGTGACATTTTGGATTGCAGACTTTGATGGAATGGTCTGGGGGCGTGATGTCGCATTTGGAGAGCCCCTGATGCGCCTAAACAGTGGAAACCCCCCCACAAGTGACCCCATTTTGGAAAATGGACCCCACAAGGAACTTATCTAGATGTGTGGTGAGCGCTATGAAGCCCCAAGAGCTTCACAGAAGTTTATAACGTACAGTCGTAAAAACAAAAAAATCATTTTTTTTTTAAAAAAATTATATTTTTACCCCCAGTTTTTTATTTTCCCAAGGGTAACAGAAGAAATAGGACAAATTGCACAATAACACTTGGAGTCCAGAGTACACTGATACCCCATATGTGGGGGTAAACTACTGTTTGGGCGCATGGCAGAGCTCAGAAGTGAAGGAGCACCGTTTGACTTTTTCAATGCAGAATTGGCTGGAATTGAGATCAGACGCCATGTCACTTTTGGAGAGCCCCTGATGTGCCTAAACAGCGGAAACTGTTGTGAATGTGTTAGAAATGAATTCTGAGCAGAAGCTCCCTCTGGTGGTTACAAACAGTACTGAACCATTCAATGAAGATTGTGAAGATTGGCAGTCAGGAGTTACAGATGGTCTTATATAAGGGAGGTTCCCTCCCATCAAGGTTGCCGGTGATCTATTGTTCTTGTCTCAACTGTGGTTCCTGGTTCACTTGGAAGCTTGCTGAACCTTGCCTCTTCTCCTGCTCTCAGATAAGACATTTTCTGTTTTTATTTTTGTGCTTGCTTTTTGCATTGTTTCCTGCACTTTTGTGGAGGTCAGCCAGGTCCCCTCCGGGGCTTGTGCTCCTCTCAGTTTGTCTGAGCCACTGTTGTTTGTTCATTTGCCTTTTCCAGTTTTTCTTCAGTGGCTGCGGCTTAGTTTTGTTACACCAGAGAACTAATTTAGGTGGTAGAGGTCGTGTGATCTCAGGTGTTTTTGCAATTAGTAGAGTTGGTACTTTTTAGGGTTTTTTGGGATTGCAGTAAGTGTCCTTCCTATCTTTTTCTGTCTAGGAAGATTGGGCCCCAACGTTTGCTCATACTATTTTCTGTCTGTGTCTGTATTTCCTCTTGTCTAACCGCCATTACATGTTTGGGGGCTTCCTATGTTCTTTGGGGATCTGCTCCTGGGCAGATAGCTTATCCTCTTTCTATCTTTAGGTGTAGTTAACCTCTCAGGCTGTGACGAGGCATCTAGGACCAACGTAGGTACGCTCCACGGCTGCCTTTAGTTGTGGTGGTTAGTCAGGGTACTGCAATCCAGTAGATTCCAACCTCTCTGGTGTATTGCCGTTTTTGCTTGCCCTCCTCAGCTACCAAATCATAACAGTATCACCGGCCTAACTGAAAATTATATGGTACTCAACAGAAGGGAAAAATAGTAAAAGGAAAAAGAAAAAAGGAAGTTGTCAGAAATTTTTTTTTCTCTGTTTCTTGCATTTCCCTCTTTTTCTCTGGGTGCTGAGGATTTTTTTTTTCTCTCAATGGAGTTTGCACAGTTGTCTGGCCGTGTGGATCAGCTTGCCACTGAAGTTCGGAGTATTGCCACCTATCTTGCGGGGTTGCCTGTTGTGGAACCTAGGATCCCCATGCCAGATTTGTTTTTAGGGGATCGAGCTAAATTTCTGAATTTCAAAAATAACTGTAAGTTGTTTTTTGCCTTAAAACCTAAGTCCTCAGGGACGCAGCACAGCAGGTTCAAATTGTCATCTCTCTCCTGCGCTGCTATCCTCAGGATTGGGCTTTTTCCCTGACACCTGGGGACCCTGTTTTGAGTAATGTTGATGCATTTTTTTCTGGCTCTGGGGTTATTGTACGATGAACCTAATGTCACTGATCAAGCTGAAAAAACCTTGTTGGCATTAAATCAGGGCTTGAGGACGCTGAGTTGTACTGTCAGAGGTTTCGAAAGTGGGCAGTCCTGACCAGGTGGAATGATGATGCTTTGGCAGCCCTTTTTCGGAAGGGTCTGTCAGAGAATGTAAAAGACGTTATGGTGGGTTTCCCTGCTCCCTCTGGTCTCAATGATTCTATGTCATTAGCGATTCAAATTGACAGACGTTTGCGTGAGCGTAGAGGTATGCGTGGAATAGTGTTGCCTTGTGAACCAGCTTCTGAACCCATGCAGTGTGATAGAGTGGCTTCTGGGGCACAGCGTCATGAGTTTCGAAAACGCAATGGGTTATGTTTCTACTGTGGTGACACCTCTCATGCTATTTCAGTCTGCCCTAAGCGGGAAGACGTTTTGCACGCTCAGTTGTCTTGGGTAGTGTTCAGACTAAATTTTTGTTGACTGTTACCCTGATTTGCTCCCTGTCCACATTTTCTGCTCAGGCTTTTGTTGATTCGGGAGCAGCTATTAACCTGATGGATTTTGATTTTGCTAAACGTTGTGGGTTTCCCTTGATACCCCTACGGAAGTCTATTCCCCTACTGGGGATTGATTCTACCCCTTTGGCTGAGAATAAACCCCAGTTCTCTACTCAGGTGATAATGAGGGTTGAACCTGATCATCAGGAGAGTTGCAAATTTTTGGTGCTGTATAATCTGCATGACATTATTGTACTGGGTTTCCCTTGGTTACAGTCTCATAATCCTGTTTTGGATTGGAAATCTGTGTCTGTAACCAGTTGGGGCTGCCAATGTGTTAATGCCAACACTCCTGTTTTTTCTGCCTCTCCCCAGGCTCAGGATGTTCCTGACTTTTTGACTGATTTTTCTGATGTGTTTAGCGAAAGTAAATCTGCATCCTTGCCCCCCCATAGGAGCTATGACTGCGCTATTGAATTAGTGCCTGGTAGTAAATTCCCTAAAGGTCGCCTTTTTAACTTGTCTGTACCTGAACATGACGCTATGCGATCTTATATCAAGGAGTCATTGGAGAAGGGTCATATCAGACCATCCTCTTCACCCTTGGGTGCCGGTTTTTTCTTTGTGGCCAAAAAGGATGGTTCATTAAGGCCGTGTATTGATTATCGTCTCTTGAACAATATCACTGTGAAATAGCAATATCCGTTACCCTTGATTTCTGACCTGTTTTCCAGGGTGAAAAGTGCTACTTGGTTTACCAAGCTTGACCTCAGAGGGGGCGTATAACCTTATTCGCATTAAGCATGGGGATGAATGGAAGACAGCATTTAATACCCCAGAGGGGCATTTTGAGTACCTAGTGATGCCCTTTGGGCTCACTAATGCTCCTTCCGTCTTCCAGCCCTTCATGAATGACATTTTCAGGGATTTTGTGGATAAATTTCTGATTGTTTATTTGGATGATATCTTGATTTTTTCCAATGACTGGGACTTTTATGTGAATCATGTTCGGACTGTGTTCCAGATTTTGAGAGAGAATGCTCTGTATGTGAAGGTGTGAGGAACTAAGCCGACCGCCACATGGTAGCCTGGGTATCACAGCTTCTGATACCACCGCCGCTACCAAAATGTGACGGACGATCCCCTTTCCTCCCACGTCACCAATGGGACGTAACTCCACAGGTACAGCTCTCCGGCGCCCCCTTTGTCTCTCAGGTCAGTAAAGGAACTGCACCTAGAGCAAATGGCTGAAGGGGAGGTTGTCCTGTTGCCCACTGGGTATTCTAAGATTCGTGATCAGAGTAAAAGCATCAGCCCAAGATTAATTTTATGGTTTAATCGCCTTAAGGGCGCACTAGATAATTACAGAAATATACAGTAAAGCTATACAACGTAATTACAATGGATTCGCAGTCAGAGGAAAAATACAACGATAATGTACAAGGCTTAAAGGTATAAGCTATAGATCAATATTACCGGGTAGTATGGTCATGGGAAGGCAGGGGCTCTGCCGTCCTCAGGTAACAGTCTTCAGTTGCTGGATAGTCCCCAAAGCATGTGTTGCTGCACCCTTGGCAAGGTCTGTCCCATGTGTTTCTTGCTGCTGTGAGAAAATGGAATGCCCTCTGCCTGTTCATGGTTACAGTTCTTAAAACTGCTAGGTCCTTCCCCTTTGCTTTGAAGCACGCATATTAACTGGCCTGCAATTCATATGGAGCAGGAAACACTGGCCTGAGTCCGAGCCATTCAACATACCAATGACCATCCCATTCAGACACTGGCCTAAACCAATTAGCATGTTAAAGCCCTATTGATTCATAGTGAACATCAAAACTAGTCGTACTGAATATGCTAATAGGCCCTGTGTAGTTAGAAGTTTGTGGCTCTGTGAACTGACAAAATGGAGGCTGGTACAGGCCCTATACAAAATGGCGGCATCCCTTTCCTTACTCCTCCCTGCTTTTGAGGGCACTAGGGGGTATCACATTCCTGTGTTCCCCCGTGCGCCCTACCGCACCCTCTCCTTGCCGGGACAACCCATCAGCGTTACCATGGTCCCTGCCGCTTTTGTGGCGAATGGTGAAGTGGTACTGTTGGAGAGCGAGGCTCCAGCGTAGCAACCTCCCATTCGTCCCAGAGACCGTGTGTAACCAGCTGAGGGGGTTGTGGTCTGTTTCCACGGTGAATTGGCGTCCGTACAAGTATGGCTGCAGACGCTGCAGGGCCCACACAATTGCCAGACATTCCTTCTCCATCGTGGAATAGGCCACTTCCCTCAGCAGGAGCTTCCTGCTCAGGTACAAAATGGGGTGTTCATGGCCCGTAGTGTCAACCTGGCTGAGCACAGCACCGAGGCCGAAGTCGCTGGCGTCGGTCTGCACAAAGAATGGCCGCGTGAAGTCGGCTGCCTGTAGTACAGGAGAACTAGAAAGGGCGGTCTTGAGCGCCTGGAAAGCTGTCTCGCAGGCGACTGTCCAGTCGACTGCGACGGGCAGCCTTTTCTTGATGAGGTCCGTCAGGGGCTTGGCCAGGGCACTATAGTGTGGAACAAACCTCCTATAGTACCCAGCAGTACCCAAAAAGGACATCACCTGCTTCTTGGTCCTGGGGGTGGGCCAGGATGCGATGGCATCCACCTTCCCGGGCTCTGGCTTCAGAGCTCCCCCACCTACCCGGTGTCCCAGGTAGTGGACCTCACTCATACCCAGCTGGCATTTTTCCGGCTTAATGGTCAAGCCTGCTCGCTGGATCCGCCCGAGCACCTGCGCCAGGTGCTCTAGGTGATCCTCCCAGGTTGGACTGAAGATGGCAATGTCATCCAGGTACGCGGTCGCATACCCTTCCAGTCCCTCGAGCAGCGTGTTGACCATCCGCTGAAAAGTGGCAGGGGCATTCTTCATGCCGAAGGGCATCACCGTGGACTCGTACAGTCCGAATGGGGTGATAAAGGCAGAGCGTTCCCGTGCCCTAGGGGTCAGGGGAATCTGCCAATACCCCCTGCTCAGATCCATAATGGTCAGGTACTTGGCCCCGGCCAGCTGGTCGAGCAGGTCATCGATGCGCGGCATTGGGTACGCATCGGTGACCGTCACAGCGTTGAGCCCCCTGTAGTCCACGCAGAACCGCGTAGTTCGGTCCTTTTTAGGGACGAGGACTACAGGCGAAGCCCATGCGCTGTTGGACGCTTGGATCACCCCCAGCCTCAGCATCTCGTCTATCTCTTGGCGCATCTGCTGCTGCACCTCAAGAGAGACACGATATGCTGAACGCCGGATTGGGGGGTGGTTGCCAGTGTCCACGTCATGGACTGCTGTCTCAGTCCTTCCGGGTAGGCTGCTGAACAGCTCCCGAAAGGGGTGCAGGGTGGCCCCCAGCTGGGAACGTTGGTCCTCCGAGAGCTGGTGGCCAACCCCCACATCCTCGATGGATCCACCCGCCTTGGCTTGGGTGAGCAGATCGAGGAGGGTTTCTGCCTCTCCTTCCTCTGGAAGGTTGCACACTGGGTGAGCATAAGCCTCCCGCTCATGATGGGCCTTCATCATGTTCACATGGAAGGCCTTCCTCCTTCCACGGGCGTGGTCCAGGGTGACCAGGTAGGTGACAGCGTTGAGCTGCTCGTGCACGAGGTATGGACCCTCCCAGGCCGCCTGAAGCTTGTTTTGTGGTACGGGGACCAGTACCCACACCTTTTGACCCACCTGGTAGGTCCGCTCACAAGCATTCTGGTCGTACCATCGCTTCTGGTCAGCCTGAGCTTGGGCCATATTGTCATGCACCAGCCGCGTCAAGGCCATCATTCGGTCCCGGAAGCGCACGACATACTCAATGACCGACACTCCAGGACACTCCTTAAAGTGTCCTGGCTGATTGCAATTATGACAACGTCTGGGTTCTGTTCCTGGCCTGGAGAGGGCAGCCGGGGGTACACCCCTTGCACTCTGGGGGCTGGATATGGGGCTGGGGCAGGATTGGGCTTACCCCCTCTCCAGGTGCTGCTGGCAGGCTTCTTTGGCTCCGGCGCCCTGTTGTTGGCATACTCGTCTGCTAGGGCGGCTGTAGCAGAAGCCCCCTTTGGTTTCCGGTCACGGAGGAACTGCTGAAGGTCCTCTGGGCAGTTCCACAAGAATTTCTCCATGACAAACAGTTCCTGGACCTCCTGGCGGGTAGTGAGCTCTAGACCCGAGGTCCAGTGCTCCGCAGCTCTCAGCAGGGCCCGCATGTGGTCGGTCCAGGTGTCCTTTGAACCCCGCTGCAGGCTCCTGAACTTCCTGCGGTACGACTCCGGGGTGAGGTTGTAGTGCTGGATCAGGGCCCGCTTGATGCTGTTGTAGTCCTGCTCCTCCCCGGCAGGTAAGTCCCCCAAAACTTCCAGGGACTTACCCCTCAAACGGGGGGTCAGGTACCTTGCCCACTGATCCGGGGCCAGATGATGTTGGAGGCAGGTCCTCTCAAAAGCCAGCAGAAAGGAATCCAGGTCTCCATCCTTTTCAAGTAAGGGAAAGTCCTCCGCCCGGACCTTGGAAGCCCTTGTCTCCGGTGGGCCTGGTGCGTCCAGCGGGGGCCCATGCTGAGCCATCTTCAGTCGGTGCCGGTGCTCCGCAGCTTCACGGCGTTCTGTAGCCTGCAACACACGTTCTGTATGCTCACGCTCTGCCGCTGCTTGCTCCCGCTCCGCAGCTTCACGACGTTCTGCTTGCTCACGCTCTGCTGCTTTCTCTGCCGCCACCAGGAGTCTGTCATAGGCGGTGTCATTACCAGCCTCGAGCTGTGCCATAGCCGCTTGGAAGAGGGCCTCCGATCTAGACAGGCTGGGATGGGCAGGGGGTGGACAGTCCACTGTGAGACTGAGCACGGGGGTCGGGCTCCTTGGGGAGCCCTGGCTGAGCTCCCCCTCATCTGTATCGAACCCCTCATAGGCCACAGCATTGGCCTCCCCCTTTGCCCTACTCCTGGTGCCTTCCGCCATCTTGGGAACCTTTGGTTACTGAAACACAGCTGCAACCCTGACCTTGCACACAACTTGTTATATTTACACTCCGACCGTCTAGTGCTGGGCTGACCTTAAGACCCCAGCAGTGAAAGTACCGCTGGTAGTCTCTAGTGTCTGGGAGTAGGGGTCCCACGCACACTATTACTCTGATCCCACCGCTGCCACCAATTGTGAGGAACTAAGCCGACCGCCACATGGTAGCCTGGGTATCACAGCTTCTGATACCACCGCCGCTACCAAATGTGACGGACGATCCCCTTTCCTCCCACGTCACCAATGGGACGTAACTCCACAGGTACAGCTCTCCGGCGCCCCCTTTGTCTCTCAGGTCAGTAAGGGAACTGCACCTAGAGCAAATGGCCGCCGGGGAGGTTGTCCTGTTACCCACTGGGTATTCTAAGATTCGTGATCAGAGTAAAAGCATCAGCCCAAGATTAATTTTATGGTTTAATCGCCTTAAGGGCGCACTAGATAATTACAGAAATATACAGTAAAGCTATACAACGTAATTACAATGGATTCGCAGTCAGAGAAAAAATACAACGATAATGTACAAGGCTTAAAGGTATAAGCTATAGATCAATATTACCGGGTAGTATGGTCATGGGAAGGCAGGGGCTCTGCCGTCCTCAGGTAACAGTCTTCAGTTGCTGGATAGTCCCCAAAGCATGTGTTGCTGCACCCTTGGCAAGGTCTGTCTCATGTGTTTATTGCTGCTGTGAGAAAATGGAATGCCCTCTGCCTGTTCATGGTTACAGTTCTTAAAACTGCTAGGTCCTTCCCCTTTGCTTTGAAGCACGCATATTAACTGGCCTGCAATTCATATGGAGCAGGAAACACTGGCCTGAGTCCGAGCCATTCAACATACCAATGACCATCACATTCAGACACTGGCCTAAACCAATTAGCATGTTAAAGCCCTATTGATTCATAGTGAACATCAAAACTGGTCGTACTGAATATGCTAATAGGCCCTGTGTAGTTAGAAGTTTGTGGCTCTGTGAACTGACAAAATGGAGGCTGGTACAGGCCCTATACAAAATGGCGGCATCCCTTTCCTTACAGAAGGGATCAAAGTGTCTTTTTGGCGTACAGAGGATCTCATTTCTGGGATTCATTTTGTCCCCATCTGTTATTGAAATGGACCCGGTCAAGGTTCAGGCCATCTGTGATTGGGTCCAACCTACTTCATTAAAGGCTCTTCAGAGATTATTGGGTTTTGCCAATTTTTATCGTAAATTTATTGGTAATTTCTCTGTTATTGTTAAACCATTGACTGATTTGACCAAAAAGGGTTCTGATGTGGTGAATTGGCCTCCTGAGGCAGTCTCTGCGTTTCAGGAACTTAAGCAGAGATTCACTTCTGCTCCTGTTCTACGGCAGCCTGATGTTTCTCTGCCATTTCAGGTGGAGGTTGATGCCTCTGAAATTGGGGCAGGTGCCGTTTTGTCCCAAAGAGATCCAGAGACCTCTAAAAGTAACCCTTGTGCCTTTTTCTCTCGAAAATTTTCTCCAACTGAACGTAATTATGACGTGGGTAATCGGGAGTTATTGGCCATGAAGAGGGCTTTTGAAGAGTGGAGACATTGGCTGGAGGGAGCCAAACATCAGGTGATGGTCCTCACGGACCATAAGAATCTGGTTTATCTGAAATCAGCCAAGCGACTTAATCCTAGACAGGCCAGGTGGGCCTTGTTTTTCACACGTTTTAATTTTGTGGTTTCCTTTCTTCCTGGCACTAAGAATGTTAAGGCGGATGCCCTCTCGAGGAGTTTCCTTGCGGACTCTCCTGAGTTATCTGATCCTGCTGTTATTTTGAAAGAGGGTGTAGTTCTTTCCGCCATCTCGCCCAATTTGAGACTGGCTCTGGAAGGGTGTCAGGAGGATAACCCCGAGCGCTGCCCTATTGGGAAATTGTTTGTCCCAGACCGGTGGAAAAAGAGTGTGATGTCTGAGATTCATTGTTCCGCATTGGCCGGTCATCCTGGAATTTTTGGTACCAGAGACTTGGTTAGTCGGTCCTTTTGGTGGCCTACTTTGTCTCGTGACGTCAGGGAATTTGTGCAGTCCTGCGGGACTTGCTCTCACTCCAAGCCTTGCTCTCGCTCTAGTGGTTTGTTGATGCCATTGCCTGTGCCCAAGAGACCATGGACCCATATCGCTATGGATTTCATTTCCGACCTCCCTGTTTCTCAGAGAATGACCGTTATCTGGGTGATTTGTGATAGGTTTTCCAAAATGATACATCTTGTGCCATTACCTAAGTTGCCTTCCTCCTCCGAATTGGTGCCTTTGTTCCTTCAGCACGTGGTTCGGTTACATGGCATTCCTGAGAACATTGTGTCTGACAGAGGAGTCCAGTTTGTTTCCAGATTTTGGAGGACTTTTTGTTCTAAACTTGGTGTTCAATTGTCTTTCTCCTCGGCTTTTCATCCTCAGACCAATGGACAAACTTAGAGAACAAACCAGACATTGGAGACTTATCTGAGATGCTTTGTGTCTGCTGATCAAGATGACTGGGTCTCTTTTTTGCCTTTGGCTGAGTTTGCTCTTAATAATAGGGCTAGCTCTGCCACTTTGATGTCTCCATTTTTCTGCAATTTTGGGTTTCACCCTCGATTTTCTTCGGGACAGACGGAGGCTTCTGTCTGTCCGGGTGTTGACTCTGTTGTGGAGTGTATGCAGCAGATTTGGGACCAGGTAGTGGAGAGGTTGTCCCTCTCTCAGGAGAGGGCCCAGCGGTTTGCCAACCGGCATAGGACTGATGGTCCTCGGTTTGAAGTGGGGGACTTGGTCTGGTTGTCCTCGAGAAATATCCCTATGAGAGTTGCATCTCCTAAGTTTAAGCCTAGGTTCATTGGACCTTATAAGATCACGGAGATTCTTAATCCTGTTTCCTTTCGTTTACTTCTTCCAGGGACATTTAAGATCCATAACGTGTTCCACAAGTCCTTATTGAAGAGGTTTGTCGAGCCAGTGGTTCCTATGGCTGCACCTCCTGACCCTGTTTTGGTTGAGGGCAATCTGGAGTATGTGGTTGAGAAAATATTGGATTCTCGTTTTTCTAGACGGAAACTCCAGTATTTTGTTAAGTGGAGAGGTTATGGTCAGGAGGACAATTCTTGGGTGTTTGCTTCGGACATCCATGCTAGGAGACTGATCCGTGCGTATCACAGAGCTCATCCTGACCGACCTGGTTGCCCAAATGAGGGTTCCGTGACCCCTCCTCAAGGGGGGGGTACTGTTGTGAATGGTTAGAAATGAATTCTGAGCAGAAGCTCCCTCTGGTGGTTACAAACAGTACTGAACCATTCAATGAAGATTGTGAAGATTGGCAATCAGGAGTTACAGACTAGTCTTATATAAGGGAGGTTCCCTCCCATCAAGGTTGCCGGTGATCTATTGTTCTTGTCTCAACTGTGGTTCCTGGTTCACTTGGAAGCTTGCTGAATCTTGCCTCTTCTCCTGCTCTCAGATAAGACATTTTCTGTTTTTATTTTTGTGCTTGCTTTTTGCATTGTTTCCTGCACTTTTGTGGAGGTCAGCCAGGTCCCCTCCGGGGGCTTGTGCTCCTCTCAGTTTGTCTGAGCCACTGTTGTTTGTTCATTTGCCTTTTCCAGTTTTTCTTCAGTGGCTGCGGCTTAGTTTTGTTACACCAGAGAACTAATTTAGGTGGTAGAGGTCGTGTGATCTCAGGTGTTTTTGCAATTAGTAGAGTTGGTACTTTTTAGGGTTTTTTTGGGATTGCAGTAAGTGTCCTTCCTATCCTTTTCTGTCTAGGAAGATTGGGCCCCAACGTTTGCTCATACTATTTTCTGTCTTTGTCTGTATTTCCTCTTGTCTAACCGCCATTACATGTTTGGGGGCTTCCTATGTTCTTTGGGGATCTGCTCCGGGGCAGATAGCTTTTCTCTTTCTATCTTTAGGTGTAGTTAACCTCTCAGGCTGTGACGAGGCGTCTAGGACCAACGTAGGTATGCTCCACGGCTGCCTTTAGTTGTGGTGGTTAGTCAAGGTACTGCAATCCAGTAGATTCCAACCTCTCTGGTGTATTGCCGTTTTTGCTTGCTCTCCTCAGCTACCAAATCATAACAGGAAACCCCCCAATTCTAACTCCAACCCTAACCCCAACACACCCCTAACCCTAGTCCCAACCCAACTACAAACCTAACCCTAACACACCCATAACCCTAATCCCAACCCTGACCCTAATCCTAACTTTAGCGCCAACCCTAACCCTAACTTTAGCCGCAACCCTAACCCTAATGGGAAAATGGAAATAAATACTTTTTTTTAATTTTATTATTTTTCCCTAACTAAGGGGTGATAAAGGGGGGTTTGATTTACTATTTATAGCAGGTTTTTATGATTGGCAGCTGTCACGCTAAAAGACGCTTTTTATTGCAAAAAATAGTTTTTGCATCACCACATTTTGAGAGCTATAATTTTTGTATATTTTGGCCCACAGAGTCATGTGAGGACTTATTTTTTGCGGGACGAGGTGTCTTTTTTATTGGTACCATTTTTGAGCATGTGACGTTTTTTATTCGCTTTTTATTTCGATTTTTGCAAGGTTAGAATGAACAAAAATCAGCAATTCATGAATTTCTTTTGGGGGAGGCGTTTATACCGTTCCACGTGTGGTAAAATTGATAAAGCAGTTTTATTCTTCGGGTCAGTACGATTACGGCGATACCTCATTTATATCATTTTTTTATGTTTTGGCGCTTTTATAGAATAAAACCAATCTTATATAAAAAATTATTATTTTTGCATCGCTTTATTCTGCGAGCTATAACTTTTTTATTTTTCGTTGATGATGCTGAATGGCGGCTCGTTTTTTGCGGGACAAGATGACGTTTTCAGCGGTACCATGTTTATTTATATCCGTCTTTTTGATCGCGTGTTATTCCACTTTTTGTTCGGCGGTATGATGATAAAGCATTGATTTTTTGCTTTGTTTTTTTTTTTTTTTTTTAAGAGGTTCACTAAAGGGTTAACCAGTGGGACAGTTTTATAGGGGGGGTTGTTACGGACGCGGCGATACCAAATATGTGTACTTTTATTATTTTGGTTTTTTTATTTACAGGAAAAAACGAATTTATTGGGGAATATTTATTTTTTTTTATGATTTTTTTTAAACAATTTTTATTTTTATTTTTTTTAACTTTTTTACTTTGTCCCAGGGTGGGACATCACTGTATAGGGTCAGATCGCTGGTGTGACAGTGTGCACAGCACTCTGTCACACCAGCGATCGCTCTGGCATTGCTGCAGGCTTCTCAGTGCCTGCTCTCCCTGCGCGATCCTCCCCTGTGCCCCCGGTACACCGCGATCATGTTTGATCGCGGTGTGCCAGGGGTTAATGTGCCAGGAGCGGTCCGTGACCTCATCCGGAGATCTGATTCAGTGCGGTCCTCAAAAATAGTCTGTAGCTTTAAGAAAATTGCAAGCACTGATTCCTGGTCTGCAGTTGACCAAGTCTCTACTTCTCTCTCTGCAGCACCAGTCAATTGTCCCACTACCACTGCAGCTCTCTGCTTTTCTGACATAGGGTACATGTCCATTATACTGCATATTTTGCGTTTGAACCCTGACAGGGTGTCTGGCTTGCCGCTGTACTGAGGGAGCCACTTTGCTCCAGGCATGTAGGGCAGCGTCAGCGGTACTATTGGAACCACAGGACCTGGTGAGGGGCCAGCGTTTCCATCCTGCGCAGCAGCGCCGAGGGGTAAGTCATTGGGTGGCCAGCCTGGGCCACGCTGTCAGCTTGCTGCTGCGACATATCTGCGCCCCCTAGTTAAGCGTGGCCTACCTTCTCCTGTAGGCCGCAGCTTCCTCCGGTTCTAGTAGTGAGAAGGACCTGTGTCGCCGGCGCTCTGACATCAGAGCATTCACTGAAGCTCTCCACAGGACCTGCAGCCGCGTCAGCGTTGGGTGCATGTCCGGAACTCAACACGCTTTTACAGGTACGCCTCCTTCTCTTCGCGCCGTAACGCTGCAATTTGGTGGGCAATGGCGGACAAGGGAGGGAAACCTTCACCACTTTATGCGACAGTCTTTTAGTGAGGCACACAGTACCCGGTGGCAACGGGCACAAGTTATTCCGTTGTTGCAGGGCACGAAATCCTGTTCGTGACGCCAGAAAGAGATGAGTCGCCCTCCAGAGCAGTGGGAACTCGGATCTGAGCCTATAGACTACTATGGGGGAGGTCACGGCAACACAGCTCAGTCCGTGGCACTGGGGCTCACCTTTTAATGTGGGATATTTACAGGTGAAATGAATATTGGAATGGGGGATTCGTGACGCCACCTGTGGTACCTGGTCAGGGTGACCAGCGCTGCTGTGCAGATCCACTGAAGGGTTAATATGGTGCAGCTAGATGTTAAGCCTTCCACAGGTAAGGCTAAGTTCTCCAGGGCAGATAGATGTGTAGGGATGCAGGACAGACGGGACCCGGCAGTTAGGGGTAATAAGGGAGACACACACATAAGTCACTTTGGTACCTTTACTGAAGATGTTGCAGGCATCCCCGGGCACTGTAGGGTGAGGGTGCAAAACCAGATTCCTCCACGGGAGGTTGTGGCCTTGTTCTCTGCCTTTTGGTTAAAAGTCGCCCTGCTTGAGCTGGCCTAATTTGGTCTCCGTCGCCCCTGGCTGACCTGGGGTTGGACCCCTTTCTTGAAGAAACCCCAGTCTCATTGCGTGCAATGCTGGACCCCTCTCGGGCCCGGTTAGATATTTGTGGTATTCTGGGATAGTGCCCCTCCAGGGAATCCGGGGTTCTCCTAAGGGCGTGGAGTCCCTATAGGCTCGGACCCCCCGGGGTTCCGGTGGGGATGTTGGGTGAGCAATTTAAAACCCTCTGTCCCTCACTTGCCCACTCGCCTTTTGGCCCACCCGGGGGCCCCCCACATCAACACTGGCAGTTGGGTTTGGGGCCTCTTCGCCGCTTTCTAGCGTCAGCAGCTTTCTCACTGACTGCACTTACTAGATTCAATTTATAGGGGGGTGGTTTCTGTCCCCCCCTGTACTAGCCTCCACTCTCTCTTGAATGAATTTCTTGCAGTCTTTTTAAAAAGCTCTGCACTTTACCTTATGCGAGATGAGCCTTTTAGGTGATGCCCTTTAATGGCTTGTTGTTTTTTGTTCACTCCTTTTAATGTAAAAAACCCCCTCTGGGGCTTTGGGGGTGGTTTTAGGTGGTGAATGTTATAAGACCTCTTGGGGGTATTCCTTCAGTGCACCTTCTAGGATAGGACCATCGCAGCTGGGTCCCCACTTTGGCCCGGGACCCCCAACTTTTGAGACTCCCCCCGCTTTTATTAAATCATAACCCCGGGGCCTGCCATGGGGCCGAATCCCCCCGCTGCTTTAACTTACCGGTCTGCCGGTACAGTCAAAGCAAAGAGGAGGAGAAGCGTCAGTGACGCTCCCTTCCCCTCAT
>JARQOD010000001.1:513489985-513650022 GCA_033576555.1 Oophaga sylvatica
TGTTTTTTGGTTCTTCAATGTAATTCAACTGTTTTACATCATTAAAACCTTTCTTTGCACGAGCCCGTTGCAAACACAGCCTGCAATACCTGTTTTCTAAAGTAGGAAACTTTTTCCCTTTTCATTGAAGCTCTGCTGTAACAAGTAGGGCCCCACTGCCTGGGATTCCCACACTCCGGAAGGGTACAACAAAAATTTAACCACTAAGGTCCTAATTAATACAACACACTTCACCCCCCCCTAAGCCCCCCAAGGAGCCGGATGCATATAAAAGGGGGGTGAAGAGGGGAAGAGGCTCAATTTGAAGGCTGCATTGCAGAAGGGGAAAAATTCAGTCTTCAGAGAGAGCAAAGACAGTTTTCAGTTCAATGGGTGGAGTCTAGTAGAGTGGGGTCAAACCCCAACCAGTCTAGCAGAGCTGAGAAAGAAAAAAGTCTCACAGAGCAGACGAGGAGTTTGCAGGGGGGGGACCCAAAAGCTCAAGTTGAGAGCCAGACGTGCCGACCTCTAAAGGGGGGAAGAGGCAGCCACCAACGCCATTGTGAACATGGGGGGCCCATAGCCAAGGCAAGTGGAAAAGAGTAGAAAAGGAAAGGAACCTTACAGCTCACCTCAACAAGTTTTACCGGACCCGGGGGCCCCGAGCCTATAGGATCTCCACACCTTTTAGGAGAACACCGGGCTCCGGGGGGACTATGGCCCGGACCACCACAGACTGATACAAGGGGCCAGGGGGGGGAGTCTGGCAGGCAGGGCCGCAACAGGACTGTGTGTTCAAAAAAGGGGCCAACCACAAGTCAGCCAGGTGCAGGAGGGAGAAAGGGGGCCCACTACATGCCGGCCAGGACTTCATTACAGAAGGGGCAAGGAACAGGGGCCACACACCTACTCATGGGAGAACTGGATGGCCCCTTTTCACCTACATGCCCCGGGGGATGCCTTCAAAATCTTCAGTAAAGGTACCAAAGTGACTTTGGGGTGTCCATTTTCTTACCCCTAACTCCCGGGGGCCCCCCCCCCGTCCTGCTTCCATTTTTTCTACCTGCCCCCTGAAGGACCAGCCTCACCTGTGGAGGCCTAACATCTACTGCACAACACTAACCCTTCAGTGGATCTGCACAGCACGCTGGCCCCTGACCGGACTACAGGTGGCCACGAATCACCTAAAACCCTTTTTTTTCCCCCCGTAAAAACCCACATTTAGGGGGGGCCCCCCCGGGCCCAGGACCAAACTTTTTTTGCCGTGACATTCCCCATAAATTAATAGGCGGGGATCCGAGTACCCCACTGCTCTGGGGGGGGGGGCTCATCTAACTTGGCACACGAAGGGGTTGCATGCCCTGCAAAAAAGGAGAAATTTTGTCCCGTTGCCACCGGGTACTGTTGCCTTAATGAAAGACTGTTTTTGTTTGGGGGTGAGATTTCCCACCATCGCCCGCCATTTACGGTCCCCCCGCGCGAAAAATGAGGGGGGCCCTACAAAAAGCGCGCGACCCGGGGACACCCCCCAGCGCTGACGGGAGCGGTCCTGCAAAGTTCGGTAACGCTCTACGTCAAGCGCCGGCGACGCAGGCCCTGCAAAAAATTTTTCCCTGGGAGCGCGGCCTACAGGAAAGGTAGGCAACGTTTCACTAAGGGGGCGCAAGATGTCGCACAGCAGGCCGACGGGCCCCCAGCTGACGCCCCAAAACTTACCCGGGGGCTTTTCCCCCCCCCCCCTGGGCCGGGGCCCCCGAAAAAACCCGCTACACTGCCATATATCCCACAAAGGTTCCCCAGTACAGGGCAAGCCAGACACCCTGTCGGGTTCCAGAGAAAAATATGCAGCATACTGGGGAGTACTCAATGTCAGAGAAGCAAAGCTGCAGTGGGGTGGGGGAATTTTTGGTGCTGCAGAAAGAAGGTAGAACTTGGTCAGCTGCAGAACAGAGTCAGTGCTTGCAATTTTCTTTAAAACTACAGACTATCTTTTTGATCACAACCAAACAGACCCCAAATGAGGTTTTTTAAAAACCAATATTTTCCCAAAAACCCCGGATAGCATTCGGGGGTACGCCTCCGACTACAAGGGGCCCTGTGAGCCTCAGACAGGTTAACCCCCAAGCGTCACTAAAAAGATAAAAAAATTTTAAAAAACAATTTTTTTCGGGGGGTGGGTCCCCCAACGGAAAGCAGGGGTGTGCAGGTGGCCTTGGATCATCCTGACGCACTTTTGATGCCCTTAAAATATGGCATAAAAGGACTGCGACCCCTGGAAACGCCCGAGATGGCAACCCACTCCCCGGGTGAGACCACTCAAAGCCGCATATCCACCTTCTCCCCCGCTGGTTGCTAAACCAAAACGCGGTGTCACCCCCACTAACTGGACTTCTACGCTCAAAGTGCGTCACTGACAAAAAAACCTGCCATGTAATGAGTCCCCCGAAAATGGGGACGAACTGGAACGAAGGAAAGACCCCGCTACCGATCCCCCCGAGGATGTCCCCTGGATGACCGATAAAAGAGGACGTCGCCACCCCCGGAAGGCCAATGACCCCCATCCTCACCGGGGAACATCTCTACCGCTCCCCAAAAGGGAAAGGGCACATCGCACGCCATGTCCTTTTAAACGAGAAACCGGGTCCGAGGGCCAGCACCCGGAAAGACTCATCGGGCCCCCCAGACTGGAACCGCAGGTTTTTTTGGAGGACGATTTTTCCTGTCCACCAACTGGACGGGAGCAACCCCCGCCCTGCGGCACCGGACTCGGGAAAACCCTCAACCTGAACCTTTACAACAAATACTGGTCCATGACATCCCAACCCCCAAACCCCACTTTGCAGTATACCCTCAAAGGGGCCTCCCTCTTGCTTACGGGGCTAAAAACGTAGATGAAAAGTGGGGGAGGGGCTAAAGGATCAGGGGTTCTTTTTGGAAGACTGTTAATGAGGAAAATGGGTTGAATGTGGTTTTAGGGGCCAACTTATTTTAATTTTGGGGAGGTTGTGTTTTTAACTGCAACGCTCGCCATAGATTGAGCGATACTTTCCGAATCCAAAAGATCGAAAAGGGGAATGGTATCGCCGATACCCAAAAAATCGGCAAAAACCCATACCATCCCGGGGAAACCAATGTAAGTCTATGGAACAAATACGGAATTAAAAAAAACCCATTCTTCCTTTTTTAATCTACATAAGGGAAAAAACAAAGAGTAATGTAGAATTTTTTTGGGGGGGTTTTAGGAGACTTTAAAGGCATAGATGTTTAACCCAATCAAATGGAATAGCATTAAAATTTTTTTTTAAAAAATGTTGGGTTTTACGAAAAAATTTGACAATGTTGTTAACGTTTTTTTTTATTTTGGGAAATAGTATGTTTTCACAATTTTCCTGCTTTTTACCTTTTTAACTTTTGACACACTTCCCTTTTAAATCTTCAGCAGCTCATTTTTTTTTCATCAAATTATTCTTCATCTCACCTTTTTTATCTTCTTTTTAAAAAACTTCTTGCTATTCATCTTTTGTTAAAATACCTTTTTGTTCTTTTAAACATTATTTTTCTTCAATTCTACTTCTTCATCTTTTTCAAAAATTTCTTATTGGACAGGACCTGTTTTTGTAATCTGTAAAAGTTAATTTTTTTAATCCTTCCGTTCTTGCTGTCCAAAAAAGATTTAAATTACAACAGTATTTGTCCTTTCATTTAGCCTCACAGCAGGCTTTTCCAGGGCACCACGGGGGGGAACGGACTCACCCCCATACATGCTTAGTCTTTTTCTGCTTATAATTTAACAATTTTTGCTCTTCATTTTGGTCTTATACTTAAGTTCTTCTCTTTTTTTTCTTCTGCTTTTTTTCTTCTGTCTCTTTTTCTGTATCTTTATTTTGCTTAACTTTTTTGTCCTGGGGATGTTTTTTGGGGGAATCTTTTATTTCTTCTTTTGATGGTGTCGGGGTGGTTGGCTTATGCTCGTCGTCCTTGTGGCGCATCTTCTTTTGGGGGTCACAGGGGGGTCGTCTCATTTTTGGGGATCCAGTGATTACCCAAAAAAACATTTAAAAAACTTTAATTTGTAAATTAGCAAGGGGACAAAAGGGTTAACTTCCGAGAACCACTGACACTGGCCCGGGGCGGTACGATGGAAAGAGCAGGGAAAAAAACGGGGACCACTCTTGCGGAACCCCCAGGGGCACAAAGGGAAAAAAGCCAATGGAAAAAACCGAGGCCCCCACTTACTGGGGAAAAGGGGTTTCTAAAGGGCCCCCTGCTCCAAAGCACACCAAGGACCACAGATTTTCGGAACTGGAAACCGAGATGGGGCACCTAGACAAAGGCACTGGGGAGAACCAGTTGAGGTACTGGAACCCGGAGGGGGAGCAAAGGTACAAAGCCAATGCAAGTAACGGGGACCACTGCTGGCTGAACCCAGGGGCAGCAGAAGGAAAAAACCAATGGCACAACCGGGGACCACACGTTACTGGGCCGGGGTTTCTAAGGGAGGTACCTGTCCCAAAGCACTACCAAGGACCAGCAAGTTGCTGGAACTGGATACCGAGATGGAGGACCTGGCCAAAAAAACACTGGGAAACCATTTTACGGTACGGAACCCGGGGCGGGAGCAGAAGGTAAAAGGGGCCAAAAGCAAGAAAAAGGGGCCAGCTGACTGTGCGGAAACCCGAGGGCAGCAAAGGAAAAAAGCCAATGGCAAACCGAGGACCAGCTGACGTTACTGGACACGTTCTAAGCAGGGGGTACCGGCCCAAAGCACTACCGGGGTCAGCAGACGTTGCTGGAAACCCGGGTACCGAGATGGAGGCACCAGCCAAAGGCACGCGGGGAACCAGTTGAGGGGACTGGAACCCGGAGGGGGACCAAAGCACCCATAAAAAAGAAAATTGACAGGGCCCCAAGCCGTCCGCATTACCGAATCCTCGTGGGTGCTTTCATATTGTCACAATGGAAACACCTTTTTTACATACCCCAGCACACATGGGGAAAACCAAAACGAGGCACCATATACCCCGGGGGTAACCAAATGCAACCACAGGACAAATTATTGGGGGCAATTGACTTGACACTGCCAGGGAAAAAGCTGCCCCGCTGTAACCGGGGGGGGCGGGTCAGTACCCATCCCCAATACTTCCGACAACAACGGGGGTTTTGGGGCCCAGGGATAAAAGAACAGGTGGAGGCAGCGGGGTTTTTTTTCCGTACACACAGGGGGAAGAGCGACTTTTTCGAACCCCAGAAAAACGGAGCAAGTTTTTGACTGTGCTAACGCACTTCCGGGAACAACGGGGTGTTGGACCCGGGATGAGGGGAGGACAGGTGGAGGCACGGATTTTTTTACGACACACACAGGGAACAGCGGTTTTACAACCCCATAACACCGGAAAAGTGTTGACTGTGAACAGCACTTCAGGCAACAACGGCGGGTTGGGCCCGGGGGCATGGGGGTTTTTTTTAAAAAGAATCAAGGTTTTTCCCTTGTTACTGAATTTTAAATGCTATACCCAAACAAGAAAAGAAAACTTTACTACCATAAATGAGATTTCATTAAAAAAATATCGGATAAATAAAGAATTGAAAAACATAAACGCATACTTAACATGTTAACACAATGCAAACCACAAAATAATTTTATTAAGGAAAATCTGCTAAAAAAGGTTTTACATAAAACCTAAAGTACATTCTGAATCCATTAAATGGTAAGTAACAGTATGTACACCATTTTTATTTTAGACAATGAACGACTTCAAAACATAATCACATTCAAGTTTTCTGGACTTTAAATAAAATTTTTTTTTCTGAATAATGTCACTAAACATTTTTAAAAATTATAAATTTCCATCATGTAAGCCATAATATGTCCCCAAAATATTTTTATTAACAAAAAAACCCCTTTTAAAAATGCATAGTGAAAATTTTCTATTTATCCTACTGGGGGCTTGAAAACAGAAAAAGGGGTAGATAAGGTAAAATAGAAACTGCATAGCCACAGAGGTGAATGGCCATGTAAAAAACTTCCTTTTAATAAAGTGTGCGTCACACTACTCTTTTTTTTTATATAGCTTTATAAACGGGTACGTGCATGATTTTTCCCTTTGTTTACCACAGACGCCTTCCGCTTTGACGCTTGGGGGGAACATTGTGGCAGTTTCCTGCAGTCTCTGGGAAAATAACCACACTTAGGCCTTAAAATTTTTTTTCAGATTTTTATCAATCTACCAAGATGAAAAGGGCAGGAGAAGGCACGTTTTCGGGCCGTGGTTTTTTCAGCAGGGAAAGGCGTGGGATTCTTGGCGCTGCCGCCCCCAGTGACACAGCATCCACCAGTTTCCCCCGTGAGTGTTCCTTTATGCCACTTTTGTAGGAGGCGGGGTACCCCCCTGCTGCGGGAAGAAAAAATTTTAAGCCTTGTTGGTTGAGCAGCCAAGCATCGACTTCAATTGCTTCCACCTCCCCAGGACCACAGCACTGTTGAGCAACCATCTGTCTCTTCACCGCCTGCCAAATTGCCCAGGAAAGTCACAGATTCTGTACAGGACCAACGAGTGTCTCTTCTGTTCTCAGAATCTGTTGTTTTGAAAACGGGGGCATAGCCAAGCAGCATTCGGAAGAGAAGAAGAGGGGGTATGCGTGATGCGCAACAGCTGTGTCTCCTGAATCTGAAGAGGCGGGCGAGCGTGCCGAGGGTCAGCACACCCGCAGAACGCATCTATGATGATGACTCAGGTGCCATTTCTGTTGGCATGGGTGGGCCCCAACCACCCAACACAGCAGGTTTGAAGAGGGTAGTGGAGATGATGAGGTCCAAACCCAACATGGCGGAGGAACAGGAAGGTGGGGGGGAGAGCTCAAGGAATACTAAAATATAATAATAATATTAATTTAAAGGCCACATATCCGCAGCGCTTTACAGTTTAGCAGTTTCAGAACACAAGTCATAGTAACAACGTTAACAATACAATAATTTAGCAATATAAGCCGCCCCTGCTCGTGACAGCTTACAACACAATGAGGTGGGGGAAAACAAACTACGGGGTGTTTATAACAATGGTGTATTTACAATGATGGCCAGACATTTTGAGGGAGTGATGGATGGATGAGATAGGAATGGCTACCACCAGACTTACACATGACTTTGAAAGGAATGTGATAGTCGCTCTGAACAAAATGTTTTTGAGGGAGCGCCGAAACCATGCTAATTGCGGATAGTCCTAATTTCTTGGGGTACAGCATTCAGAGGATTGGCGCAGCACGGGAGAATCTTTAGTCGGGGGTGGGGGGGTACGGATTTGTCAAGGTTAGTCCCCAAGGCGTTTGCATACGCAGCAGTCGGGTTTGGCCGATAATAAAATGGGAGGAGATGTAGGGGGGTGCTGCACTGTGGAAGACTTTGTGGGTGACAACCGTACTTTTGATTGGAACTGTAATGAATGGGGAGCCATGTAAGGACTGGCGAAGGACTCTATGAAGGACATCTGCCACATTTTGCATGCGTTTGATGAGTCAACACGGATGCGAGTGCAGATCACTAGTCACCTGACGTCCCCTTATCTGCCTCTTCAAAAAACAAGCAAGCACTGGGTGAGGTTTTGGAAGAGGTGGAGGATGAGGAGTCACAAATTCCGTCACCTTCGGACAGTCAGCGCAACGTGGTTCCCCCACAAAGGGCGGGCACGGCTCACTTGTGGGGGAGGGTGAGGGGAGTCAATGGAGGAGGAAGACATCGTCCAGAGGAGGTACCAACGCCCCTAGTCATAGTATAGCGAGGGTGGGGGATGCAGAGCAGGCAGAGATGACGCCTCTTGCAGGGGACAGCGTTTTTCTTGGCCATTTGGGAGTCTGCACACATGGTTATTTCAGCGCAGTTCTGAAACGGGCCGCCGCATCGCCCACATTCTCACCACGTCTGATTATTTGGGTGTCCCACCCTCGCTAACCCCCGGGGCAACTTACAAAGCCTCATCACACCGTGAACCGGGAGCGCAAAATGCGGGAGTACCAAGACACACTGGTGCAATCCATAATGTTCTCCATTCCACCGAAGCACGCTGCTACAACTGCTTTCAAAGCAGCTCTGGCATCGAGGCAGTGGAGACAGCTCTGCAACAAGAGGGAGCCAAGCACGCCTCTGCACAGGGGAAGATGTTATGATTTGGTAGCTGAGGAAGCAGGCAAAAAAGGCAATACACCAGAAGGTTGGAAATCTATGGGATTGCAGTACCCTGACTAACCACCACAACAAAGGCAGCCGGAGCGTACCTACGTTGGTCCTAGACCCTCGTCACAAGCCGAAACTAACTACACCTAAAGATAGAAAGAGGAAACTATCTGCCCGGGCAGATCCACAAAGAACATAAAACCCCCAAACATGTAGGCGGTTTTAAACAAGAAGAAATACTGACACAGAAAAAAAAAGTATGACAAAACGTGGGCTCAAACTTCAAAAATAAAAAGGATAGGAAGGGCACTTTATGCAATCCAAAAAACCCTGAAAAGTACCAACTCTACAATTTACAAAACACCTGAGATGCCACGCCCCTAGCACCTAAATTATTTTTCTCTGGTGTAACAAAAACAAACAGCGCCACAAAAAAAAAAAGTGGAAAAGGGAAAATGAACAAACAACCGTGGCTGAACTAAACTGGAGGAGCACAAACCCCCCAAGGGGCCCCGGGCAGACCCCCACAGAAGTGCGGGGACAAAATGCCAAAAAAAAACACAAAAAACTAAAAGAAGAAAATGTCTTACTGTTAGAAAAAGATGCAGGCACAAACAGCAACACAAATGTACGGGAATCAAAGATGAGACCAAACAATGAATCACCGTCAACCCCGATGGGAGGGAACCCCCTTATATAACACCAGTCGTAACACCTGATCTCCAATCTTCAAATCTTCAGGATAGTTCAGTATGTTTTAAACCACCAAGGGGCTTCTGCTCAGAAATCATTCTGCACTTCACAACACAAGACCAGTAGTTCCAAATGTGGCGAAGTTTTGTGGCAGCGCCACCAATGTCTACACCATCCGAAACGGCTCCAGTCAGCAGGAGGCAAAGTTTCCGTAAGATGGTGACAGACTACATGTCTTGGCCTCTCAGTGTACTCCCAGATGGCTCTTCCCCATTCAAGTTTTGGGTCTCTAAAGCTGGATACATGGCCAGAGCTTAGCCATATGCATTGGATGTGCGGGGCTTGCCCTGCTGCCAGTGTTATCGGAGCGCTTCTTTAGTGCTGCAGGTGGTGTACTAACAGACCGTAGCATGCGACTATCCTCCGATAATGTAGACCGGCTTTACTTTTCAGAAAATGAACAAGGCATGGATCTCGCATGAATTTGCCTGTCCGGTTTCAGATTAAATAACTGGTTGACAACGTTATCCATGTCTCCTGTTATGTTCATCTTTCTACCACCTGAACTCTACTGCCTGGGCTACAATACTGTCAGTTGCTGCTCAGAAGTGTTGGATGCACAGATCAAAACAATCGCTGATGTGTTTGTGGGGTTAGAACGCCTGCTGTTCCCCTGCTGTGTGTCCGGCAAAAATTACGCTAGGTAGCTACACATGTTGAAAAAAACATGACATGTTAAAGTGGCTACAACTACACATAGATAAGAGGCTACACCCTTATTTCTAAGCTGTAAACAAGTGAAACGTCACCTTTGAAACCATAAAATGATTAGTCTTGTCACAAATCTGTAACAAAATAATTGTGACATATTACTGCAGATATCCACATGTCGAACACACAAAGCTAACACAAAAGCCTACTTATGCTATAGGGTACTGATGGTGAACCTTGTCACTCCATAACTTAGACAAATCCAACTCACATCATGCCTCAAATGCTGCAATGTTGGAACTGCATAATGGGGTTGAACTTTGACAACAGCTGCAGTGCGAAGGTTAGCCTTCGTGTTATTGGCTTTTAAATAAAAGCATACAAGTAAATTTAATAATCCATTGTTGATTAAGGGACGTGATGAACACCTGTAATATTGTGCAAACAATGGATGTAGGAACTAGTCCTCTTCAACATTACTTATATTTGTGTCTTTTCAAAAAATACATATTTAATTACAAATTTAACAACCCATATCATAAGGTCCATCATGTAAAAATGAGAATCGGTAACAAAACTCATGCATTACCTTGTTAAAGTCAATAGTGCATTTCACAATAGCTAAATATATACCTGCAAGTTTTGCTGAAACAACGACAACTGATAGAAAAGGTGAATATCTAGTTATCAGACTGAATAGCGACACCTGTACAATGTCGATATAATACGTACCTTAACAAAAAGGCTGTTTGCAACCAATGTTAATATACGGATGGAAGCGCTCACACTAATAGATTTGAGTTATTTGAAATAGAATGGAGCAGCACCAATTAGAGAAAAATGTCAGGATGAGGCGTGAGACACACTCAGCAGAGTACAAGCAGCAGTGGTTGAAGAACTAACTGGAGCGTGATCTGCACTCCAAAAATGAAAACCTCTGACTACAGTAAAACACTGCACACAACTGTTCAGTAGCTTGTGAAGGCCCGTTTGTGTACTTCTGTATTGTTTGCAACAATGTATTGGATACGGATGGAAGCACGTCACACTAATAGATTTGAATTATTTGAAATAGAATGTAGCAGCAACAATTAGAGAAAAATGTCAAGGATGAGGCAGTGAGACACACTCAGCAGAGTACAAGCAGCAGTGGTTAAGAACAACTGGAGCGGGATCTGCACTCCAAAAATGAAAACCTCTGACTTCAGTTAAACACTGCACACAACTGTTCAGTAGCTGTGAAAGGCCCGTTTGCGTACTTCTATATTGTTTGCAACCAATGTATTGGATACGGATGGAAGCACGTCACACTAATAGATTTGAATTATTGAAATAGAATGTAGCACAACAATTAGAGAGAAAAATGTCAAGGATGAGGCAGTGAGACACCTCAGCAGAGTACAAGCGGCAGTGGTTGAAGAACTAAACTGGAGCGGGATCTGCACTCCAAAAATGAAAACCTCTGACTTCAGTAAACACTGCACACAACTGTTCAGTAGCTGTGAAAGGCCCGTTTGCGTACTTCTATATTGTTTGCAACCAATGTATTGGATACGGATGGAAGCACGTCACCTAATAGATTTGAATTATTTGAAATAGAATGTAGCAGCAACAATTAGAGAAAAATGTCAAGGATGAGGCAGTGAGACACGCCTCAGCAAGTACAAGCGGCAGTGGTTGAAGAACTAACTGGAGCGGATCTGCACTCCAAAAATCAAAACCTCTGACTACAGTAAACACTGCACACAACTGTTCAGTAGCTGTGAAAGGCCCGTTTGTGTACTTCTATATTGTTTGCAAACCAATGTATTGGATACGGATGGAAGCACGTCACACTAATAGATTTGATTATTTGAAATAGAATGTAGCAGCAACAATTAGAGAAAAATGTCAAGGATGAGGCAGTGAGACACGCTCAGCAGAGTACAAGCAGCAGTGGTTGAAGAACTAACTGGAGCGGATCTGCACTCCAAAAATGAAAACCTCTGACTACAGTAAACACGCACACAACTGTTCAGTAGCTGTGAAAGGCCCGTTTGTGTACTCTATATTGTTTGCAACCAATGTATTGGATACGATGGAAGCACGTCACACTAATAGATTTGAATTATTTGAAATAGAATGTAGCAGCAACAATTAGAGAAAAATGTCAAGGATGAGGCAGTGAGACACCTCAGCAGAGTACAAGCAGCAGTGGTTGAAGAACTAACTGAGCGGATCTGCACTCCAAAAATGAAAACCTCTGACTACAGATAAACACTGCACACAAACTGTTCAGTAAGCTGTGAAAGGCCCGTTTGTGTACTTCTATATTGTTTGCAACCAATGTATTGGATACGGATGGAAGCACGTCACACTAATAGATTTGAATTATTTGAAATAGAATGTAGCAGAAAACAATTAGAGAAAAATGTCAAGGATGAGGCAGTGAGACACGCTCAGCAAGTACAAGCAGCAGTGGTTCAAGAACTAACTGGAGCGTGATGTGCACTCAAAAAAAAAAAAACCTCACAGACTAGAGTGACACTGTACACAACTGTTCACTATCTCTGAAAGGCTCCTTTGTGTACTTCTATAGTTTTGCAACCAATGTATTGGATACGGATGGGAAGCACGTCACGCTAATATATTTCATTTTTTTTAAATAGAATGGAGCAGCACCAATTAGAGAAAAATGTCAAGGATGAGGCGTGACACACGCTCAGCAGAGTACAAGCAGCAGTGTTCAAGAACTAACTGAGCGTGATCTGCACTCAAAAAAAAAAAAAAACCTCACAGACTAGAGTGAACACTGCACACAACTGTTCACTATCTCTGAAAGGCCCTTTGTGTACTTCTATAGTGTTTGCAACCAATGTTTTTGTATACGGATGGAAGCGCGTCACACTATAATTTCTATTGAATGGAGCAGCAAGAATTACACTAAAGGAAAAAAAAAAGGTCTGTGATGACACGTGCAGATGCCTACAACAGCGTTGGATGCAGAGCAAACTGCAGTGTCACCTGCACTCTCACACACACACCTTGCACAGAGCTGTTAAAACAACACTGCAAGGCAAAAGAAGCTTTACACAGCGGTTGGTAAAACTAGCCTGCCTAAAGCACAGTACACAAAATCGCAATCTCTAACTGTCCCTCAGAGTCAGCAGAGCAGCGTTCTGTCCCTAACTGAATTCACAGCACAGTGACGCAAAATGGCGGCGGCGCCTTTTATAGTGCATTCTGACATCATTTCAGCATCCAATCACAGCCATGCCATTAGTTTAACATGACCGCAGCATTACAGGATGTGCCCACACTTCTTAGGATTCCTCATTTGGCTGACTAAAATCACATTGCCTCTCAAAGAATTATGGGAACTTCCGATTCCGGTATACGATATATGAAAAATATCGGAACTAAGTATCGGAATTCCATACAGCGAATATCGGCCGATACCCGATACTTGCGGTATCGGAATGCTCAACTCTACTCGCCGATGTTTGCCAGGCCAAAAGCAAAAGGGAGCGATCCAGAAGGAGATCCGGGCCCTGATGTGCCAGCAGCAAGTGAAACTGACCGTGGTGAGATTGGTAATGTACGGGTGACACACCCGAACCGCATTGTGATACCCCCAATGAGTGAAATGCTTATTTGGTGTAGAGCAGCAATAGGTCTGAGAGGACAGAACTACCAAGCAGTAGTAGAGCCCCATTGTTCAGAATACAGAGCTACACTCTTAAACCGCCAGAGGGGTAGTGGAGGTACGTAATGGGAGGGTGCCAGTGCATCTTCCAACTGGGAGAGGATAATAATAATAATAATTTTCATTTTTTATATAGCACTAACATATTCCGCAGTGCTTTCACAGTTTCCACACATTATCGTCGCTGTCCCTGATGGGGTCACAATCTAGATTCCCTATCAGTATGTTTTTGGAGTGTGGAGGAAACCGAGTACCCAGAGGAAACCCACCAAACACGGGGAAGAACATACAAACTCCTTGCAGATGTTATCCTTGGTGGGATTCGAACCCAGGACCCAGCGCTGCAGGCTGCAGTGCTATCCACTGAGCCACCGTGCTGCCCCTATGGATGAAGGATGAAGTCAAATTACCACGTTATGCCATGTTGCCAAGTTACATGCTGTAGATAATAACTCCATTCACCCGACGGAGCCCTTAACTTCCCCACAACCAGTGGTGGATAACGGCCTGGCAACCAAGGTGGAGGATTGTGTCAACAGCTCCATGTCGGGACGGACACCCACTCCAGCCCACCCGAAACAGGGAGTAAATCGAGTAGTTCAGGAGTCAAGTCAAGGTATTCAGCAAACAACCCACTTGACTTTGGGAAGATTAAAGGGGTCCAACATTACATCCCCACAGGCAACCATCCCTCCATTAAAGAACGTACAGGCCTTACCCCCAGCACACTACCAGAAGCCAAGGAGATGTTGCGTGACAGAAAGGAAGCAAAGTGATAGGGGATAGTTTTGTAGTCCCTGGGCAGCTCCCCTAGTCCTAGTCAGGAAAAAGGATGGAAGCATGAGAATGTGTGTAGATTACAGACAAATAAATTGCATTATACATAAAGATGCATACCCTTTACCACGCATTGAGGAATCCCTAGCTGCCTTGAAGTCTGCTAATTCTTTTTCCACCCTTGACCTCACTAGTGGGTACTGGCAATAGCTGTGGCTGAGGAGGATCTGGAAAGACGGCTTTCACCACCCCGATGGGACTCTGTGAGTTCGACAGGATGCCGTTTGACTCAGCAGTGCCCTGGAACGTTCCAGAGAGTGATAGAGTGCTGCCTGGGACATCTCAACTTCAAGACTGTGTTACTGTACCTGGACAACGTAATTGTGATTCCAAAACGTATGAAGACCACTTGAAGCACCTGGCAGAGGTATTCGAGTCACTGTCCCAGTATGGGATGAAACTGAAGCCTTCAAAGTGCCACCTGCTCAAACAAAAGGTACAGTATCTGGGACAATTGTCAGCTCAGAGGGAGTAGCGCCAGACCCCGAGAAGGTCACCGCCATCCAGAAATGGCCTGAGCGAAGAACCTCAAAGAAGTGTGTCAGTTCCTGGGACTGACCGGATACTACCGGAGGTTTGTGAAGGACTACACCAAGAAAGCAGCGCCTCTGCAAGACCTCCTGGTGGGAACAGTCCCTAAAGAGCAGGAACTCTCCATTCCACTGGGGTAAAGAACAGGCTGAGACATTCAAGGAAATGAAGGCGATCCTGACAGGTGACGAGATCTTAGCCTACCCTGACTACAGCCAACCGTTCCTGCTGTATACCGATGCCAGCAATGAAGGATTGGGAGCTGTCCTCAGTCAGAAGCAAAATGGCCTAGAAAAAGTCATCGCCTATGCAAGCAGGAAGCTCCGCCTGACCGAGAGGAACCCAGAGAACTACAGCAGCTTCAAGTTGGAGTTCCTGGCACTGGTCCTGGGCCATTACTGAAAGGTTCAAGCACTACCTACCTCCAACAAGTTTACGGCCTACACCGACAATAACCCCTTAACGCATCTGGAAACAGCCAGACTGGGAGCCATGGAGCAACGTGGATGCTCGGCTGTCAAACTACCAATTCATAATCAAGTAACGAGCGGGCCGCAAGAATGCCAACGCTGATGCCCTGTCCAGGAGCCTCATGAGTCGGACACAGAGGAAGAAGTGGATGACCTGGAAGAGATTGAACTACCTGGCCTTTCACAGGAATGGGAATGATCCACGGCAACGAGCCTGTAGGAGGCAGCGTGGTAAGACATTTAAATCCTTTACCTCACCACAGCTGGAAGGAGACTCAGGCAGCGTCCAGTTGTCAGCCGTATCAAGGAGCTGATAACTCAAGAAGGTTCCTCCTTGGAGAAGGATGCGTCTCCTCAGCAAAGCAGCTGTGGAGTGAGAGAAGTCGGCTGTTTATCTATCATGAGAAGCTGTGCCCGGAGGTACGTCAATCCAAAACCCATGAGATGGTTTTGGCAGATAGTAGTCCCTAGAGTAGACATCCAGATGGTGTTGGAAACCTACCCACGATCAAGCGGGGCACTTTGGCTGGAAGAAGCTGGAGACCCTGTTGAAGTGTCGTTTCTACTGGGTGGGAATGCGCAGCTCCATTGAGAGGTGGTGCCAGAACTGTGGGACCCTGTGGCCTCAGAAGAAAAGACTACAGCAGTCAGAAGCACCCCACAATACAACCCATCAAGACGACTCGACCCTTAGCGATCGGGCCCTGGACCATGTCAAGTTGTCACCCAGCCGGTCAGGATACTCCCTATGCCCTGACCATGGTGGATCACTACTCCAGTTCCTGGTGGTCGCCCCTGTCAAAGATCTGACGGCAGAGACAGCTGCAAAAACGTTCCAAGCGTATTTCGCGACCACATGGATATCCTGAGCAGGTGCTAACTGATCAAGGCCCAGCCTTTGAGTCCGAATTGTTCAAAGAGTTCTGCCATCTGTATGGATGCAAGAAGATAAGAACCACACTGTACCCACCCCCAAACCAACGGTCTCTGTGAAAAGATGAATCACATCGTCATTGATCTGCTGAAACTGTACCACTCGAGGAGAGAAATCAGTGGCCGACCTACACCTGACCTGGTAGATCGTACAATCACATACCTGTGAGTTCCACCAATTGCACCCCAGCTTACCTCATGCGGGCAATACCAGGAAAGCTGCCCATGGATCTGGAGCTCGGTGTTGTAGAGCCAAAAGCAGATGTGACTACTGAGGATTGGGATACGACCAGACAGGAGCCGTACAGAAAAGTACAGCCTGTGTTGAAGACAGTCTCACTAGGGTAAGAGATAAACAAGAGACACGCTACAACAAGGTGCACCAGCAGAACCTTTCACACCTGGTAAAGTTGTGCTAAAAAGAAAGAGAAGGATGCACAAACTCGATGATCAATGGGAAAAAGAGCCCTACACTGTGTTGAATTAAAAAGTTTGATAACGAGAAGACATGTCTAATCAGTAAAGATGGAGAAAGAACGACCACAACTGTATCCAGAGAATCACCTAAAGTTTTAGTCCAATCTGCTAAAGCCCCAAGAAGAAGTGCCTTTCATTCCTTCGAGGAATATGAAGAAAAAGGTAAACATTCGGAATTGGGAAAATTTTCCAGCGGATTGGCCTAGAAATCGGAGGAAGCCGTTATCATCCCTGTACTCCAATTCTACCAACAACAAGAAGAACCACTACAGCAAGTTGAGCCTGTTGCCGCAGTAGAGTCAGAATCCCAAGAAGTAGAACCTATTGAGGAAGAACCTCAGGAAGAATCCCCTGCAGAAGTCGAGCCAAATGGCCCAGCACATGGTATACTTGCCAGTCCTGTAGAGAGGTAAGGCATTCTATAATTCACTCGCACGCAGAACAAAACAGGGAAACTGATACCTCACAGGTCACTGCACAACGCAGGTCAGTACGTAGCACAAAAGGACAAATCCGCACTAGGTAATAGAGATTAGTTCAACCCTTGGCAGATGTATATAGTTAATCTAGAGCCATTGTATATAAATGTAAAATGTATTGTTTATTGCTATTGTGCCTTACTTAATTTGTTTTTCCTTTTGATATCAATTCAAGTGAAATGGACATTATTTTACTTGTTCTTCCCATTACACCCCCAGAGCAATCTTTCCAAAAGAACTTTCAGATTGCTCATTTCTTAATTGTTATTACATATGTATATATTTATTTATTTCTTCTGCAACAGTTCAAAAGTGCCTCACCTCCCGAAAAGGGAAGATATATTGTTTAATGTTTTTTTCTGAAAAATGTCTTTCAGCCCTGGAGTGCGAGTTGTACTAGGGGGGAATGTGGAGACCCAGCTGCTGGGATTCCCACATCTCCTGGAAGGGTGCACTAAAAGATTTAACTACTAGAGGTCCTAATTTCATACACACATCTTCATCCATCCCTAAGAACACCAGAGGGAGCCGGATAGGCATATAAAAGGAGGGTGAAGATAGGAAGAGAGCTCAGATTTGAGAAGGCTGCAGTCTGCAGTAAGGTGAAGTTCAGTCTGACTAAGAGAGCAAAGACAGAGTCAGTTCAATAGAGTGGAGGTCTAGTAGAGGGAGTCGAATCCATTCCAGTCTAGTCAGAGCTGAGACAAGTGAGTAGTCGCAGACGAGCAGACGAGTAGAGTTTTGCAGTGAGGGACTCCATAGCTCAAGTTGAGAGCCAGGAGCGTGCCAACGCTCTGAGAGTGGCGAAGAGGCAGCCCCCCAACTGCCAGGTGTGTGTAATCGTGTGAGGCCTGAGTAGGCCGAAGGCAAGTGGAAAAGAGTAGTAAAAGGGTCAGAGGAGCCTTACAGCTCACCCAACAAGTATTTACCGGACGCCGGGGTCCGAGCCTATAGGGATCTCCCGACCGATTAGAGAACACCGGAGTTCCTGGAGGACTATAGGTCCCAGGACCACCCAGAGCGATACGAAACTGGGCCAGGAGACTGAGTCCGGCAGGCAGGGCACTGCAAGCAGGGACTGTGTGCTTCAAGAAAAGGTCCAACCACAAGGTCAGCCAGGTGCAGGAGGGAGACTAAGTTAGGCCCAGCTACATGCCGGCCAGGACTTCATTACAGTAAGGCAAGGAACAGGAGGCCACACACCTACTCAGTGGAGAATCTGGATGTGCACCCTTCACCCTACAGTGCTCGGGGGAGTGCCTGCAACATCTTCAGTAAAGGTACCAAATTGACTTGTGTGTGTGTCCATCTTCTTACCCCTAACTGCCGAGTCCCCCCCTCGTCCTGCTTCCATATATATCTACCTGCCCTGAAGGACTCAGCCTCACCTGTGGAGGCCTAACATCTAGCTGCACAACACTAACCCTTCATGGATCTGCACAGCAGCGCTGGTCAACCCTGACCAGGTACTACAGGTGGCGTCACGTATCATCCTATAAACCTTTTAATTCCCCGTAAATATCCCACATTTATGGGTGAGCACCCAGGGCCACGACCAAGCTGTGTTGCCGTGACATCCCCATAGAAGTTAATAGGCTCGGATCCGTAGTACCCCCCACTGTTCTGGGAGGGCGGCTCACAAGCTATGTTACAAACTTTAACTGTCCTACCGAATCAACTTTGTTACATCGTTTTGCCAACTCAGTTGCAAACTAAGCTCTGCTCACTGGTTCCACAGTGAGTCAATTGCTGATCTACTTGGCTACTGTTGTTCCAGTTTAGCTACTCCAGTTGCATTTTATTCCAGCTCTGCCACAATCTGATACTGCTGTTCTAAATAGACTGCTATGCTGCACCAGCATCACCTGTACATGAGGCCATTCACCAGCTCAGCAAGGAATAAGGTTTTTGAGGATTATTTCGGCAGGTGAGATATAACAAATCTGCAGAGAATTATATACAAAACCAGCAGACTATCATGGTCCCAGTAGAGTTGGTTGCGAATCGATTTGCACACTTCTGTCCACCAGCCCACAACAGTAGTCTCTAGAAACTAGAATCGTGAGAAACAGCTCCTTTCTGATGACATCCTCAGCTTTTCTTTTAATTATAAAGCTGTCCCGACGCCATTGTTACAACTTGATGCACATGTGATGTCATGCTAGGCCAGCAACCAAAAGGAGAGCCACAGGAAAGGGCCTGTTCTTACATTCCTCCATCCAAATGTCACAGATTACTATTATTGGCCGATGGACTATGCTGTGCAAATCGATTAGCACCAACTCTAGTCAACAATAGTTTTCACGTTTCATTAATGAACCTATTTAGAGAAAGCTTAAGAATGGCATCATACACAGATAAATACCTATAGCATTGTTTAAGAGAAAGTCTAAAGTCAAGTTGGACTCAAACCTATCCCTTACCAAGTGCTATCAAAATGGTTCTCTGGGAATTTAACATCTTCAGGAATAGTGGACGTCTAGCGGCTGAGAACCCTTGAGATCTGCACAGTAAAGGACTTAACAGAAAAAGCACACTGAATCAAAGCAATCGTATACACTGTGGTCTGAGCAATATAAAATAGATGGAATGTTAATATGTAAGTATATACCGTACTTGCTAAAGGATGAATGGCAACCATTCGGATAAGCAAACTAGTACATAGGGAGGAAAAAACGAACAAAAAGGTCATAACAAATGGTAGACAAAAATTGAAGGTATAAAAAATAATAATGTTTATTGAGGCAAACAATAAAAAGTAGGCAAGTAATGGCACTTTCAGCACATAAAAGTACCTGCAACCACTAAAGAGACCACAATTGTAAAAGGACAATAATCACATGGGGACAATAGGTAAGTGAGTGTTAAGGGTTGCGAACGCACCTAATAGATATAGTAAAGAGGTGCGCTCGCAGCCCGGGGTCCACCGTGCAAGCGGTGCCTGCTGCTAGTAAAAATGGCGTAAGAAGCGAACTCTGTTATCCCACAGAGTCGCCAACATAAACGCCGTAACGCACTGTGGCAATAAGTGCGAACTCTGTTACTCCCACAGAAACCGCAGAAGGAGAGCCGCAGCGCTATATGGCGATGTGTGCGCACTCACTAGACACAACTGAGTGGCAAAGAAAACACGCTAGGCGCTGTCTAGCGTTGAAAGCGAACCCTGTTTACGTCACAGGGCCGCTGGAGAAAAAGTACCGTGTTCCTGTCAGGCTCTCAGGTACAATTAAGTGCTAAGCGTACATAACGCGTGATCATGTGCTAAAGTCCTCGCGGGAGTCACCCGCAATCTATGGCGTCTGAACGCCAGACCCTGAATACGGCAATCAAACTCCTCACCGGTTATGGCGGTAATCTAGGGCATCTAGGACACCGACCCTGACCAGCTACCTAACCAAACTCCTCACCGATTAAGTCGTATTCTAGTGGCTTATTTCATCCGGGTCCCTAATCCCACTACACATGACTACACTGGCGCATAGCATCAATGATTGATATTAGCGCATGGCGGCCCAGCCATGCTACCCTTTTATAACAGCTACAGGACCTGCCAGGAACAAGGACCAATGAAGAAGCTGTTACAAACAAACGTAGCTACATGACCTTCCTGGTGGACCAATAGAGCTGCTGCAGCACCTGAACATGTGACCCTGATCTCCAATGAGATCTTCCCCCTGGGCATGCTCAGATGGGAAAACGCAGGACTTTGTCTCAAAACGACTGCTCCAGCAACTGGCTATAATAGAGATCCAGGAAAGGCAGCAGCAAGTCCCTGCAACAGTACTGGAAGGGGAAACCTACGTCTCTGCTGAGCAGGCTCCACTGCGGCCAGAGATGAATGGGAGACCGCAGCGGGACGGGTTCGAGACTCACCTTGTGCAGCAGCGGGAAATCGAACCCTAACAGTGAGTGATACAAAGCATATAAATGGATAATGATATATCAAAGAAATGCTAGTAGAGTCACTCACAATTTCCCATGGGAAACCTGCTTCATAGTATCAGTATGAAGACAACATTCCTACATATTAAATGGGATATATTTTTTCCCATTTATTTATTTTTCTAAAGTATATTTCTAATATAAAATTGAATAATATTTCATGTATTCACTGTATAGTAGATTTAATATTTGCACAATTATATATGTTAGTATTAATTATGAAACACTATTTCCCTTTCATATGGTTGCATTTGTGTGTGTAAATCTAAAAATTTTTGTTTACATGGCTATTTTATATATAGCTATAACATTGTGTTCACGTAGAAAAATTGATATGAGAATGTCACTAATCATTGTTAATGCCATAATCTTCACTTATATATGCACGGACACTCTATTCATGCGCTCACAGTGCCGATCTAATATATGCTTATTGTATTAACAAACTTACGATATAGTGGCTTCCGGTTTTTGACGCATGCCGAGCTGACTAATCCATGATGCAATGGTGAGCGGACAATGGGAGCCGGGCGCAAGCGCCGTCTGTGTTTACGGACCATGTTAGCTTGTGTTCCACGACCGCGATCCATTGTGTCCATGGTGATGGATGACGTCGGCGGCGCATGCGCAAAAGAATACCGGAAGTACACTGGCCGTTATGATGGACCATGCAAGCTGGTATTCCGCGGCCACCATGTCCCAGGTGATGGATGATGTCGGTGGCGCACCGCGGTGGAGATACCGGAAATGCATTGGTCGTATTCATACTAATTACATCTACTAGGCATACACCGGCTGGGATTAACAATTGATTGGCTACTCAGACTATTTTAATGTGCAATACCCCTTCTCTAGCTTTCGCTTCCTGAGGAAGAGACGAAACGCACGTTGAGGCGCTTGGGGGACGCCACACTTGACCCACCTCTCATGTAATGTAGCTTATTGGCATGGCATATGCTGACAGTATATTGTTATTGGCTTTGTAAGCATCACATTACACACGGTGGTTATTTTCAGCAATTAGTTTGCACTTTTTTACATGAAGTATTGGTATAGGTGGTGGATATTAGTCCCTATATTGAGATGGCAGTAGCCTGTTGAATTTTGTAATATAGGTATCCTGTGATATTGTACTATTTATTGATTGTCTTTTTTTTGACCCTAATAAAGAAACTATTTTTAAGTGGCACTTTATACTGTATGGTTCTTTTTGTTGCTTAGTTATATACCAGTTTATGTGCCTGAGGTTATACATGTAAGGATAAGCTATTATGATCTATCCCCTGTTTTTCAACAGAGTTAAATCCCTAGTTACTTAATTATGGAACGAAGGCCAGGGAGTTTATCCTGGCAGAACAAAGCTTCGGATCTATTTAAACATGGCGCTACATCTGGTCTTAATACTACCAATCCCGTTTTTTAAGGAATTCACAAAAAAATATAAGAATTTAGTCCACAAAAAAACGAGATTGTGGGGACTAAAACGTCTATTGATAACCTATCTAAACAGAAAATTGTACCAAGAGGTCTTCGAATCCAATTGTATCCTACTTTTTCCCTGGATGATGATGTTTTGATTAAAAAATGGGAAAGGCAGCTTGGGCTTGCTTTTCTCTCATTTATGCAAATTATTAATGGAAAAACTGTAAATTGTTGGAGGATATTGACACTCAAAATCAATCAGTCTCAAATGTACTGTGGTCAGAATTTTCAGACAGATTTGACTGAGATTTTCTTTAAAGATCTAGACAGAGATCTGGTAAGTGGGGAACAAGATATCAGTGAAGTTAAAAGGAGAAAATATCAAAGAGATATTCATGATTATGAAAATAAGATTTATAGATGGCAATGGAGAGCAGGATCACAAAAAGACAGCTTAATCGGAGTGCATCTACTGTGTCACTCTCTTCTCATGCAAGCAATGTATCGAGTAACTCTGAGATGGAAACCAATAATCAGGGGTCCATCAAAACAAGATTTGGAGGGAAAGGAAGTCGAGGATTTTTTTCAATCAGAATCGAAAGAAAAATAGCAATCCTAGGTACTTATTCTTTCTACACATGTCCTTACTGATATACAGAAATGTGTGCTTGAAAAAAGGTTTAACCTTTTCCTCCGTATTTTCCTTAGACACATTTACGGTAATCAAAGATGTGCATTTGTTTGCAAGGAAATTACTTTTGAAACGATTCCATGAAAAATTGAACATAAATTTGACCAGTCCTAATGCAGGAGATGAACATGATGAACCAAGCAACAATGGGCTTGATTTTGATACGACTCAGGAACAGGAGGCTCTGGCCATACTGAGTCTCTTGCGGATGGAGAAAATCCACCAATGGTAAGCAATTTTCCAACACACTTATTTATGAAATCTAAAAAATTTCCTAATTTAGGTGTTTGTCCAGCTGTTGATATTTTTGTCAAACTGGTCACATGTGATTGTTGAAAAATTGAGTCATACCTGCAACAAATGGAGTGATAAAACGATCATGGTTGCTATTAGGGAGATGCAAACATGGATGATGTCTTCTTCAAGCCCGCCGATAAGGGCGGGAATCTTGTTATCTGGCCAAAGTCATTATATGAAAAACAGGCACTCAAATTATTGGGCTGACAAAAATGTTATCAGAAATTGAGTAGTAAAACCATTGGACCGTTTCAAGAAGAACTATCCACCATTGTAAGGAGGGCTTTTGACATGAATGTGATCCCTAAGAAAATGATGGAAACTATTACCACAGTTTAAACCTTGTCTTCCAACCTTCTATCTAAAACCCGAAGGTTCATAAAAATTTTTAATGGACCCTCCGGGACGACCCATAGTGTCAGGGGTAGGCGGGCTATGTGAGGTGGTATGTCAGATGATTGATTTTTATTTGAAACCACTGGTATCAACTTTACCGTCATTTATTAAAGACACAACTTCTTGCCTTGGGGCATTTTGAAGGATTGGTATTAAGTGAAAGTATGATTATGGTTACGGCCGATGTTGAAAGCTTTACACCTCATTAGACATAATGACGGCATTAAGGCTGTGGCGCTTTTTCTCCAGACTACCAATCTTGATAAATCCCTGATTGAGCTTATAATTGAACTCCTGACTTTTGTGCTTACACACAATTGTTTCATCTTTAAAATCAGGTATACCTCCAGTTACAGGGTACTGCGATGGGGGCCAGTTGTGCCCCCTCGTATGCAAACCTGTTTCTGGGGGCATGGGAAAGAGACATTTTTTTCCTGTAACCCTGGGCAGAAATATCGATAAGGTACATCACTGGATAAGATATATTGATGACCTTTGGTTTATCTGGGATGGATCGACTGAGGACCTTAGGGTTTTCATGGATGGGTATAAACCGAAATTTATCTTAACATCCGGTTAACTTATGTGTCGGGCCGTCAGGTGAACTTTTTGGATGTTAATATTCAAAATGATGGAGAAGGAGCATTATGCACCGACATGTATAGAAAGCCCACGGCAACTAACACAATCTTACATGCTCAGTCGTCCCATCCCAGATCGACCATACGGGGTATTCCAATTGGACAGCATTTAAGAATCAGGAGGATTTGTTCAACGGAGGAAAACTTTTCAAAAACAAGCAGGGATTTATATGGAAGGTTTCGTGATAGAGGATATAGTCACAGGTTATTCGTAATGGCTATAATAGGGCAAGGAATGAGTTCACGTAATAATCTTCTATATAAAACATCAGTGAATAATGATCAGGGATCTGATTCTCCTAGGTTTATTTCTCCCTTCAACAATCAATGGAATCAAATTGCTGATATTTTTCGGAAACATTGGATGTGCTTAAAATTGACCCAATTTTAAGGAACATAATTTCAGATAGACCGCTAATGACATCAAGGAGGTCCAAAAAATGTACGAGATCTGTTAGTAAAGAGTCATTATTTTCCCGAGGTGCAAGAACAAAGAAGGACATTTTTAAAATTTTTCTATACAGGGTTTTTAGTTTTTATCCTTGTGGAACATGTAAGGCTTGTAGGAACCTCATTAAATGTAAGGACTTTTGTAATTCCTCTAATACCCGCACATATAAAATTCTACATAGACTCACCTGTTCATCTTCTGGTGGGGTTTATTGTGCATCTTGTCCATGCAAAAAAATGTATGTGGGAATGACTACCAGGGAATTCAAAATACGGGTGAGAGAGCATATCCGTGATATTGATAAGTCCAGGAATATGAAATTGGGAGAACCATTGAAAACCCTACCAAAACATTTCAGAGAACATCATAATTCAGACTCGAGCCTACTAACTTTGAGAGCAATCGATCAGGTATCGCTAGGCCAAAGGGGAGGTGACCTGTTCAAGAGATTAGCACAGGTTGAGAGCCGTGGATTTATAGACTACAAACGGTGACTCCACTTGGCCTCAACGAGAATTTTGGGTTCAGTTCTTTTCTGTAGATTAGTGGGATTGGTAGTTTATTTTAATTTTGGTCTAGGGGAGGGGGTTACATCAGTTGGGTTGTTTTATTTATTTTGTTTTATGTATTTTGTGTATAGTGATCATATTTCACTTTTTAAATGTATGTTTTTTATTAAATGTTAATAATATGTCTTTCTATTTAAGGCGGTATCCATTCTTATTTGTATGGCGGAATTCATTGGGTTTATTTCATATTTACGCAAGAATGAACTTTCTGATTGGCCTGATGTCGACCCTGAATATGCAGTCTTTAAAGAACAGTTCGGTTCATGTATTCCTGCAATCAAGCGTTTAACCCCTTAATGTCCACTGACGTGCAGAGTCCGTCATGGCAAGGTGCCAGTTCCGGCACCAGGACGGACTCTGCACGTACATGGCTTTTGATCTACCACTGCGTGTAAACACGCAGTGGTAGATCAGTGCGACAGCTGTCACAGACAGCTGACAGGCACGGCAAGAGGTGCGGGGACCTTTGCCGTCGGTCCCCGCACCTACAGCGCTGTGCTCGGTCAGTCAATCTGACTGACCAAACACAGCAGCGATCGTGCAGGAGAAGCTGAAATTTCAGCTTCCCCAGCGCGATCAGTGCAGGGGCCGCGCTGCAGTGGCCAGTAGTGTTGAGCATTCCGATACCGCAAGTATCGGGTATCGGCCGATATTCGCGTTATCGGAATTCCGATACTTAATTCCGATACTTTTTCAATATCGTATACCGGAATCGGAAGTTCCATAATTCTTTGAGAGGCAATGTGATTTTAGTCAGCCAATGAGGAAATCCTACGAAGTGTGGGCACATCCTGTAATGCTGCGGTCATCTTAACTAATGGCATGGCTGTGATTGGCTGCTGAAATGATGTCCAGAATGCACTATAAAAGGCGCCGCCGCCATTTTAGCGTCACTGTGCTGTGAATTCAGTAAGGGACAGAACGCTGCTCTGCTGACTCTGAGGGACAGTTAGAGATTGCGATTTAGTGTACTGTGCTGTAGGCAGGCTATCACCAACCGCTGTGTAAAGCTTCCTTTTGCCTGCAGTGTTGTTTTAACAGCTCTGCAAGGTGTGTGTGAGTGCAGGTGACGCTGCAGTTTGCTCTGCATCCAACGCTGTCTGTAGGCATCTGCACGTGTCACTCACAGACTCTTTTTTTTTTTCTTTAGTGTAATTCTAGCTGCTCCATTCAATAGAAATTATAGTGTGATGCGCTTCCATCCGTATCCAATACATTGGTTGCAAAACACTATAGAAGTAGACAAAGGAGTAGCCTTTCCCAGATTGTGGACAGTTGTGTTTCAGTGTTCCTTCAGTCTGTGTTTTTTATTTTTTGAGTGCATATCACGCTCCATTACTTGTTCAAGCACTGCTGCTTGTACTCTGCTGAGCGTGTCTCAGTGGCTCATCCTTTTCATTTATCTCCAATTGGTTTCTGCTCCATTCCATTTAAAATATAATCTATTAGTGTGACGCGCTTTCCATCCGTATACAATACATTGGTTGCAAACACTATAGAAGTAGACAAAGGAGTAGCCTTTCACAGATTGTGAATAGTTTGTGTTTCAGTGTTCACTGCAGTCTGTGAGGTTTTTTTTTTTTTTTTTTTTTTTAAATGCAGATCACGCTCCATTTACTTCTTCAACCACCGCTGCGTGTACTCTGCTGAGTGTCTGTTCACTGGCTCATCCTTGTCATTTTTCTAAAATTGGTGCTGCTTTATTCTATTTAAAATAAATTCAAATCTATTACAGTGACGTGCTTCCATCCGTATTCAATACATTGGTTGCAAAACAATATAGTAGTACACAAACGGGCCTTTCACAGCTACTGAACAGTTGTGTGCACTGTTTACTGTAGTCAGAGGTTTTCATTTTTGTAGTGCAGATCCCGCTCCAGTTACTTCTTCAACCACTGTTGCTTGTACTCTGCTGAGGTGTCTCACTGCCTCATCCTTCACATTTTTCTAAATTGGTGCTGCTTTATTCTATTTAAAATAATTCAAATCTATTACAGTGACGTGCTTCCATCCGTATACAATACATTGGTTGCAAACAATATAGTAGTACACAAACGGGCCTTTCACAGCTACTGAACAGTTGTGTGCACTGTTTACTGTAGTCAGAGGTTTTCATTTTTGTAGTGCAGATCCCGCTCCAGTTACTTCTTCAACCACTGTTGCTTGTACTCTGCTGAGCGTATCTCACTGCCTCATCCTTCACCATTTTTCTAAAATTGGTGCTGCTTTATTCTATTTAAAATAATTCAAATATATTACAGTGACGTGCTTCCATCCGTATACAATACATTGGTTGCAAACAATATAGAAGTACACAAACGGGCCTTTCACAGCTACTGAACATGGGTTTTTAATTTTTAACTAAAATATGTATTTTTTCAAATAACACAAATATAAGTAATGTTGAAGAGGAATAGTCCTACATCCATTGTTTGCACAATATTACAGGTGTAGATCATGTCCCTTAATCAACAATGTATTATTATATTTACTTGTATGCTTTTATTTAAAAGCCAAGAACACAGAAGGATAACCTTCGCACTGCAGCTGTTGTCAAAGTTCAACCCACATTATGCACTTCCAACATTGCAGCATTTGAGGCATGATGTGAGTTGGATTTGTCAAAGTTATGGAGTGAGAAGGTTCACCATCAGTACCCTATAGCATAAGTATGCTTTTGTGTTAGCATTTGTGTTAGACATGTGGATATCTGCCATAATATGTCACAATTATTTAGTTACAGATTTGTTACCAACACTAATAATTGAATGGTTTTAAATTTGACGTTTCACTTGTTTACAGCTTAGAAATAAGGGTGTAGCCTGATATCTATGTGTAGCACTAGCCACTTTAACATGTCATGTTTTTTTCAACATGTGTAGCTAGGTAGCAGTAATTTTTGCCGGACACACAGCAGGGGAACAGCAGCGTTACTGAACCCCACAAACACATCATCGATTATTTTGATCTGTGCATCCAACACTTCTGAGCCCAGGGTCAAGGAGGGTGTAGCCTGAGGCCTAGTATGAGATGTTTGAACTTTAATTTGAACTTTAATTTGGAGTTAGCAGCATTAATTTTTGTCAGACACGCAGCAGGGGAACAGCAGGCGTTACTGAACCCCACTATCACTATAGCTTGTGTATTGGCTGTGGACACGACACTTCTGAGCAGCAATTGGCAGTGTTGTAGCCCAGGGAGTATAGCTCAGGTGGTAGAAAGATGAACATAACAGGAGACATGGAAAACGTTGCCAACCAGTTAGTTAATCTGAAACCGGACAGGCAAATTCAGGCGAGATCCATGCCTAGTTCATTTTCAGAAAAGTAAGCCGTTCTACATTATCGGAGGATAGTCGCATGCAACGGTCTGTTAGTACACCACCTGCAGCAGTAAAGACGCGCTCCGATAATACACTGGCAGCAGGGCAAGCCAGCACCTCCAATGCATACTGGCTAAGCTCTGGCCATGTATCCAGCTTAGAGACACAAAAGTTGAATGGGGAAGAGCCATCTGGGAGTACACTGAGAGGGCAAGACATGTAGTCTGTCACCATCTTACGGAAATGTTGCCTCCTGCTGACTGGAGCCGTCTCGGATGGTGTAGACATTGGTGGCGCTGCCACAAAACTTCGACACATTTGGAACATACTGTTCTTGCCCTGTGCAGAGGCGCTGCTTGTGCTCCCTCTTGTTGCAGAGCTGTCTCCACTGCCTCGACGCACAGAGCTGCTTTGTAAAGCAGTAGCAGCAGCGCTCTCGGCTGGAATGGAGAACATTATGGATTGCACCAGTGTGTCTTGGTACTTCCGCATTTTACGCTCCCGGTTCAACGGTGTGATGAGGCTTTGTAAGTTGTCCCGGTAGCGAGGGTCTAGGAGGGTGTACACCCAATAATCAGACGTGGTGTGAATGTGTTCGATGCGGCGGTCGTTTCTCAGCCACTGCAGCATGAAATCAACCATGTGCTGCAGACTCCCAACTGGCCAAGAAACGTTGTCCCCTGCAAGAGGCGTCATCTCTGCCTGCTGTGCATCACCCCACCCTTGGTCTACATACTGACTAGAGCATTGTCTACCTCCCTCTGGAGCGATGTCTTCCTCCTCCATTGACTCCTCCTCATCCTCCTCACAAAGTCCTTCAAATACATAAAATTTACAAATTTAAAACTCAAAATTTAAAAACTTTGTATCATAATTCTGTAACATCAGTTTATGGAAACACAATAGCATTACAAAAGGATAGACAAAAACTGTACATTATGTGCTTTGTAAATACATTAAAAGTTTGTAATGGTTATGAAAATATAGACAGCGACTCTGGAGGTTCAATTGTTGATACAGCATGGTACTTTGAAAGTCCTCCAGCCCTTTGTGAGGAACCACGTTGCGCTGACTGTCCAGAAGGTGATGGAATTTGTGACTCCTCATCTCCACCTCTTCCAAAACCTCATGCCTTAGTGCTTGCAGTGTTTTTTGAAGCAGGCAGATAAGGGGGACAGTCAGGCTGACTAGTGCATCATCTGCACTCGTCATCCGCGTTGACTCATCAAACGCACGCAAAACGTGGCAGATATCCTTCATAGAGTCCTTCGGCACTCATTACACTGGCAGTGGCTGCCCATTCATTATAGGATCCAATTCTAATTACTGGTTCTCACCAACAAAGCTCTCCACAGCGCAGCACCCCCCTACATCTCCTCCTTATTTATATTTATCGGCCTAACCGACTGCTGCACTCTGCAAACGACCTTCGACTAACCTCTGCACTAATCCGTACCTCCCACTCCCAAACTCCAAGACTTCTCCCGCGCTGCGCCAATCCTCTGGAATGCTCTACCCCAAGAAATCGGACTATCCGCAATTTGGATGGTTTCAGGCGCTCCCTCAAAACACATTTGTTCACAGTGGCCTATCACATTCACTAATCAAAGTCATTCTATGTGTAATTCTGTGTGTGTAGCCCATTCACTATCTCCATGCATCCCTCACTCCCTTAAAATGGCTGGACCATCATTGTAAAAACACCATTGTATATAAACACCTGTACTTTGTATCTCCCCCACCTCATTGTAGATTGTAAGCTTTCACCAGCAGGGGCGGCTGATTTTGCTTTAATTATTGTATTGTTAACGTTGTTACTTATGACTTGTGTTTTGAAACTGTTAAACTGTAAAGCAATGCGGAATATTATGGCGCTATATAAATAAATAATATTATTATTATTCTTATTATAGAGGCCCACTCAGTAGTGGTGAAGTGTGAACGGCGCAAATTGCGAGTTGACTGCGCCTGATGCAGCTGATACTCCATTACTGTTGGCTGCTGCTCACACAACCGCTCCAACATATGTAACGAGGAATTCCACCTGGTGGGTACGTCACATATGATGCGATGTTCATGAAGGTGAAATCTGCGTTGCAGAGCTGCAATCAGCGATCTGGCCATGCTGGAACGTCGCAAGTGAGCGCACTCTAGGCGGACCTTGTGCAGCAGTGCATCAAGATCCGGATAGTCCCTCAAAAAACTCTGCACGACCAAGTTGAGCACATATGACAGACATGGTATGTGAGTGAGGTTGCCAAGGCCCAGAGCTGACACCAGATTTCGGCCATTGTCACACACTACCAAGCCTGCCTGTAGATTCTCTTCCAAAAACCACACGTCGCTCTCCTGCTTTATGGCATTACAGAGCTCCTGCGCTGTGTGGCTAAGATTCCCCATGGAAATTAATTTCAGGACGGCCTGTTGACATTTGGACACGGCTGTGCTCATATCGGTCGCAACAGGTAAACGTTCACGGGTCCATGTGGAGGTAGACCGTGACGGCTCCTGCAGCGATGATTCTGAGGAACTGGAGTAGGAGGAGGAATCAATGTGTACAGACTTGATTTCTGCAATCCTTGGAGTTGGCAGAACACGTACAGCGCCACTCGCAAGATCAGTACCCGGCTGCACAACATTGACCCAATGGGCAGTGAGGGAAAGGTATTGTCCCTGGCCATGGGTGTTAGAACCCTCTTGTTAGGTTTTGTTTCAGTTTGCTGGTCACATGACCTTTTTTCCCTATTTAGTCTGGCTCCGCCCTTCTGGCTTTGCTTGACTTCATTGTATTATCTACTGTTAAGCTAGCCGGGTGCTTAGGTGCCTTAATCTGTCAGTTTTGCTTGATGTTAGGATCACAAAGTATTTATTTTTCTGTTTAATTATCCATGCTACAATTTATGTTAGGAGGTGTCCACCTTTTCTCCCAGTCCCTAGATCTTGTAGGGATTACTCCCTCGCAACTATAGGTCTTCGTTCACACTAGATGAGGACTTTAGCGGGTCTGGTCGCAGGATCAGGTTCCCCGTTACATCGTAGGGATTCAGCTTAGCTCTATTGTAGGGACAGAATTCCCTTCTTTCCTTACTGGTTGTAGCAGATCATAGCAATGGGTACTGGTCCACGCATCGGTGGTCAGGTGGACCTTGCTACTGAGGGCTTTTAGTAGCGCATGTTTAATTTTTCCCTCAACATGCTTTTGCAGACCAGGGACGGCTTGCCTGCTGAAATGAAATCGGCTTGGCACATTGTATTGTGGGACTGACAATGATATTCAGTTACGGAAACTGTCTGTCTCCACCAGCCTGAATCACAGCATTTCAAGGGACAGGAGTTTTGCAATGCCAGCATTCAGAGCCTGTGCTCGTGCATGGTTTGCGGAGTATGGCCGTCTTTTATCCCATGCCTGTGCTACGATGGCTGTTTTGTGGCCTGGGAGTGTGAGGATGACAGGGAACTTGCTGCTGTGTGTGGAATAACAGTTTGTCTCTGGACAACAGTGGCGAGGTTCTTCCATGGCGATCCTGTGAGGAAGCAGAACCAGCTGTGTGTGAGCTCGATGAAGAGGCTTCAACACAACCTGAAGATGTAGGTGCTGCTGTAGGTTGGCCTACATCTCCAGTGTGTCTTTGTAACTCAACTACGTGCTTTGTCCGCACATGTTTCCACATATTTGTGGTATTGAGGTGACTGACACTTTTAGCTATTTTTAATTTTTGATTACACAGCTTGCATTTCACATAGCAAATATCATGTGCAAGTGTGTGAAAAAAGGACCACGCAGTGCAAGTCCTGGGAGCGCACGTTTTGACTTTTGGAAGACAACTGCTCCGAACAGGTGCCAAACTGGAGGCTACAGGCAACCGAGTCTGCAGCCTAACTCTACCTCCTGTTTGTACCGTTGGGCAATGTCTTCCTCTATCTTCCTTCTATCACTAACCATTTCTCTAGGCCTCTCCCAGCTTTCAACCAAAGTACTGGTTCTCAGCCACAAAGCTATCCACAGTGCAGCACCCCTCCTACATCTCCTCCCTCATTTCTATCTATCGGCCTAACCGACTGCTGCGCTCTGCAAACGACTTTCGACTAACCTCTGCACTAATACGTACCTCCCACTCCCGACTCCAAGACTTCTCCCGCTCTACGCCAATCCTCTGGAATGCTGTACCCCAAGAAATTAGGACTATCCACAATTTGCATGGTTTCAGGCGCTCCCTCAAAACACATTTGTTCAGAGCGGCCTATCACATTCACTAATCACAGTCATTCTATGTATTCTGTGTAAGTGTGTGTGTGTCTCTAGCCCATTCACTATCTCCATCCCTCAGTCCCTTAAGATGGCTGGAACATCATTGTAAATGCACCATTGTATATAAACACCTATACTTTGTATCTCCCCCATCTCATTGTACATTGTAAGCTGTCACGAGCAGGGGCGACTTATTTAGCTTAAATTATTGTATTGTTAACGTTGTTACTTATGACTTGTGTTCTGAAACTGCTAAACTGTAAAGCGCTGCGGAATATGATGGCGCTATATAAATAAATATTATTATTATTCCTCTGAGCTGCTCCCACCACCTTCCTGTTCCTCATGCCATGTTGGGTCTTGGACCTCATCATCTCCACTACCCTCTTCCAACACCTGCTGTTGGGTGGTCTGCCCAGCACCATGCTCAACAGAAACTGGCACCTGGGTCTCATCATCATCAGATGCGATCTGCGGTGTGCTGACCATCGGCACTGTCTCACCCGCCTCTTCAGATTCAGAGAGACACAGCTGTTGCGCATCACTGCATACTCCCTCTTCACATTACAGAATGCTGCTTGGCTGGGCCCCTGTTTGCAAGCCAATAGATTCTGAGAACAGAAGCAGACACTCAGCTGGCTCCTGTACAGAACTCTCTGACTGCCTGGGCAATTTGCCAGGCGGTGAAGAGACAGATGGTTGCCCAACAGTGCTGTGGTCCTGAGAGGAGGTGGAAGCAATTGAAGTCGATGCATTGGCTGACATCCAAACAACAACGGCTTCAATTTGTTCTTCCCGCAGCAGGGGGGTACTCCGAGCTCCTACAAAAGTGCGCATAAAGGAACGCTCACGGGGAAAACTGGTGGATGCTGTGTCACTGGGGGCCGCAGCAGCCACAGAATCCCCACGTCCTCTCCCTGAAGAAACTCCACGACCACGTGCCTTACTCCCTGCCTTCTTCATCTTGGTAGATTGATAAAGAAAGTCTGAAAAGTTATAAGGTCTAAGTGTGGTTATTCCGCAGAGACTGCAGTGAACACTGCACACAACTGTTCACTACCCAACGCGTCTCAGCAGGAAGGCAGTCTGTGCGTCAAAACAAAGGCACAAGCATACATCCATGTACCCTGTTTATAAAGCTATATAAAAAAATTATGTAGTAGTGACGCACACTTTATTGAGGTACAGTATTACATCGCCATTCACCATCTGTGGCTATGCAGTGTCATCTATATATACCTTATCTATCTGTTGTCATGCTTCCAAGTCGACAGTCAGCCATAAATAGCAATTTTCACTATGCACTATGCACTTTTTAAAGGTTATGTTTGTTAATAAAAATGATTATTGCCACATATTATGAGTATTACATGATGGAAATTGTATAATTTTGTATAAACTATTTAGTGACATTATTCAGCAAATGGAACATTTTAGTAATATCACAGATAACTTGTAATGCTGATGATGTTTTGAAGTCAGACATTCATTGTCTATACAATAAAAATGGTGTACATACTGTTACTTATCCATCATTAATGGATTCAGATATGTACTTGTATGCTTTTATGTACAACCGTATAGCAGATTCCTTAACTAATTTATTTTGTGGTTTGCATTGCTGTTCAACATGTTAATGTATGTGTTTATGTTTGTCAATTCTTTATTTATCTAGATATTAGTTTAAATTAAATCATCATCTTATGGTAGTAAAGGTTATCTTTCTCTTGTTTGAAGTATAGACATTTAAAATTGACAGGTAACAAGGAAATTACTTGATCTAGTATTTAAACATCCTCCTTGACCCTGGGCTCCAACACCGCCAGTTGTTGCTCGGAAGTGCTGTTAGCACAGTCAACACTTGCTCCTGTGTTACTGGGGTTCAGTAACGTCAGCTGGTCCTCGGTTGTGCCATTGGCTCTTTTCCTTCTGCTGCCCCTCCGGGTTCCAGTACCGTCAGCTGGTTCTCCGCAGTGCCTTTGGCCTAGGTGCCTCCATCTCGGTATCCGAGTTCCAGCAACGTCTGCTGGTCCTTGGTAGTGCTTTGGAGCACAGGTACCTCCTGCTTAGTAACCGTGTCCCAGTAACGTCAGCTGGTCCTCGGTTGTGCCATTGGCTCTTTTCCTTCTGCTGCCCCTCCGGGTTCCAGTACCGTCAGCTGGTTCTCCGCAGTGCCTTTGGCCTAGGTGCCTCCATCTCGGTATCCGAGTTCCAGCAACGTCTGCTGGTCCTTGGTAGTGCTTTGGAGCACAGGTACCTCCTGCTTAGTAACCGTGTCCCAGTAACATCAGCTGGTACAAGATTGTGCTACAAATACAAGATACAGAACAAGAGACACAAGAACAATAAGCAGAAGATCTAAAAGCAGAAGAACATGAAGTATAAGACCAAAATGAAGAGCAAAATATATGCTCTAAATTCTAAGCAGAAGAAGCAGAAGAAGACTAAGCAGTGTATGGGGGTGAGTCCGTTCCTCCTCGTGGTGCCCCTGGAAAATGCCTGCTGCTGCTGCTGCAGGCTAAACTGAACGCGGACAAATACTGTTGTCATTTAAATCTTTTGTGACAGCAAGAACGGAAGGATGAAAAATTCATACTTTGACAGATTACAAGTACAGGATTCTCTGTCACAAATAAGAATATGATGAAGAAGATGAAGCAGAATATGAATAAGAATAATAGTTTAATAAGAAGAATATGAGTAATGTTAACAAAGATGAATAGCAAGAAGTTTAAGAAGAAGATAAAGAAGGTGAAGATGAAGAATAATTTGATGAAAAAGATGATGCTGCAGAAGATTATGAAGGAGAAAGTGTGTGAAAAGTTAAAAAGGTGAAGAGCATGGAAGTTGTGTAATATACATATTTGCCAAAATAGAAAAAACGTTAACAACATTGTCAATTTCTTCGTCAATCCGAACATCTTTAAAAAAAAAAATATTTATGCTATTCCATTTGATTGGGTTAAACATCTATGCCTTTAATGTCTCCTCAACCTTCCCCAATACATTCTACATTACTCTTTGTTGTTTTCCTTCATGTACAATTAACCAACAAGGCAAGAATGGGGTTTTTTTAATTCCGATATTTTGTTCCCATAGACTTACATGGGACTTCCGGTATCGGTATCGGGTATCGCCGATATTTTTTGGGTATCGGCGATACCATTCCGATTCCGATACTTTTGGATATCGGAAAGTATCGCTCAACTCTAGTGGCCAGGCTTTCTGCACTGACAGCCAGGGCTGTTAACCCCCTGACTGCTGCGATCCAGCGCGATCGCAGAGCTCAGGGGGGGAGGCAGAGGGTCGGGAGCTCCCTCTGCCTCAGATCGGCGCCCTGCAGGGCCCGATCTCTGCCTTGATGACCCGGGGGTTGTCATGACAACCTCCGGGTCATCTAGCTACGGAAAGCTGCTGTGATCATTGTCACAGCAGCTTCCACTATAGTTGCAATGCATTGCAATGCCAGAGCATTGCAATGCATTGTAACTGCAATAAAAAGTAAAAAAAGTGAAAGTCCCATAAAGGGACAAGTTAAAAAAAATCATTTTTTAAAAAAAATTGTAAAAAAAATATTAAAAAATAATTTTAAAAAAATCCCCTAAAAAATACACATTTTTATGTAATAAAAAAAAATAAAAAACAAAAAACATACACATGTTTGGTATCGCCACGTCCGTAAAAATCCCATCTATAAAAGCGTAACCCTAGTTAACCCCTTCAGTGAAAGCCGTAAAAAAAAAACACAAAAAAGTAGTAAATTATACTTTTTCCAAGCGGTATCATTATACCGCTTGGAAAAAGTGCAATAACACGTGATCAAAAAGTCAGATATAAATAATCATGGTACTGCTGAAAACGTCATCTTGTCCCGCAAAAAATAAGCCGCTACACAGCATCATCAGCGAAAAAATAAAAAAGTTATAGCTCGCGGAATAAACTGATGCAAAAATAATTATTTTTTCTATAAAATTTTTTATTGTGTAAAAAACGCCAAAACATAAAAAAAAATATAAATGAGGAATCGCCGTAACCGTAGTGACCCGAAGAATAAAGCTGCTTTATCAATTTTACCACACACGGGACGGAGGAAAAAAAAAAAAAAAAATTCCTGAATTGCTGGTTTTTGTTCATTCTGATTCCACAAAAATCGGAATAGGAAACGATCAAAAAACGTTATGTGCCTGAATATGGTACCAATAAAAACGTCAGCTCGTCCCGCAAAAAATAAGCCCATAGATAACTCTGTCGGCCGAAATATGGAAAAATTATAGCTCTCAAATACGGCGATGCAAAATTTCTTACAAAAAATTATTCCAAAAAAAAGCATCTTTTAGTGTGTGACAGAAGCTAAACATGAAAAAAGAGTATAAATCTGGTATCGCTGTAATCGCACCGATCCGAGGAATAAAGTCGCCTAATCACTAATACCGCACGAGGAACGGCGCAAAAAAGAAAACCAATTCTTCACCTTTTGTGGATTTGTTCATTGTGCCTCCCAAAGATCGCAGTAAGGCGATCACAGTGGTTCCCCCCCACATATGGGGTATCAGCGTACTCAGGACAAAATGCACAATAGCTTTTGGGGTCCTATTTCTCCTGTTACCCTTAGAAAAATAAAAATTTGGGGCAAAAAGATTATTTTTGTGGAAAAAAATATGATATTTTTATTTTCACGGCTCTACGTTATAAACTTCTGTGAAGCACTTGGGGGTTCAAAGTGCTCACCACACATCTAGATAAGTTCCTTGGGGGGTCTAGTTTCCAAATGGAGTCACTTGTGGGGGGTTTCTACTGTTTAGGCACATCAGGGGCTTTCCAAACGTGACATGACACCCGCAGACCATTCCATCAAAATCTGCATTTAAAAACGGTGCTCCTTCCCTTCCGAGCTCTGCCATGCGTCAAAATAGTGGTTCCCCCCCACATATGGGATATCAGCGTACTCAGGACAAATTGCACAATAGCTTTTGGGGTCCTATTTCTCCTGTTACCCTTATAAAAAAAAAATTTGGGGGCAAAAAGATTATTTTTGTGGAAAAAAATATGATATTTTTATTTTCACGGCTCTACGTTATAAACTTCTGTGAAGCACTTGGGGGTTCAAAGTGCTCACCACACATCTAGATAAGTTCCTTGGGGGGTCTAGTTTCCAAAATGGAGTCACTTGTGGGGGGTTTCTACTGTTTAGGCACATCAGGGGCTTTCCAAACGTGACATGACACCCGCAGACCATTCCATCAAAATCTGCATTTAAAAACGGTGCTCCTTCCCTTCCGAGCTCTGCCATGCGTCAAAATAGTGGTTTACCCCACAAAAGGGGTATCAGCGTACTCAGGACAAATTGCACAATAACTTTTGGGGTCCTGTTACCCTTTGGAAAATAACAATTGGGGGTGGAAAGATCATTTTTGTGGAAAAGATATGATTTTTTAATTTTACTGCTCTACGTTATAACCTTCTGTGAAGCCCTTGGGGTTCAAAGCTCTCACCACACATCTAGATAAGTTCCTTGGGGGGTCTAGTTTCCAAAATGGGGTTACTTGTGGGGGGTTTCCACTGTTTAGGCACACAGGGGCTCTCCAAATACGACATGGCGTCCAATCTCAATTCCAGCCAAAAAAGTCAAATGGCGCTGCTTCCCTTCCGAGCTCTGCCATGCACCCAAATAGTGGTTTACCCCCACATATGGGGTATCAGCGTACTCAGGACTAATTGCACAATAACTTTTGGGGTCCATTTATCCTTTGGAAAATAAAAATTGGGATGAAAAGATCATTTTTGTGGAAAAAATATGATTTTTTAATTTTACGGCTCTACGTTATAACCTTCTGTGAAGCCCTTGGGGGTTCAAAGCTCTCACTACACATCTAGATAAGTTCCTTGGGGAGTCTAGTTTCCAAAATGGGGTTACTTGTGGGGGGTTTCCACTGTTTAGGCACACAGGGGCTCTCCAAATGCGACATGGCATCCAATCTCAATTCCAGCCAAAAAAGTCAAATGGCGCTGCTTCCCTTCCGAGCTCTGCCATGCACCCAAATAGTGGTTTACCCCCACATATGGGGTATCAGCGTACTCAGGACTAATTGCACAATAACTTTTGGGGTCCTTTTATCCTTTGGAAAATAAAAATTGGGATGAAAAGATCATTTTTGTGGAAAAAATATGATTTTTTAATTTTACGGCTCTACGTTATAACCTTCTGTGAAGCCCTTGGGGGTTCAAAGCTCTCACTACACATTTAGATAAGTTCCTTGGGGGGTCTAGTTTCCAAAATGGGGTCACTTGTGGGGGGTTTCCACTGTTTAGGCACACAGGGACTCTCCAAATGCGAAATGGCGTCCAATCTCAATTCCAGCCAAAAAAGTCAAATGGCGCTGCTTCCCTTCCGAGCTCTGCCATGCGCCCAAATAGTGGTTTACCCCCACACATGGGGTATCGCTGTACTCAGGAGAAATTGTACAACAAATATTGTGGTTCATTTTCTACTGATACCCTTGACAAAATTTTAAAAAATTGTGTCGAAAGAAAAATTTTGGGAAAAAAAGTTAAATGTTAATTTTTTCCTTCCACATTGCTTCAATTCTTGTGAAGTACCTAAAGGGTTAATAAACTTCTTGAATGTGGCTTTGAACACGTTGAGGGGTGCAGTTTTTAGAATGGTGTCACTTTTGGGTATTTTCTGTCATATTGACCCCTCAAATTCACTTCAAATGTGAGGTGGCCCCTAAAAAAATGATTTTGTAAATTTTGTTGTAAAAATTAGAAATTGCTGGTCAACTTTTAACACTTATAACTTCCTAACAAAAAAAAATGTTGGTTCCAAAATTGTGCTGATGTAAAGTAGACATGTGGGAAATGTTATTTATTAACTAATTTTTGTGACATATCTCTCTGATTTATTGGCATAAAAATTAAAAGTTTGAAAATTGCAAAATTTTCAAAATTTTTGCCATATTTCAGTTTTTTTCATAAATAAACGCAAGTTATATTGAAGAAATTTTACCACTATCATGAAGTACAATATGTCTCGAGAAAACATTCTCAGAATCGCCAAGATCCGTTGAAGCGTTCCAGAGTTATAACCTCATAAAGAGACAGTGGTCAGAATTGTAAAAATTGGACTGGTCTTTAACCTACAAAATGGCTTGGTCGTTAAGGGGTTAATATAATTGGCGCAATTTTTATACGCGTTTATTTGGTGGGATTGTATATAATATAGATTGTGCACATGGGCATATTATGGATGTATTGGGATGATAATTTTAAGGTATATATATATATATTTACAGGCATGTGCTTTTGCACATGGGAGTGTGATATGTGTATGGTGGGATATATTTTCCTATTTATTTATTTTTCTATGTATATTTCTAATATAAAATTTAATAATATTCATGTATTCACTGTATAGTAGATTTAATATTTGCACAATTATATATGTTAATATTAATTATGAAACACTATTTCCCTTTCATATGGTTGCATTTGTGTGTGTAAATCTAAATTTATGTTTACATGGCTATATTATATATAGCTATAGACATTGGTGTTCACGTAGAAAAATTGATATGAGAATGTCACTAATCATTGTTAATGCCATAATCTTCACTTATATATGCACGGACACTCTATTCATGCGCTATACATGTGCCGATCTAATATATGCTTATTGTATTAACAAACTTACGATATAGTGGCTTCCGGTTTTTGACGCATGCCGAGCTGACTTAATCCATGATGCAATGGTGAGCGGACAATGGGAGCCGGGCGCATGCGCCATCTGTGTGACGGACCATGTTAGCTTGTGTTCCACGACCGTGATCCATTGTGTCCATGGTGATGGATGACGTCGGCGGCGCATGCGCAAAAGAATACGGAAGTACACTGGCCGTATGATGGACCATGCAAGCTGGTATTCCACGGCCACCATGTCCCAGGTGATGGATGACTTCGGTGGCGCACGCGCGGTGGAGTACCGGAAATGCATTGGTCGTATTCATACTAATTACATCTACTAGGCATACACCGGCTGGGATTAATAATTGATTGGCTACTCAGACTATTTAATGTGCAATACCCCTTCCTCTAGCGTTCGCCTCCTGAGGAAGAGACGAAACGCGTGTTGAGGCGCTTGGGGGACGCCACACTTGACCCACCTCTCATGTAAGTGTAGCTTATGGTGTGTAGCCCTGGTGGTAGGCACACGCAGTACCCTGGAGAGTGTATGGAGAGGCAGCGGCTTAATGCTCAATATGCATTCACTCTACACATGTTGGACACACCCTTGGGGTAGTGGAGTATACTCTAGGGAGTGGTCAAGAAGGTATGTGTAGGAGTGATTTTAGTCAGTCTGGTTCCTGTCTTCGGGCAGTAAGGACGTGGAGAGTCTGCGTCTGGACTACAGTGGAGGAGTCTAGATTGCTATCTCATCAGCTTGGAAAGTGGAGTCTGGTATAGGTGTTGGAATACGCCTTAGTCTGGTCAGAGCTGTGTCATCTCCTCAGCATACATTGAAGGAAGGAACAAGTGTAACCCAGAAAGTCTTCAGCATTCCTGTCTAGAGGACAGTATCAGGTACAGTGACGTGCTCCTGCCTGTGATAACTGAGCATCTGAGGTGAACTTGAAGTGGAAGGATAAGGAAAGAAGTGACTGCTCGACCCTTTGCTAATAAGAGTGCTTATGTTACCAGCGTGGACAAGGCGAAAGGCAAGTGGATTTATAAGATTGTGCTTAACGGATTGCAGAAGTCCAGCACGTTTCTACCGGTCACTGGGGACCGAAGAGTCACTGTTGCTTCAGGCACAGTGACAGGACAACCAGTAATCTACCGGACCCTAGGTCGCGGCAGACAAGCCCCTTATAGTCGGTACGTAGCTGGGGTCAGGGGGAGTGAAGACTTTAGCGTTCTGCAGGACACATAAGGATTCAGCTCCTTCACAGGAAGGCCCCTAACACTAAGCTGACTGGGCAGGTACAGCAAGCATTGCTGAAGATTAGAGGGAACTACGCTTCATGCTAGTTGCACTCGTTATATTGGAGATAAAGGAGGCCCCTAACTTGTCCAGCTGCTGCCTCAAAATACACTCTCCGTGGATCAGCCTCCCTGGGACCTGCCTTGACATCTTGCCAGTAAAGGTATGGAAAGACGCTGACCGTGTGAGACTGTGTTCTTTAACCGCACTCGACTTCACTACTCACATAGACTTTGAGGGACCAGTCCCACCTGTAGGGGACCCGACATCTAGCTGCATCACCATCCCCTCAGAGATCTACAGCAGCGCTGGTACATGTTACCAGAACACTACAGGTGGCGTCACGAACTGTATATAGTTATCCCCTGTAAATATTCCCAACAACAACATACGCCAGACCGCCAGGGCCACAGACCGAGCCACAGCTACCTGTGACAACAATCCCCATAGACTTCTACGGGCTCGGCTCTGAGTACCCCATTGCCCTGGTAACCCACAATTGTGGTGGCGGGTCGACACAACTAAACTTGGCGTCACGAACAGGATACCAAACTCGCGAAATTGCGAGCCCTGCGTGCCTAAGAACTTGTTTTTGTGAAAAGGACTGTTTGCACTTTTGGCGCCAAAATCGCCATTTTGTCGCCATATTCGCGCCCTCAGGCGCTGGAGAAGAAGGTGGGCGTACCTTCGTGGGCGTCTACCCCCCTGTGGCGCGAAGAAAATGCCTGCCCTCTCAAAGTGCTACTATAACATGCGGTCCTGCCCTACAGCAAAGGAGGTCCGCCTCCTCTTCACCTTCCCTGCGAAGAGGAGGAGACGCAAACCCCACCTCCACGGAAGAGACCGGATGTCTCCGCAGAAAGAAAGAATCTTCTGGAGCGTGATGGAGGCAGGACGTGTGGAGCCGAGCGGGGCAGCGGAGGAAGGCAGGCCCCGTGCCCCCGCCAAGCTGCCATCGGCATCGGACACTTATGTGATCCTGCACCTGCAACAGGCGTTGTTAGAGGTTCGGGAGGAGAACTCACGCCTAAAGAAGTTGTTCCAACCTGGACTGGAGGAGATTGAGAGGCGCCGGTGTAATCTGCTGAAGTGGCAAATGACGAACACGGCGCCCTCTCCCCTCAACGAACCCCCACGATTCAAAGTACCGAAAAGTCTGCTGCCCAAGGCGAAGGAGCAACCGGAGGCTGCCCCCGAAAGTACCGTTCCCGATCCCACTGGTGAAGCGGTGGAGGCGGAGGAGGTTGAGGAGGTACAGCCAATCCCGGAACGCCCGCCCGGCCAAGAGGCCGCAGCAGATTATCGGTCCCCGGCAGGGACACCGGAGGGGTCCTGTCCGTCACTACCAGATGTGGACTGGGACGAAATGGCGCGCCTGGATGACGTCGCCTACACCGCCCAGTGGGAGCAAGAATGGCAGAGTCGTGAGGAGACGAAGAGGCGCCAGCAGGAGGAAGCGCGGGAAATCGAGAAGAACCGCCAGCGACAGTTTGCTGAGCTGATTGCCGACAAGGAGACTGTCCGTCGCGACAAAGGTACCTTACGGGAACCGCGGCGGCAGGGGTGTGTGACTGAGTTCCAGCTCCGGAAGGGCTGGGGCTTTATTCGTGAACCGGGCCTCTACCCAGCGGTCTTCGTCAGCAGGCGTGACGTGGAATCTCACCTGCCACAAGGCCATCCCGGGAGGGACTTAGTAAACGGCGACATAGTCACCTATACGCGGCATTGGGGAATGAAGGGGTGGTATGCCCTGAACGTCGCCATCGTCCGCGACCCCGTCCCAGACGCCGGTACCGTCACCATTACCGCAGCGTCCCCGTTTCCAGCTTCAGTAGCATCCGGCCGTGCCCCAGCATCGCCCCCGTCAAAATCATCGCAACATGCGACCCAAAGTTCATCGCAAGTGAAAGCTACTTCCATATTGCCAAATGCGACCCAGTCTAAATCGCAAACCCTGACGCGGTCTATATCATTGACTGTAATGGAGACGCAATCGGTGTCATGCGAAGAAAGAGTAACCGTTGCGCCCCTGGAGGTTCGCACCAGAACTGTCGCAACCCAGACCCTGATCGCAGCACATGATTTGCTGGTCCTGGGATCAAGGGCCCATTGCGTTGTTCCAGCCCCCGGGGTGGAAGATGTGGTGGAAAATGTCTTAGTAGCTGATGAATAAATAAGAAAAAAATTGGTGAGATCCCTATCGGATCTACCACAAGTAGAAAGCGGAAAGTTTGAAGTGTTTTTGAAAAAGTTTGCACAGATCTTATATATAGTAAATATAATTCCTAATTATAGAATGCCCGGCTGGGTAATTGGAAATTGATAGATGATAATTGATAATTGATAGATAAAAAGTTTGCACTTTTGATAATGTGATTTATTATGTCTTCTTTTATAAATGGACTTTTTGAGGTAAAGGACTATGCTTACCCAGAACATTCTTGTATATAGTTGCACTCAGTGCCCTATCTTGGTTTTACAAAAACCATCCATATCTACCTCTGAAAAACAAAACCCGTGTGGTGTGGCACTGAGTGAGGTCTGCACTTGGATGTCCTGCAGCCCACCCAGGACCACGTTGAAGGTTTGGTGCGGGTCCTTCACAAGTATCTTGTATATCTATTTATTGAAAATGCTATTTGATACTATTTGTATTAAAGTTTGTAACGTTCGAAGTATTCTTACCTCCCGGATGGGAAGATGTTATTGTTCCAAATGTTATTGCATAAACAAAATTTTTCTGTCTTTTGTATTTCACAGCCGGGAGTGCTGTCGTTTACCATGGGGGAATGTGTAGCCCTGGTGGTAGGCACACGCAGTACCCTGGAGAGTGTATGGAGAGGCAGCGGCTTAATGCTCAATATGCATTCACTCTACACATGTTGGACACACCCTTGGGGTAGTGGAGTATACTCTAGGGAGTGGTCAAGAAGGTATGTGTAGGAGTGATTTTAGTCAGTCTGGTTCCTGTCTTCGGGCAGTAAGGACGTGGAGAGTCTGCGTCTGGACTACAGTGGAGGAGTCTAGATTGCTATCTCATCAGCTTGGAAAGTGGAGTCTGGTATAGGTGTTGGAATACGCCTTAGTCTGGTCAGAGCTGTGTCATCTCCTCAGCATACATTGAAGGAAGGAACAAGTGTAACCCAGAAAGTCTTCAGCATTCCTGTCTAGAGGACAGTATCAGGTACAGTGACGTGCTCCTGCCTGTGATAACTGAGCATCTGAGGTGAACTTGAAGTGGAAGGATAAGGAAAGAAGTGACTGCTCGACCCTTTGCTAATAAGAGTGCTTATGTTACCAGCGTGGACAAGGCGAAAGGCAAGTGGATTTATAAGATTGTGCTTAACGGATTGCAGAAGTCCAGCACGTTTCTACCGGTCACTGGGGACCGAAGAGTCACTGTTGCTTCAGGCACAGTGACAGGACAACCAGGAATCTACCGGACCCTAGGTCGCGGCAGACAAGCCCCTTATAGTCGGTACGTAGCTGGGGTCAGGGGGAGTGAAGACTTTAGCGTTCTGCAGGACCACATAAGGATTCAGCTCCTTCACAGGAAGGCCCTAACACTAAGCTGACTGGGCAGGTACAGCAAGCATTGCTGAAGATTAGAGGGAACTACGCTTCATGCTAGTTGCACTCGTTATATTGGAGATAAAGGAGGCCCCTAACTTGTCCAGCTGCTGCCTCAAAATACACTCTCCGTGGATCAGCCTCCCTGGGACCTGCCTTGACATCTTGCCAGTAAAGGTATGGAAAGACGCTGACCGTGTGAGACTGTGTTCTTTAACCGCACTCGACTTCACTACTCACATAGACTTTGAGGGACCAGTCCCACCTGTAGGGGACCCGACATCTAGCTGCATCACCATCCCCCCAGAGATCTACAGCAGCGCTGGTACATGTTACCAGAACACTACAGGTGGCGTCACGAACTGTATATAGTTATCCCCTGTAAATATTCCCAACAACAACATACGCCAGACCGCCAGGGCCACAGACCGAGCCACAGCTACCTGTGACAACAATCCCCATAGACTTCTACGGGCTCGGCTCTGAGTACCCCATTGCCCTGGTAACCCACAATTGTGGTGGCGGGTCGACACAATGGCATGGCATATGCTGACGGTATATTGTTATTAGCTTTGTAAGCATCAGCATTACACACGGTGGTTATTTTCAGCAATTAGTTTGCACTTTTTTACATGAGACGTATTGGTATTAGTGTTGGATATTAGTCCCTATATTGAGATGGCAGTAGCCTGTTGAATTTTGTAATATAGGTATCCATGTGATATTGTACTATTTATTGATTGTCTTTTTTGACCCTAATAAAGAAACTAATTTTAAGTGGCACTTTATACTGTATGGTTCTTTTTGTTGCTTAGTTATATACCAGTTTATGTGCCTGAGGTTATACATGTAAGGGATAAGCTATTATAATATGTAAATGGGAGTCTATTCTGGGAAGGGAGCTCTCACCTCAAAGCTGGAATATTATCTGGGATAAAGCAGCCAAGTCCTCTATCTACACACTTTACAAGGAAAATCAATATAAAATTCTAATGTTCTGGTATCACACTACTTAACTCCTCCATAGATTGAACCCCTCAATTTAAAATGTGTTGATGGTGTGGCTCTGATGTGGGGACACAGTATCATATTTTTGGTACTGTCCTGGGATCACGGGTTTTTGGGAGGAGGTGAGACAGTTGATTTCCAAGGTTCTCAATGTGGAAGTGGGACTGCAGCCAATTATGTAATTGTTAAATATTACTCCCAAGGGAATGGGGAAAAACTCAGCCAAGATGCTATTAAACATTCTCACAGCAGCTAGGTGCCCCTCCCTCATATCAACACCTATTATACAGAATTAATGACATCAGGAGTATGAAATATATGACGGCTCTTTTGAATGCGAGAGTGGATTGCTTTGATTCTATTTGGGCTCCATCGGATTACTTCTGGGCTCAGAGTAATGAATAGGTCATTTTCTAAATGCTTGGCTCATTCTTTTCTTGGATTATTTATTGGGGGGAAGTTCCTTGATGTGTGTGTCTTGTCTTTTGTCTGTCATAAGAGGTTGTATTCATGACTCTACTGGTTGGGGAATGTTGGGATTTATGATACCTAGCTTTGTTCGGTATATATAATCTCCATGGGCTCAGCTTATGGATTGCATCTGAACATTATATTAGGGTGATTCTCCTTATATTGCCCTCGCATTTCCCTGCCTTTGTAATTTCTTTTATTTTCTGTGCATCTGGATGTAAATGTTTCTCTGGATTTAATTTCATTTGTTAAATTTGTAAAATCTTAATAAAAATTTACAGTTTAAAAAAAAAAAAGTTTTATATGAGGTCAGCTGGCGAGTATGTAGTGGTGTACTTTGACAGTGTTGACCATGGTGGCTAAGGAGATAGAAACAAGAACATCCAGAGAAGGCAAGAGAATAGCAACAGGCAATATATGTTTCATATATGTTGTTTCTGTTAATTTTTCATTCCCACAGAAGCCCAGGTGGAGTTTTCCCTGTTTCTCCTCCACTTATTTTCCTCATCTTCTCAAATTCCTCTGCATGATCCTGGCAGCTGGCTTTGCCCTGCAGTCTTGTGTAATTGTACACGGTATGTTTGGTTGTACTTCTGGGAGGAAAACATAATGAGCGACCACAAAAGTAATTAGAACGGGGCAGTCATTTTCTAGGATTTTAGCCTTTCAAGGGAATTTGTGCCTCCTAATAAGAATCATTGGATAAAATGGATGCCAGTTACAATTATAGTGTTGATATTAGGCAATTGTTTTTCTGTAACTGTATAAATAAAAAGTGTTGCAATGAGCTTTCTGCAATCCCGTCTTATCCAATTATAACCACAGCGATTATAATTACACATGCATTGAAATTGTCTTTCAGTGTAACAAATATCCTGACTATGTGACTCACCCATACTGCGAGCCGCACACAGACACCAGTGTGTTAGTATTCCTCGAAAAATACTAAGTCATAAAATAAAAAAATAATATATGCTCACCTAACCTCGAATTCTGGAGAGTCTGCTGGCATAGTGAGTGTCTCAACGTGGAAGGAGGAGCGCTGTGACCTCATCACGCCACCTGTGCCAGGATGCTGATGTCCTGCGTGTACACCTGCCATTGGGCACTACAGACTGGAGTGTGGTAGGGTAGAGAGACCACAGCTCCCTGCTCTCTTGCTGTGTGTGTGGCACCCCTGGAGTCCTGTTGCCACAATGGCCTTGCCTCCCTCCAGGGGGAAGTGATGTCATGCTTGGAAGCAAAGAAGGAATTCCGTTACCAGGTAGTTCCAGCTGCAGGCCAGCAGGGAGAGCTCTAAACCCGACTTCAGGGGAGCTGCTCTCTCTGGTCGGGAGGAGGAAGTTAGTGGGAGTTAGAGCCTGAACAAGGTTGTGAGAGGACGTGTGGAGAGGAGCTGGGGATAGAAGCTCCATCTGAGCTCACCCCAGGCTTGAATACCAGTGGCAGGGCACCGGAGCCCGAGGCTGTGTGGGTACTAAAGCCCCGGCAACATAATCCAGAGGGCAGGAGACCACAGGTCCCTGCCCCAACTGATGCTTGATGATACAGCAGCACGTGTGAGCTGGAGACGCCAGACAGGACCGACCCTGAAACAGGCTCAAGCTGCCTGTCATGGGAGTGGAGTTCTACCTAAGCATCAGACAGAAAGAGGGACTTAAATAGAGTTTACAGCAGCAAGTACTTCAGAGAATAGCTCTAGAAAGGAGGCCTCACAACCCACCTGACTAAGGAAATTCCCAAATTGCTTCCAGGCTGACTGGCTCCAGAACCATCTGTAACCTGAGCCCCAGACTGTACCTGCACTGCCCAGTAAAAGGTAAAGGAAACAACAGCCTTTGTGTCCGTCAGTTATTCCTCCAATCCTCAGCCCTGCATCCCAACGTCCTCCTTCCCTCACAGCCTGCCATATCTGCTCTGGGGCCCCGCTCCACCTGTGGGGAGCTATAACATCTCTGCTGCGTTACCATTTGCCCAAGAGGAACTGAACTGCAGCATCGGCTATCCCTTGCGTCACAAAACCTTCCCTTAAAAACTACCCCTCAGCACCGCCATTGCACGCCCAGGGCCACGGACTGGGTCACCGCTGTTGTGGCAGTCCCCTTTACGTACTGTCAGACCCAGCCCAAGTTTCCCACGGTCCTAGCGGGTGTTGCATGTGCGCCAATACAGTTATGAATTATCGCCATTCTGGGTGGGCCCCAGCGTGTGAGTGGGCCTTGGGCGACCGGAGCTGCTGCCATAGGGTGAGCCTCATATAGTGATCAGTGTGCAAAGCTGATCCATAGAGTGAACTGCACACAGAAATATGTGGGTATAGCTCACCCATAGAGTTTGCTGCACCCTAAGATAAGTGGGTATATCTTATCCTGTAAAGTGCCTCACACAGAGATTAGTGGGTATAGCTTGCCCTGTAGTGTGCTTCACACAGACATAAGTGGGTATTAGTGATGAGTCAATGTGCTCACCACTACTCGTTACTCGCCTGAGTATCACTGTACTCGAGCATTTCCAGTATTATTCAGCGGGAGCTCGGGTCTCCACCCTGCAATTTTGGCGCTCTTTAGAGCACCAATGAACATGCAGGTATTGTCAGCCACACACTGTAATTCAGCAGCTATCTTTGTTGTGGTATTACAGTGATTGGCTGGCCACACAGCATCATCAGGTCCAGGGCCAGATCCGGCGCTGTGGAAAGACTCCCCATTATCATCATCATTGCTTCCCCATTATCATCATCATTGCCTCCCCATTATCATCATCATTGCCTCCCCATTATCATCATCATTGCCTCCCCATTAATATCATTGACTCCCCATCATCATCATTGCATCCCCATTATCATCATTGCCTCCCCATCAACATCATTGCCTCCCCATTATCATCATCATTGCCTCCCCATTATCATCATTGCCTCCCCATTATCATCATCATTGCCTCCCCATTATTATCATTGCCTCCCCATTATCATCATTGCCTCCCCATCATCATCATTATTGACTCCCCATCATCATTATTGCCTCCCCATCATCATCATCATTGCCTCCCCATTATCATCATTGCCTCCCCATCAACATCATTGTCTCCCCATCATCATTGCCTCCCAATCATCATCATCACTGCCTCCCCATTATCATCATCATTGCCTCCCCTCATCATCATCATCATTGCCTCCCCATCATCATCGCTTCCCCATCATCATTGCCTCCTCACCACCATCACTGCCTCCCCCACCACCATCACACATACAGCACCACACACAGACAGCACCGCAGCACTCTCTCACATACACACACACAAAGCACCGCACTACATACACACACGCAGGCAGCACACACACACACACACACACACTGACACACACCACATCTCACCTGTCCGGCAACAGCACCGCAGGCAGTCCCGCAGCATCACTGGCACCCGCGCTTACTCTCTGCCACAGTCGGTCGCTGAATGATGACATCCCTCATCCAGCGGCGCTGCTGTGAGAGGAAGCGCGGGTGCCCTGCAGTCACCCCCTGGAGCCCGGAGCTGCAGAGGCATGGGGAAAGGTAAGTATTGTGCCGGCTGCTGGGGCCCTGAGCAAGCGGGGGGGGCCCAGTGGTGGCACTGGCACCACTCTCATCCGCTAAAGGGCGCTGGGGTGCCCGACGGTAAGTGGGCCCCCCCCGCCTGCTCAGGGCCCCGGCACTTGCCTGGGTACGCCGGGTGCTGACGCTGGCCCTGATCAGGTCTATAAGAGACTAGACGCCGCCCTGCTCGACGCATTCAGCTCCAGATTGAGACAGTGTAAAGAGAGTTGCTGCTGAGAGAGGGAGAGATTTGGGCTTTTATTAGTTAGTGTGGGTCTACCATTGTTCAATCCACAAATCCAGCTAAACCAACAGTCCTTTCAAGGGCTAATTAGGGGGTACATAGATTGCAGTGCTAGGTAGGCTGTGAAGTCTATGTGTGCATATCCACATCAGTGCAAGACATGCAGGCACTGCATGTGAGTGTATAGATCTGACTGCATACTTCAAAAGGGTCCATTACTGTCTGGTGCTGCCTATTATATATTTATATACCTAGCTGCAGGTATCCGTGGCTAGGATTTCCCTTTTTTTGCACCTGAATCCTGCTAATTTTATTACAAAGCAATCCAGAGACCCCATTTTTTTCTACATTTATTTGCTTGGTCACACTGCAGACTACAGCCAGGTCATTTTAATACAACAGGGTGAAAATTTGGCAATTTAAAAATGATTTTTTTGTCCCAGGCATCAGATCTGTGTGCGCAGAAAATCCTTTTTTTTGTTACTGTAGTATTTTTTGGAGTGTCTTACAACATTTTTGGCCTCCATTTTGCTGACCAAAAAATCTTTAGGTGGCCAAAAAATATTTATCTACAGTTCTTATATTTATCACTGTGTTTTTAACGCCACATGCATCGCATATCTTTTTTTTTTAGTGTCATAGCCTAGATATTGACACAATTTTGGTGGTCCAAAAAAATCCAGCCAACATATGTAACAGTGTTCTATCAACCGCATACAAGACTTCTCCCGTTGCCTCCCCTATTCTCTGGAATTCTCTACCCCAACACATCAGACTCTTGCCTACCATGGAAACCTTCAAAAAGAACCTGAAGACCCATTTCTTCCAACCAGCCTATAACCTGCAGTGATCCTCAGTCTACTGAACTGCTGCACGACCAGTTCTACCCTCTCCTAGTGTATCCTCACCCATCCCCTGTAGACTGTGAGCCTTCGCGGGTAGTGTCCTCTCTCCTTCTGTACTTATGTGTGTACTGTATTGCTCATATTTATTGTACTTGCCTATATTCACCCCCTCTCACATGTAAAGCGCCATGGAATAAATGACACTATAAAAATGAATAATAATAATAATAATAATCTCCGTCAGACGCCAGATCTATCTGTGGTCTACAAATTGTGGCATTTCTGGCCTATATTCCACTGTGTTTGCTGTCTGTTACCCTAGTTCTGTACAATATTTTGGGTATAAACTAAAAAAATACAGGCCACATAGAGTGACCAATGTGGTATCTGTGTCAGACTCCTATCTCTCTGTGTGCTAAAAATTGTAGCATATTAGGGAAACATTACCTTTTTTGCTGTGTCTTATCCTATTTCTAGACAGTCTTTTTTGGGTAAAAAACATTTAAAAAAACTCCAGGGCACATATTGAACAGTCTGTTATCTCCGTCAGACGCCAGATGTATCTGTGCTCTACAAATAATTGCTTTTCAGGCCTATCTTGCCCTTTTGTTTTCTGTCTGCTACCCTAGGTCTAGTATACACTATTTTGGCCTTAAAAATAAAAAAATACTGGCCTCAGGTTGAACAGTCTGGTATCTCAGTGGCACGCCTCATCTATCTGTGGGCTACAAAGTGTGCTTTTGAGCCTTCCTTTCAGCTTTTTTTGCTGTGTGTTACGGTAGCTCAAAACAGTTTTTTTGGTGTAAAAAATACAAAAAGACCGGTGACATATTGAACAGTCCGGTATCTCTGTGACATGCCTCATGTATCTGAGGGCTACAAAGTGTGCTTTTGAGGCTTCCATTCACCTTTATTTGCTGTGTGTTACCCTAGCTGTAAACACTATGTAGGGCTAAAAATTAAAAAAATACTGCCCACATATTGAACAGTGTGGTATCACTGTCAGACGGCTGAGCTATTTGTGGCCTACAAATTGCTGCAATTCTGGCCTACATTCCACTGTATTTGCTGTCTGTTACCCTAGTTCTGTACAATATTTTGGGGTATAAACTAAAAAATACAGGCTACATAGAGTGACTAGTGTGGTATTTGTGTCAGACTCCTAACTCCGTGTGCTAAAAATTGTGACATTTCAGATCTACATTAGACAGTTTTTTTTCATCTTACCACAGTTATAGACAGTGACAACAGTTTGTTAAACAAATAAAGTACATTCCAGATATTTGAAAGTGCGTTTTGCCCGCGCACGGATTATATCTAATTTTGCTACAAATTAAGACTTTTTTATTGAACGTTGAAAATATTGTACTACATTTAAAATGGGAAAGGCGCGTGGCAAGGGACGGGGACAGGACGTGATGGTGATGGTGCACTCAGAGGCAGAGGGCAAGCTGCAATTGTGCTACAACAAATATCCACATCTTATCTTAACAGATTCCTGTCAGAACTCATAGGGAACGGCAGAAGACCACTCTTGACATCAGAACAGAGTGAAAAGGTAGTTGGTTGGATGGTTGATAAAACTTCCAGTCAGTTTAGCACCACCACCAGCACCATGTCTTCCACATGGTCAAGTCTGAGTAGCCGTGAGTCTGGACTGCATATTCCTCACCCTGATCCTCCTTCCATCTCCCATACCGAATGCCGCAGACAACTGATCCCACACTTGGACACTCCGAAGAGCTGTTCAGTTGTCCATTTAGAGATTCTGGCCTCTCGCCCAGTCCACTTAAAACGGGGCAAACTGAGATTGCATGTAGCGATGCCCAAATATTTGAGCAGCCACGTTCACACGAAGGCGACGGTGGGAATGTGTAACAAGAGGTGGACGATGATGAGACACAATTGCCAGAAAGTCATGAGGAGGACCAGGTTAAAGAGGTGTAAGAGGAGGTGGTGGATGATATAGTAACTGACCCAACCTGGCAGGAGGACATACAGAGCAAGGACAGCAGCACACAGGGGGAGGGAGGTGTAGCACCACAACAGGCAGAAAGAAGCATTGAGCTGGCTGCAGGCAGAAGGTGGGCAACCATTCCTCATAACACCAACACGACGGAAGTTGTCATTTCAACTGTTTGGTCTTCCCGAGTCTGGTTGTTTTTTAAAGAATGCCGATAACTCCAAACAGGTCATTTTCACCGCCTGCCATGCCCTCATCAGCAAAGGTAGCAAAGCTACCAGCCTAACCACCACAAGCAAGATCAGGCACATGGCAGCGAAGAACCCAACTTTGTGGGTTGAACCCCAGAGTCCAGGAACGGTGTCTGCGGGTGACACCACAGCTTCTTCCGCTGTTGTGCGTGGAAGCCAATCCCCTGTCCATGGTACCTGTGAAGAAACCTACAGCCCGGCACCTGTCGTTGCACACACACAACACCACCATCAGCAAGCACGTCCACGTCCTTGTCCCAGCGCAGCCTTCAGTTGTCCATGCCCCAGTTATTGGAACGAAAGCGGAAATAAGCAGCCAACGCCACACAGGCCACAGTACTAAATTCACACATTTCTCGTCTGCTTGTGCTGGAAATGTTGCCTTTTAGGCTCTTGGAGACTGAAGCTTTCCGCAACCTGATGAGGGAGGCTGTCCCAAGGTACTCTGTCCCCAGCCGACACTCTTTTTCCCAGTGTTCCGTCCCAGCATTACACAAGCACGTGTGTTAAGGGCCTGCAGAACGCACCTAATAGATATTAAGGAGAGGTGCGTTCGCAGCCCGGGGTCCACCGTGCAGGCAGAGCCTGCTGCTAGCAAGATGGCGTAAATAGGCAGTATGAGCGAACTCTGTTATCCCGCAGAGTCGCAGATGTAAACGCCGTAGCACTATATGGCGATATAAGCGGACTCTTAATTTACAGAGCCGCTGTAACAAAGACTGTGTCCTGTTAGACTCACAGGGAACACATATGACTGCTAAGCGGATTGCAGTCTGTGGTCATGCAAACAGAACCCAAGCAGTAATCTCCTCACCGGAGTAGCCGGTATTCTAATGGCGTTTTCAGCCGAGCCCTGAACACGTGCATACAATCTCCTCACCGGAGGTGCCGGTATTCTAGGGGCTTATTTCAGCCAGACCTAACCACATGCATACATGACCACACTGGCGCAAGCACGTAACGGATTTGATACTAGCGCACGGCCGTGCGGTATGGACATCCTTTTATAGCAGCCACGAGAAAAAGTCCTTCCAGGAAGGACCAATGGGAAGCTGCTTCAGAACATCAACAGCCACAGGACCTTCCTGAAGGACCAATAGGAGTGGCAGCTGTATCTGAGCATGTGACCCCTGATCTCCAATGGGAGATCTTGCTCTGGGCATGCTCAGATGAAGCAACAAAGGACTTAGTCCTAAAGACGTCTGCTCGCCGCTGACCAGTACTAGCTACAATAGCAGAACCTGAAGAGGCAGCAGCAAGTCTCTGCACAGTATTAGACCGGGCGAGACGCTGGGACCGACGTCTTTGTTGAGCAGGCTCCACAGCGGCCAGAGATGGATGGGGGACCGCAGCGGGACTGGTTCGAGACTCCCCTTGTGCAGCAGCGGGAACTCGAGCCCTAATAACGTGTCCCAGAACATTACCCGTGCCCACAACAATGCTGTTACAGGGAAAGTACACTTAACCACGGACACGTGGACAAGTGGATCTGGTCAGGGACGTTACATCTCGCTGACAGCACACTGGGTTAACATAATGGAAGCTGGGACCCATTCTGACCTTGGGATGGAACACGTCCTACCAACATGGAGGATTGCGGGCCCTAGCTCAATCAGGGATGCCCGCATAGTCTACAGCTCCTGCACGTCATCCTCCTTCTCCTCCTCCTCTTCAGCCTGCATCTCTGAAATGAACACATCAGTCGCAAGCTGGAAGCACTGCAGGACTGCCTCAGCCAAGCGTCAACGGGTTGTGCTGAAGCTAATATGCTTAGGTGACAAACCTCACAATGTTGAAGAGTTGTGTACAGCTCTGAAAGAGCAGGCAGATATGTGGCTGACACCACTGAACCTACAGCCAGGCATGGTGGTGTGTGACAATGGCTGTAACCTGGTGGCAGCTCTGAGGCGAGGCGAGCTCACACATGTACCATGGCTGGCCCATGTGCTTAACCTGGTGGTTTAGTGGTTTCTCAAAAGCTACCCGGAGCTGCCGGATCTGCTTGTGAAAGTACACCGCCTGTGTGCCCATTTTAGAAAGTTAGCTATAGCTTCAGCCGCCCTTTCCGTGCTTTAGCAGGGTTTGCAGCTTCTGACTTACCGACTGGTGTGTGATGTCCCCACGCGTTGAAACTCTACACTGCATACGCTGGAAAGGATTTGTGAGCAGAAGAAGGCCGTTGTGGAGTACCAGCATCAACAAGGGCGTTGGTATTCAGTTCAGACTCCACACGTAAGACCTCAGGAGTGGACATGGATGTCAGACATATGCACCATCCTACAAAACTTTGAGGAGTCTACCAAGATGGTGAGTGGTGATGATGCCATAATTAGCGTCACCATCCCACTTCTCTGTATTCTGAAAAACTCTCTTCTCACAATCAAAGAGGATGCATTGCAGGCGGAGAACGATGAGATGGAGCAAGGAACCATACAGGGTGATTACACACAGGCCCACCCTCATGTCAGCTTAACGTGGATTGGTTGGCAATGAGGAAGAGGAGGAGGATGAAGAAAAGGAGCTACTTTCCTGCGCTATAGACGGTACTACAAGCACAACTGTCATACCGCCTGTTTCAATCTCTTATTCCAGAGTCAGATAGGTGTATTAAAATGATGCAGTACCAGAGGGCCATTGTTGCGGAACTACTGAAAAAATTCCCATCTGCAAACGCTGGTGGCAGAGGTCACAGTTTGTTGGCCAATCAAGGAGTAGACGCGAGAGAGACCCAACTACAATCCAGCAGAGGCAGGGGAACACTAGAAATGTAATGGGACACTTTTCTAAGACCCTCCCATCGCCCTGGCCCAGAGTCGCGGGGTAGTCTCACAAGATCTGGAAAGTTTGGGAAAATGTTGAAGGAGTACCTTGCTGACCATACCAACGTCCTCCATGATTCCTCTGTGCCTTTTAATTATTGGGTATCCAAGCTGGACACGTGGCATGAACTGGCTTTCTACACCTTGGAGGTCCTGGCCTGCGCTGCCACTATTGCTTTGTCAGAGCGGGTGGAATAATAACTGATAAGCGCATCCGCCTGTCAACAGAAAATGCTGACAGGCTGACTCTTATAAAAATTAACAAGGCATGGATTGGGGCAGACTTCTGTACACCACCGAATGAGAACAGCGAAACATAACCTCCAATACAGTGTATTATTTTGGGAGGTGTATTTCCATGCACCTCTTCACACCCACACACGGGTATACGCTTCTTGACTTTGGCTATTTGGTGTGTTATTATCCTCCTTCTCCTCATCCTCAACATCCACTACCACTAAAGCACGAGGGTGACCGTGGTCTGTGATGCAACAGCCAGTAGAAATTTTTTCAACGGTGTTTTGATGCCCATTCAAAAAATATTTACACTCTATGTAGATCTTGCCCATAGAGTGAGCTGCACACAGAAATAAGTGAATAAAGCTCACCCATAGAATGAGCAGCATACATAGATAAATGAGTATAGCTTGCCCATAGCATGAGCTGTACATAGAGATAAGTGAATATCGCTCACCCATATAGTGTGCTGCACACAGAGATAAGGGAGCATAACTTGCCCATAGAGTGAGCGGTACATGGAGATAAGTGAGTATAGCTCGCACATATAGTGTGTTATACACAGAGATAGATGAGTACAACTCACCCATATAGTGTGCTTCACACAGAGATAAATGAGTATAACTTACCCATATAGTGTGCTACACACAGAGATAAGCGAGTATAGCTAACCCATACAGTGAGTTGCACGCAGAGATAAGTGAGTATAGCTCGCCCATATAGTGTGCTAGACACAAAAATAATTGAATATAGCTCACCCATATAGTATGCTGCACACAGAGATAAATGAGCATAGCTCACCCATATAGTGTGCTACAGACAGAGATAGATGAGTATAGCTCACCCATATAGTGTGTTACACACAGAAATAAGTGAGCAGCATAGCTTACCCATACAGTGTGCTACACACAGAGATAAGTGAGTATAGCTCACCCATATAATGTGTTGCGTACAGAGATAAGTGAGTATAACTTGCCCATAGAGTGAGCTGCACACAGAGATAAGTGAGTATACCTCGCCCATAAAGTGAGCTGCACACAGAGATAAGTGAGTATAGCTCACTCATAGAGTAAGCTGCACACAGAGATAAGTGAGAATAGCTTGCCCATAGAGTGAGCTGCACACAGAAATAAGTGAATATAGCTCGACCACAGAGTTAACTGCACACAGAGATACAGTAAGTGAATATACTGTAGCTAACCCATATAGTGTGCTGCACACAGAAATAAGTTAGTATAGCTCGACCATATACTGTGCTACACACAGAGATAAGTGAGTATAGGTCACCCATAGAGTGAGCTGCATAAAGAGATAAGTGAGTGTAACTCACCCTTAGAGTGAGCTGCACACAGAAATAAGTGAGTATAGCTCACCCATTGAGTAAGCTGCACACAGAAATGAGTGAGCAACAGTCACCAATAGAGTGAGCTGCACACAGAAAAGTGAGTATAGCTCGTCCACAGAGTTAACTGCACACAGAGATAAAATAAGTGGCTATAGCTCACCAATATGATGAGTCTCTCACAGAGATCAGTATGTAAAGCTTGCCCATTTAGTGAGCCTCACAAAAGATCAATATGTTTAGCTGACAATATGTTGAGCCTCACACAAAGACCAGTGTGTATAGCACAGCCAAATCTGCCCACAGAAATAAGAGAGTATTACTCTCCTATATAATAAACCCACATAGAGATCATTGTGTATTGCTTGCTCACATATTGAACTATGGATAGTTGGTCCATATTATGAGCCTCACACTGAGATAAGTGAGTATACCTCACATATATAGTGCACCACACATAGGGAACTGTGAATAGCCGGCCATATTATAAGCCTCACACAGAGATAAGTGTTTCTCACCTATATGAAACTCATAGGGAACTGTGGATAGCTGGCCCACTTTATGAGCCTCACAGAGACAAGTGAGTATACCTCACACATATAATGCGCCTCACATAGGGGACTGTGGATAGCTGGCCCATATTATAAGCCTCACACTGAGAAAAGTGAGTATACCTCACACATATAATGCACCTTACAAAGGGAACTGTGGATAGCTGACCCATATTATGCTAACAAAGATAATAATGTCTCTCCTAATGAGCTCACAAGGACTGGATAGTGCCATATATAGCCTCATGAGTTAAGTGAGTTACCTCACATATATGCGCCCTTAGAATGATGAACTACCAATATAAGCCTTATCAAATAAGTGAAGTATCTCACCTAAAGAGCTCACATAGAACTTGGACTGCCCATATTATAAGCCTCAAACTGAGTTAAGTGAGTTTACCTCACATATAATGCGCCTCACTTAGGGAACTGTGGATAGCTGGCCCATATTATGAGCCTCACACAGAGGTAACTGGGTATACCTGACACATATAATAAGCCAGAGCTCAGTCTGTACAGCTCGCCCAAATAGTGAGCCTCACATGGAGATCAGTGTGAATTGCTTGGCCATATCTTCTGTAGATATTGTATTGTGACATAAAATACAGTTCAAACCACCCAAAAATGATCAATAATAGGTGGAAAAAACAGCACCACCCCTGTCTCTGAGTTGTGTCTAGCATTGCAGCTCAGCTCCTAAGAAGTGATGTTAGTTCTCAGCAGGTCAACTGAATCCATTAAGACCTTGGGTCTCGATTAGCAATTCTTAAGCAGCATGGACAGATGGCGCTGGTGCAAAGGTATGGACAAGTTCAAACTACAGTGGTAGATGTAGTGGAGTTAAAATTACAGCAACAGGAGTAGCAAACCTTGTTCAATGTATCTGATGTAACAGAGGAAAGAAATCTATCTTTGATGCAGTAGAGCTGAATGGCAACTGCAGAGAGCTGGGTTACTGATTTAGCAGAGGTAAGCGTTGGTCAAGGCAGTAGAGCTGGATCACTAATGTAGGAGAACTGCGTAGCCAAGTATGAAAAGCTGGATAACTGATGTAGCAGAGCTGAATGGCCAATGAAGCATAACTGCATAACTGATGGTACAGAAATGTGTGGACAGTGACGGATCAAAGACATAAAGCTAAGTGGCCAACGTAGCAGGACTCTATAACTGAGTGGCCACTAGGTAGAGGTGGATCACTCATTAACCAGAGCTGAGTGACAAATATGACAAAATTAGATAACTGATGTAACAGAAATGAGCTGGATCACTGATGTAGAAGAAGCAGAATGCAAACTTCCTGAATACTCAGGCAGCATCCCTTCACCTGAGCCAGCCGATTACACGGGAGAATGACGCCATAGGAGACATACAGAAGAACAGTTTCTGGAGAGGGGAGAGAAAATCTGCAATACATGATACTACCTGTAGACATGAGTGGTGCCGTGTATTTTCCACCGCAAACAGGAGGATCTGTTAACTCTCAGTTGCATACAAAATTTGCTTCTGCAATGAACTTGGCATTAAAGCTTACCAAAAATTAACGTCAAAACCCTGCCTGTAAATCAACGCATGTTGTGTTTGGAATTAAGGTAAACTTTACACGTGAGTCAGAGCTTTCTTCTGATGGTCCTTTCTAAGTCCACCTACTGTTTATATAAATCTGCAAGGCCAACTGAGTACATCTTAAATGAGACGTATGCCTCCCTCTCCTTACTTCACCTGCAGCTCCGCCATACACTCTCACATCATGTGTTCCAGCTAATAAACTGCTCAATTTGTTAAAAAGCTCTGGGCTCCCATCCTGTTATTTCCCTGCAGATGATGATAATGTCTGTACCCGTAAACGCTCACACTGCCACTCCGGACATTAAAGATGACAGAAGCACAAAGGGAGGATAGAATATATATGGTCTGTATATGTACAGGATGAAATGCACGGGAGATAAATAGTATGTGAAGAAATAACAGGGGGTAAGGGAGAAATAACAGATGGATGGAGAGAAAAAAACGTAATAGAAAAGCCAAAAATTATATAAGGAAAGTGAAAAATTACAGAGTGAGAGAACATCAGCACACAGGAGACTGGAAATAACTGGATGAGGGAATAGGCGAGAGGAAGAAGTGGGGGAACATTCGGGAGAGGAAGCAAGGGAGGAGGGAAAGGGAGGGAAAGCAAAGAGAAGACAGAAGAGAGAAAGGATAGGATGGAGCAGGGTTAGAAGCAGAGAGAGGAAGTAAATGCGCAGGACCAAGATAGGATAAAGAATCATAAGGGAAGGTTAAAAAAGAGCCTCCGGTAGTAATGGATGGCTCAGTTTCAAGGGCAAGGAGACTGAATGGTTGGAAAACAGCAAATCTGCACTGAACTTGTAGAAGGAAAGAGTTAAGCAAGAGCAATCTCGGTGTACTATATGCTGACTGTGTAATGGGGTGTAAAGTGTACCCCTTTAAGTGCTATGTATATATTTATATTGATGTATAATGTTCTATTATTATTGCTGCTATGTATATACTGTAGTTTTCTTAGGGAAAGTGTAGTGACTATTAATGGCCACTAGATGGGGGCATTCTAGTGTAGCTAGTAATAGTATAAGAGTTTCACATAGGAAACAGAAAAATATTTAGAGTTGAGAGTCCTCAGTGGTTGATACCTTTTAACCACATAGGAAACAGTTAATAGGAGGGGCTGCGGTGTGGTAAGTCATGCACATTTCCTTATTACAGTCATGGCCAAAAGTTTTGAGAATGACACAAATATTATATTTTCACATTATCTGCTGCCCTCTGGTTTTTATGTGTGTTTGACAGATGTTTTTATCACAGACAGAAATATAATAATTGCAAACATATGAGTAACAAAAGCTTATATTGACAGTTAGAATGAGTTAATGCAGCAAGTCAATATTTGCAGTGTTGACCCTTCTTCTTCAGGACCTCTGCAATTCTCCCTGGCATGCTCTCAATCAACTTCTGGACCAAATCCTGACTGATAGCAGTCCATTCTTGCACAATCAATGCTTTCATTTTGTCAGAATTTTTAGGTTTTTGTTTGTCCACCCGTCTCTTGATGATTGTTCTCAATGGGATTAAGATCTGGGGAGTTTCTAGGCCATGGACCCAAAATCTCTATGTTTTGTTCCCTGAGCCATTTAGTTATCACCTTTGCTTTATGGCAAGGTGCGCCATCATGCTGGAAAAGGCATTGTTGATCGCCAAACTGCTCTTGGAAGGTTGGGAGAAGTTGCTCTTGGAGGACATTCTGGTACCATTCTTTATTCATGGCTGTGTTTTTAGGCAAGTCTGTGAGAGAGCCGATTCCCTTGGCTGAGAAGCAACCCCACACATGAATGGTTTCAGGATGCTTAACAGTTGGCATGAGACAAGACTGGTGGTTGCGCTTGTCTTCTCCGAATGAAGCGTTTTCCTGATGTCCCAAACAATCGAAAAGGGGACTCATCAGAGAAAATAACTTTACCCCAGTCCTCAGCAGTCCACTGCCTGTACCTTTTGCAGAATATCAGTCTGTCCATGATGTTTTTTCTGGAGAGAAGTGGCTTCTTTGCTGCCCTCCTTGAGACCAGACCTTGCTCCAAGAGTCTCCGCCTCACAGTGCAAGGCAGGGCTGCAATGATGTTGAAATGTGTTTTGGGGGATAAAGTTCATTTTCTAGCCAAATATTGACTTTGCAAGTAATTGCTGTTGAGCTGATCACTCTTTATAACATTCTGGAGTATATGCAAATTGCCATTAGAAAAAGTGAAGCAGTAGACTTTGTAAAAATTAATATTTGTGTCATTCTCAAAACTTTTGGCCATGACTGTAGAGTTTTGGCTGGACGCCCATACAGTCCACAAGGGCAATAGGCATGGACAGCACAGCCACGCAACCTAGAAAAAGTAAGGCCCGGCCATCCACCACAGCAGCGGTCTGAAGAAGTTGAGGGAGCCAATAGTGTTTCCAGTATGTGGCAACTCATTGCATGGGCAGATACCCTGAGGACCGGGCCGAAACAGCCTGGAGAACCCACAGATGCTGTGAGTACAGCATGTGAAGAAGCGGTCCCAGAGCAGGGGACAGTACAGAAGGGCAGGATTTTCTCTCAGGGGCTTATGACTTCAGGAACTAATGATCTTGTGTCTGGGGTGAAACAGACCAAGAAATGTGTTTCCGTAGTAGAGCTGAACAGAGAGAATACTGAGGAACCATCAGGGACGGTCCGACCCGATTCCGCGCTGTGTAGCCGAAAGAGAAGTGCAGGGAAAGAAAAGGAGCAATGTTTTGTGAAGTCGGTTGTAAAGAATGTGAAAACTTTGCTGTGCTGTGCTGTGTAATGAACCTAGTAAAGAAGTTCTGGTTGAAGTTGAAATGGACTGTGTTTCAGTTTATGCTGCTTAACTTAGTGAGGGACTCCCTGTAATGTATGTAGTACAGTTCATATAGCGTCTTGTGCTTGGGTGCGATGAAAACACAGGAGTCACAGGTTTGATATAGAAAGTCTTGTATTACTTCATACAAGTTGGCAAAAATAGTCACACAGTTTGCAGACACAGAAGCAGGAGACACAGCAGGCCAGAGTAATCTAAGCTCAGCAATCACTCTCCACAACAGGTTCAGGATCTTCTTCTCTGTTACCGTAAGTCCATGCAAACGTGGGTCTTTCAAAGAGCAGGGTTCAGAGTCCACAAGTGCTTCAGAGTTCCTCAGTAGGAATAGCTGGAGTACAAGGTCCAAGGCTTCAGGAGTCAGGTCACAGGTTCACTGCAGGCTAGATTCTGAAGCACTGATTGCTCAGCTGTGGCTGCTTAAGAAGCAAAAGGAGAGAATCAGGGCGGGAACATGCAAGCTGGAAACTCCATTTTGACTGAGGGCAAGATAGCTGCAGCAAGACAGAAAGTAAAATGGCTGACGAACAAACTGAGTTTCAGGAACATGTACACAGAACCTTACACTCCCTCAGCATAGGGGAGAACCAGAAGGAGCTGGACCTCAAGGCACAGGTATGCTGACTAATGGAGAATATGTTCCTGTGAGGGGAGGCCAGGACACAGAAGCCCAGGTGTCCTCGGCCATGACTACGGTCCTGGCCGACCCTTACAACTGGGTGACTGGTTGACTTAGCTGAATGATTCCTAAATCAAAGGAAGATCAGCTCTGCAGCACAAACTTCTGCTATTGCAAGTGAAATATTTATTCAGTTTAATTGTGTCACAGGCTCAATTTTGCCTTCCCTCACTAGGTAGACTCTATTTACTTTCCCTATAGATTGGAATAGTTTCCTATGCCCAGGACAGTCACAGAGGCTATCTTTCCTCTGTAACCTCGGGAGAAACACCACTTTAGATATCCCCCTTCCCATTTTCAAGCTCTAACAGCCCACCTAGTTACTATCTGTTCCACCTTCCCTCTGCAAATGATCCAGAATGGAGGGAAACCAGTCCTTAATGTGAACCTGACATTTGACTCACATGCCCTCTGCAAATTACCCAGAATGGAGGGAAACTAGTCCTTAATATGACTCTGAAGGTTGACTCACATGACCTCTGCAATGACCCAGAAATGAGGGAAACCAGCCTTTAATGTGAAGTTGGCAGTTTACTCATATGCCGTCTGCAACTGACCCAGAATAGAGGGAAATCAGCCCTTAATAGGAACCTGAAGTTTGACTCATATGCCCTCTGCAACTTACCCAAATGTAGGTGTGTAGCCCAGCTGCGCTTGGTGCCACATGGTACCCTGGAGGATGCATGAAAGGTAATTCACAATAACCTGATATTCATTCACACTTCACATTTCCCTGGAACCACCAGAGGGAGCCCTTTAGAATACGCAGGTATATAAGGGTGTGGAGAGATAGAGCAGGGAGATGAAGGCAGTCTAGCTGAACGTTAGCTAGTCGTTGGTTGTACCTAAGAGAGACGAGCCGAGAGGAAAGTTACCTCAGAACGTGCAGACTGATAGTACCCTAGGGAAGTGGAAAGTGACTCTCGAAGTGAGCATAGATCAGTCTGACGGAAGGTCCTGATAGCTACTTCGGACAGAGCCTAAGAAGGAAGTGAAGGAAAGGGAACTGCAGTATTTGTAAGACCGAGTCAACTGAGGTATTGTTAGAGAGCGAGCGTGCCGACGCTTGGAGAGCGGTGAAGAGAAGGAAGCTGACATCTACTGCTGCTTGTGCTTATGTTAAAGGTGTGAGTAGGACAACAGGCAAGTGGAAAAGGGAAAGAGAGAGTGACTGAGGATGAATAGCAATGATGGCTTACCTCCACTCTGCACTACCGGACACCGGGTCCGAGCTTGCTAGAACCTTCACGGCTAGTGGGAAAAACCGGAGACCCTGCTGGACTTCAGGTCACAGGGGGGCCCAACAGTGCTGATACGTAACCGGGGTCAGGAAGAACAGGAGTCTGGTCAGCGCAACCATTGGAGACTTAGTTCTGTCCAAAAGAAGGCTCCACCACAAGATCAGCCGGGCGTAGCAAAGAGAACGGAGTTAAACTTTGTTTCATGCAAGTTAGAAACTCACACACATATAGACGTAAGGAGGCCCTACACCTACTCAGTGATTACTGGACGTGCATCCTCCACCCTGACGGCCTCCCGGGACGTGCCTGCAACTTCATCACCAGTAAAGGTACAGAAAGAGACTGTCTTGTGTGTGTCTGCATTATTGCTCCTTCACCCCTGCACCACCATATACTCCGAGGGATCAGTCTCGCCTGTGGGAGACTTAACACCTTGCTGCCCCAAACTCTCAGAGGATCTACATTGCAGCGCTGGTCACCCTGACCAGGAACCACAGGTGGCGTCACGAACATTTCTACAATCCCCTGTAAATATCCCCCCTTTAGTGAGCGCCCAGGGCAACGGACCGAGCTGCGCTACCCGTGACATCCCCCAGCGAAGTGAACTGGCTCAGTGCCGAGTACCCCAAAGCCCTGGTTGTGCGACTCATCTAGCTTGGCGTCACGAACAGGATCCGAAGCTCGCAATATGTGAGTCCTGTGTGCCTAAAGTGGACTGTTTTGTGCAAAAAGACTGTGTGCTATTTTTGTGATTTTTGGCGCCATTTTCCGCCATTTTGCCGCCATATTCGTGCCCTGAGGCGCTGGTGAAGAAGAGGGGCGTGTATTCGTGGGCGTACCCCCCCTGTGGCGCGAAAGTAATGGGCGCCCTGTTTAAATGTTACTATAATGTCCGAGCCTGCCCAACTGAAAGGGAGATCCGCCTCCTCTTCATCCTCTATGCTAAGAAGAGAAAGCGAAAGTCCCGCCTCCACGGAAAAGACCAGATTGTTCCAGATGGGAAGCACAGTCTGGCCTGGCGTGAGATGGCAGAAGGACAGGAGTCACTGTGTGGGGGAATGGCGGTGCGCAGACCCCGTTCGCCTGAAGTGGTGCAGCCTGTACTCGAACCTTCCCCAGGTCGGGAGGACGAAGAAAAGATGTACCGTGTGGAGGAGGTGGACGCGGCGCTGAGGGACATGGCCCGACACCGCGCAGAGATGGAGGCGATGGAGCAAAGCTGGCGTGCCCTGAAACAGCGGCTGCTGTGGGACCCACTGCTCTCCCCTCAAGATGCGCAAATGCCACCCGCAGCACCACTGGAACCAGCGGCTGAGGAAGAACCGGAGGCCGGCCCCAAAAGAGCTGTACCTGACCCCGCAGAAGACGCGGCTGGAAGAGAGGAGGCTGAGGAGGCCCTGCCCAGACCGGAATGCCAGTCAGGCCTGGAACCAGCGGCAGCAGCGGAATGCAGTCCCCCGGAAGGGACAACGACGGATGAAACCCAGCCGCAAGTGATGGAGATCGACTGGGAGGAGATGGAGCTCCTGGACGACGTGGAATACGCCGCCCAGAAGGAGAACGAGTGGCGACGCCGGGAGCATGAGGAGCTGCAGCAGCGGGAGCAGCGAGAGACGCAGCAGCATCGCCAGAGGTACCGGGAGCAGGATCTTGCTGACAAGGAGATCGTCAGGCGAGACAAAGGTACGCTCCGGGAACAGCGGCGCCAGGGGGCCATTAGAGACTTCAAACTCCAGGGAGGCTGGGGGTTCATCCATGAGCCAGGCCTGTACCAGGAGGTCTTTGTTAATCGCAGGGATGTGGAGTCTCACCTGCCAGAAGGGCACCCGGGACGGGATTTGTTAATTGGGGATGTTGTCACCTACACGCGGCACTGGGGTCTTAAGGGGTGGTATGCCCTGAATGTCTCCCGAATCAGCGACCCAGTCCCTGAAGCCGGAAACGCACCCTGCGTCTCAGCGTCCCAGGCCCCAGCCACATCAGCGCCCGGCCGCGCACCTGCATCCTATCCTGCGTCCTATGCTGCAACGCAACAGAGCGCAACGATTGCTAGTGCGTCCCCAACTGAGCCACTGCGTGCACATGCGTCCCAATTGGAAACGCTGCAGAGCGTAGCGACTGCAACAGCGACCCCTATTGAGCCAAACCTGTACTTAGAAGAGGCACCTGTCATGCCTCAAGGAAGTTGCAAAGTAAAGATCGAAAAGGACTGTAGCTACTCAGACACTGGTAGCAGGACACGATCTCTTAGTGATGCGTTCCAGAGCGCACCGTATACTTCCAGACCCAGGTGTGGAAGGTGCCACTATATTTGAAGAAGACCAGTAGGACCCAGACAGGGTTTACTGAACTGTACAAAGTTATGAAGAGAATTGCACTTTATTGAGAATGTTATATGATGATAATGTTTACATGCTGAAGTAGTATACCCCAGTTGGGTAATGTGATATATGAAATGTATTTCTTTTAAAGGACTGCGTGGCTGAGGACTTTGCCAGCCCAAAAACTGTGTTGTAAATAGTTGGCACTCAGTGCCCCATCTTGGTTTTACGTAAGCCATTCTACCTCAGAAGAAAAACCCGTATGGTGTGGCCTTGAGTGAGGTCTGCAGCAAGGAAGTCCTGCAGCCCACCCAGGACCACCGTGGGAGGTTTGGTACGGGTCATCCACAAGAATTCTGTATTTATTGTGCGAAAGTATTTTGATATTTTCTATTTGCCATTTGTACACATTGTAACGTTTGAAGTATCCTTACCTCCCGCACGGGAAGAGTTATGTTATTGTTGTTATTATAAAATTGTTTTCTTTTTCAGCCCGGGAGTGCTGATATTAACTAGGGGGGATGTGTGGCCCAGCTGCGCTTGGTGCCACATGTTACCCTGGAGGATGCATGAAAGGTAATTCACAATCACCTGATATTCATTCACACTTCACATTTCCCTGGTACCACCAGAGGGAGCCCTTTAGAATACGCAGGTATATAAGGGTGTGGAGAGATAGAGCAGGGAGATGAAGGCAGTCTAGCTGAACGTTAGCTAGTCGTTGGTTGTACCTCAGAGAGACGAGCCGAGAGGAAAGTTACCTCAGAACGTGCGGACTGATAGTTCCCTAGGGAAGTGGAAAGTTACTCTCGAAGTGAGCATAGATCAGTCTGACGGAAGGTCCTGATAGCTACTTCGGACAGAGCCTAAGAAGGAAGTGAAGGAAAGGGAACTGCAGTATTTGTAAAACCGAGTCAACTGAGGTATTGTTAGAGAGCGAGCGTGCCGACGCTTGGAGAGCGGTGAAGAGAAGGAAGCTGACATCTACTGCTGCTTGTGCTTATGTTAAAGGTGTGAGTAGGACGACAGGCAAGTGGAAAAGGGAAAGAGAGTGACTGAGGATGAATAGCAATGATGGCTTACCTCCACTCTGCACTACCGGACACCAGGTCCGAGCTTGCTAGAACCTTCACGGCTAGTGGGAAAAAACGGAGACCCTGCTGGACTTCAGGTCACAGGGGGGCCCAAAAGTGCTGATACGTAACCGGGGTCAGGAAGAACAGGAGTCTGGTCAGCGCAACCATTGGAGACTTAGTTCTGTCCAAAAGAAGGCTCCACCACAAGATCAGCCGGGCATAGCAAAGAGAACGGAGTTAAACTTTGTTTCATGCAAGTTAGAAACTCACACACATATAGACGTAAGGAGGCCCTACACCTACTCAGTGATTACTGGACGTGCATCCTCCACCCTGACGGCCTCCTGGGACGTGCCTGCAACTTCATCACCAGTAAAGGTACAGAAAGAGACTGTCTTGTGTGTGTCTGCATTATTGCTCCTTCACCCCTGCACCGCCATATACTCCGAGGGATCAGTCTCGCCTGTGGGAGACTTAACACCTTGCTGCCCCAAACCCTCAGAGGATCTACATTGCAGCGCTGGTCACCCTGACCAGGAACCACAGGTGGCGTCACGAACATTTCTACAATCCCCTGTAAATATCCCCCCTTTAGTGAGTGCCCAGGGCAACGGACCGAGCTGCGCTACCCGTGACATCCCCCAGCGAAGTGAACGGGCTCGGTGCCGAGTACCCCAAAGCCCTGGTTGTGCGACTCATAGGGAAACCAGCCCTTAGGCTGGAATCACACTTGGGATTCTCGTGCGAGTTTCTCGCATCAACACCCGGCCCTGCATAGAAATACATGCAGCCGCACACTCCAATCCGAGTGACTGCGGCAGCGCAGGTGTTGATGCGAAAGACTCACACGATTCTCGCAAATGTAATCCCAGCCTTAATGTGATCCTAGCAGCTGACTCACATACCTTCTGCAACTGACACAGAATGGAGGGAAACCATCTCTTAATGTGAACCTAGGAGTTGACTCACATGCCTTCTGCAAATGCCTGAGAATGGAGGGAAACCTGCACTGAATGTGAACCTGACAGTTGACTCACATGCGCTCTGCAATTGACCCAGAATGAAGGGAAAACAGACCTTAATTTGACCCTGAAGGTTGACGCACATGACCTGGACAACTGACCCAGAATGGAGGGAAACTAGCCCTTAATGTGAACCTAGCAGTTGACTCACATGCCATCTGCAAATGACCCAGAATAGAGGTAAAGCGGACCTTAATGTGAACCAGGAGTTTCCCCTTACATTCCCAGCCCTTAATGTGAACCTGGCAGCTGACTCCCATGCCCTCTGTAACTGACCCATAATAGAGGGAAACTAGTCCTTAATATGAACCTGGCAGTTGAATCACATGGCCTCTTCAATTCACCCAGAATTGAGGGAAACTAACCCTCATGTGAATCTGACAGTTGACTCACAAGCCCTCTATAACTGACCAAGAATGGAGGGAAAACAGCCCTTAATGTGAACCTGGCAGTTGACTCACATGCCCCCTGCAAATGACCCAGAAGAGATAAATCAGCCCTTAATACGAACCTGGTAGTTGACTCACATGACCTTTTCAGCTAACCCAGAATTGAGGGCACCCAGTCCATAAGGTGAACCCAGCAGTTGACTCAAATGCCTTCTGCAACTGACCCAGAATTGATGGAAACAAGCCCTTAATTTGAACCTAGCAGTTTACTCACATGCCCTCTGCAACTGACCCAGAATGTAGGGAAACCAGCCCTTAATGTGAACCTAGCAGTTGTTTCACATGTCCTCTACAACTGAACCAGAATGGAGAGAAACCAACCCTTAAAGTGAACCAGGCAGTTCCCTCACATGCCCTCTATAACTGTCTCAGAATGGAGCGAAACCAGCCCTTAATGTGAACCTGGCAGTTTACCCACATGACCTCTGCAACTCACCCAGAATGGAGGGAAACCAGCCCTTTATTATGCCCAACCGTGGTGCATGTAGATTTTTAGACCCACTGTGCCATGGGGCTGGGCCTGCCCAGGAAGGGGCATAACTAAGAAGCTACCTTTGAGTTCACTAGAGCTTCTAGTGGTGAAGTCAGGCTTGTTCGGCAGGTACCACTCCTCGGAAGAACATGGTACTACAGCTGCTTACCCCAGGGGTCAGGTACGCTGACAATTATTTAGGGCTTAGTTCAGACATTCCGGTCTAGGATACTGGATTAGGGTTTGGTGACTCATGGACCGGAGGAAAATGTTAGTACACAGGCCGCACTTGGACCAGGGGACTTTGGGAACAGGATTGGCCGCACCGTGACTACGGGGCACTGGGTACAGGACTGGCCACACCAGGACCAAGGGACAATGTTTACGCATGGCCGCTCCGGGACCAGGGGACGAGGTTCAGGAATTGGCCACTCTGGTACAAGGGGATGAGGTTCAGGCACTGGCCACTCGGAGTCCTGGGAACGAGGTTCATGCACTGGCCACTCCAGAACTAGGCGACTATGTATACTGGCCACTTCAGGGCCTGGAAACGAGGTTCAGGCACTGGCCACTCCAGGACCAGTAGACTATGTATACAGTACAGGCCACTCCGGGGCCAAGGGATAACGTCCAGGCTCTGGCTGCACTAGGACCAGGTGACCTCACAACTGACTATTAGAACATCTAACTAATGATTTAATATCTTGATTGGCAACTCCCTAAGGACAGGGAGACTTTTCTACAAGATGCCTCTCAGCTATTGGCTGGGAGCCATCTTGCAGGTGTACTACTTATGCTAAATGACTCTCAGCAACAAGCGCGCACACAGACCAGGAAGTGACAGAGAAGCAGAAGGACGCCGGGGACCGCGCCGAGGGCAGGGCGGTGAATAAGTCCATGCATGGAGTTGGAAGGGGACACCATATAGAGGGGCTGGCACATGTCCTCTGCAACTGACCCAGGATGGAGGGAAACCATCCCTTAATATGACTCTGAAGGTTGACTCACATAAGCTCTGTAACTGACCCAGAATGAAGGTAAACCAGCCCTTAATGTGAACCCAGCAGTTGACTCATCCTACCAAAGCTATGCGCAGTATAAATAAGACTCTAGCTCCATCATTTCAGCCAGATATTTATTACACTGAAATCTTGCAGTATTTCAGATAAAATATACGTATAAAAGTCTTCTGGGATCAGATGCGAGGTCTGCCGCTATTAGTGGTAAGCCACTGCTTCCTGTTTTTTTCAGTAAAGTAGAAGAGTCTCCGCAGTATCTTGGTAAGTATACCTGAAAAGCTGGGAATATACAGCTGATCAAGTAAGAAAACAATATATTGTAAGCTGCAAGAGGGGGCAGAAGACTAGAGCGTGACAGCACAGATTAGTAGAAAGACCAATGGAATCACATAGAAGAAAAAAAATGTTAAAAAAATACATTTTTTCAATAAAATGTAATAATAATCATGGGTTAACTAATTTGAGACTCATTTGCTTAGTACTGTAGTTAATAATCTTTTTTATTGTACTACAAAATCAGCTCTCTGTGCACTCAGTAACCAAATACTTGACTGATACATGAAGCAAGCAAAGCTACAGTGTAAAATATGAAGGATGAAGCAAAATCTGGCACCTTTAATGATATAAGAGGTGAATGTTGGACTTTTTAAAAATGTTCCATCCACATAGCCATATGAGGGCTTCTTTTTACAAAACGAGTTGTACTTATGAATGATACCATTCATGTTATCATGTGATGCACTGGAAAGTGTGAAAAAAATTCCAAGTGCGTTAAAAATGTAAAAAAGTGCAATTCCACAATAGTTTTTTTCATTTTTTATTTACCATATTCACTATATGTTCACTATATGGTAAAGCTGACCAGGTAATATGATTCCCCAATAAATATGAGTGCACAGATACCAAACATTCATAGGTATTTTTATTTAAAGCAAACCTGTTATCAGGATTTTGCTAAGTAAACTACAGGCATTGTCAGGTTGACAGTGTTAGGGCTCATACTCACTGGCGCCGAAAACGGATGATATTCAGCCGAAAAAAATCGGATTCAAATCTGACCAATGTTATTCAATAGGTGAGTTCTCATTTGCGATTTTTTTCTCATCAGAAATTGGTGTGAGAAAAAAATCGCAGCATGCTGCGATTTGATGCGAATTTGGCATGATAATCGCCAATGCAAGTCAATAGGTGCGAGAAATCATGCAAGTGCTGTCCGATTTATACGCACCAGTCTCCTTTGAAAAGCCGGCAATTCATCCCCGGCTACTGTAAAATCACACTGACAGCTCACAAAACACTAGATACATACACATAGAATACATATATACATATATATATATATATATATATATATATATATATATATACATGTCATTGTGACACGTACATATATATATTTATAGTTCATACACTTCTACATACTGTAATAGCCGCTAATTCAATTGTCGGCTTTTGTGAAATCACAGAAGCCGACATGAAATGATACATTGTTTCCACACAGTTAACCATGTCATTTCATGTATTTTGATATATGGTTTTAACTTACAATTACATAAGTGTATGTGTGCAAAATTTCAGACATGTAGGGGTTAATTAAAGGTGTAAATTCGTTGAAAAAAAATGTGTGGGCTCCCGTTGTATTTTCTCCACCAGACAGACAAAGTAAGCGAGTGGAGGCATATAATAATAGCCTAGGGAGGGTACATCTTTTTTTGTGCCCCCCCTGGCTACTAACATCTGCCCCCAGACACCCCAGAAAGGGCAAATCTATAATTAGATTAGCCCTTTCTGGCACTTTGCCCGTCTATTCCCATTGCCCTGTAGCGGTGGCGAATGGGTTAATAAGGGGTTAAAACCACCTTGCAATTGAAAGGTGACTTTAAGCCAGGTTAATAATTGAGACCTGTCAATTAGACAACTATCAATTATTAATCCTATTGTATGAAAGAAAAATCAAACACACACACTTTAATAAAAAAGAAGTTTAATGAAATAATCAAACAGTTTTTGACCATATTTTATTTTCCTGCTAAAACCATTTCCTGTAATAAAAATAAAATAAAAAAGCAAAATTATTCTTACCAATCCGATGCACAGTCAGGTCCCATGCTGTAATCCATCAGAAAGGGTTAACAGGTTACAGCTCGCAGGGAGCTAATGCTGCCTTCTCAGCTGTTACCCCCCAAATGAATAACTTCCTCTCCTGGCGAAAGGAGAGGAAGTGATTAATGAGTGAAGCTTAATTGATTTATTCCCACTTTCACTTTAGGTCAGGTCACCCTGACCTGACCTCAAGTGAAAGTGGAAGACAATCAATTAAGCTTCATTCATTAATCACATCCTCTCCTGTCGGCAGGAGATAAGCTCATTCATTCAGGAGCTTTCAGCTCAGTGGCAAGCATTACTTGCGCTGCTTGGCTCAAAGCTAGTTAACCCTTTGTGAAGGATTACAGAGTGGGACGTGACAGATCGGCGGAATAGGTAAGAATAATGTTGTTTTATTATTTTTTCTTTATTATAGGAGATCAAGGGCTTCGAGGGATTAAGAGTTAAATAAAAGATGGTCAAAAAAATGTGTTTTTATTTCATTAAAATTATTTATTCTTAAAGTGTGTGTGTTTTTTTATTTACTTTAATAGGATTAATAATTGATAGTTGTCTAATTGACAGCTCTCAATTATTAACCTGGCTTAAAGTGACCTTTCAATTGCAAGGTGGCTTTAACCCCTTATTAACCCATTCGCCACCGCTACAGGGCAATGGGAATAGACGGGCAAAGTGCCAGAAAGGGCGAATCTAATTATAGATTTGCCCTTTCTGGGGTGTCTGGGGGCAGATGTTAGTAGCCAGGGGGGGCACAAAAAAAATGTACCCTCCCTAGGCTATTATTATCTGCCCTCACTCGCTTGCTTTATCTGTCTGGTGGAGAAAATACAGCGGGAGCCCACGCATTTTTTTTCAACGAATTTACACCTTTAATTAACCCCTACATGTCTGAAATTTTGCACACATACACTTATGTAATTGTAAGTTAAAACCACATATCAAAATACATGAAATGACATGGTTAACTGTGTGTAAACAATGTATCATTTCATGTCGGCTTCTGTGATTTCACAAAAGCTGGCAATTGAATTAGCGGCTTTTACAGTATGTAGAAGTGTATGAACTATAAATATATGTATATATATATATATATATATATATATATATGTCACAATGACATATATATATATATATATATATATATGTATTCTATGTGTGTATATGTATTGTTTCTATTCTTTATTAAAGCTGTCAGTGTGATTTTACAGTATAGCCGGGGATGAATTAGCGGCTATTATACTATGTAGAAGTGTATGACATATATATATATATATTATATATATATATATATATATATATATTTGCTTTTTTTGTACATTTTTTTTTACAATGTGATTTTTACATGACTTTTTACATAGAGATAACTGCTCTATGTAAAACTTCATGTTAAAATCGCATTGCATACAGATGGAAAACTGATGGAAAACTGATGGAAAACGCATGGTGCAATTTAAAATCGCATGCAAATCGCATGCCTTTTTACAACAATTGTAACGTTTTTTCCTTGCAGAAAACAGACCGATTTTTTTCCAGCCAGTGAGTATGAGCCCTTACACTGATTAAAATAATACCTGAGGTGAAGAAATCCATCTTGTGGTTTTTGTGTAATCAGTGTTAGAAGTTTTCAGTTAATAAGATTCTCGTGCTTTGGGGCTGGACTGTAGACAGAGTGTCTTTTCTTGCTGATCTAGGACACAGAAACCAAGGAAAGACCTGCCAACAGGCCCGACCTAAAGCACAAACAGTCTGTCTCTGATGAGGAACATGTTTGGGGCAGGCCTGTGGGCAGGTTTAGAGCAGTGCTGATGCAGAGTATGGGCATATCATTAGCTGAAAACTTCAAACACTTCTACACAAGAACTACAAGACGGATTTCTTCACCTCAGGTTTTCTTGTTAATCAGTTTAACAACACCTACCTGACAATGCCTGTAGTTTACTTAGTAAAATCCTGCTGACAAGTTCACTTTAAGGGTATGTTTCCACACTGTGTGCCTGCAGCGCTTTGGACGCAGCGGATACCCGGCTCCGCCCAAAGCGCTGCCGGCTTCTGTACGTGCAGCGATATTGCATGTGTTCAGTGAACACATGCGGTATCACCGCATCCTATCCATAGACAAGGTTATTTATAAATAGACATGCTGCGGTCAGGAAAGACGAGCCGCTTGTCCGGATACGCAGGTCTGCCACCTGCGTGTTTGTACGCATAGTGGAGAAGGGATTTTATAAAATCCTCTCCACTATGCTGTAACATCTGGACGCCGCTGTACGCAGCGTCCAATCCGCAGTAATTCCTGAATGTCTCCGCTCCGTTAGGGTTGGTCAGGACCTACTGTGAGGTTTGCCGTGACAAGCAGTGGGCTTCATACAGTCTGATCAGAATGTTAAACTAGAAACCTCATGTTCAGTTATATATATTTTTGCTGAGAGGCATTAGATCATTGTATGATTTTTGGAGGTGCTGTCCTCTCTTTTTTTAGCATATTGCATGTTCTGTCCTTTTTTTTCCTTTGGATGTGCACTCCTCCCATTTGGCACAGGTGATTTTAATTAGCGGGAGACTGCAGAGTGATGGGTCTAGCCCTTTACTGCTCTCACTGAAGAGCTAGAGGAAGGTGAGTTTCAGTACTCCTTTCATATTGGTGTGGGTGCCGTGTGGCGGCCATTGTTGCTGTGGCTTTGCGCTGGTGGGGCGGTGCGGTCTGGAGTCATGGGGACTCAGTCTTGCAGCACAAGTGCTGTGGGGCAACAAGCCGTCTGCTCTGCTGGTGCATTGGCGCGGTGGCGGTGGTGGCCGCACGGCTCCGCTCTCTTAGGGTTGGTCAGAACCCACTTCGAGGTTTGCCGTGACGTGGCAGTGGGCTTCATACAGTCTGATCAGAATGTTAAACTAGGAACCTCATGTTCAGTTATATATATTTTTGCCGAGAGGCATTAGATCATTGTATTAATTTTGAAGGTGCTGTCCTCTCTCTTTTTTGAGCATATTGCGTGATACCGCATGTGTTCAGTGAACACATGCGGTATCACTGCATCCTATCCATAGACAGGGTTATTTATAAATAGACATGCTGCAGTCTGGAAAGACAAGCCGCATGTCCGGATACGCAGGTTTGCCACCTGCGTGTTTGTACGCATAGTGGTGAAGGGATTTTATAAAATCCTCTCCACTATGCTGTAATATCTGGACACCGCTGTACGCAGCGTCCAATCCGCAGCAATTCCTGAATGTTTCCGGACCATGGAACATACCTTTAGTGGTGAAAAAAATCAGAAATTTGAAGAAAAAACATTTTTGACTGTGTCGCCATTGTCCGAGACCCATAACATTTTACATTTTTAAGTTGTGTTGAGGTTTATTTTTTAATGCACTGAGCAGATGCTTTTATTGATACTGTTTTGGGGAAGATACGATGTTTTGATTTCCTTTTATTGCATTTTATTTGAGTGATGCAGCTGCCGAAAAATAGTAATTTTACAGTTTCGATTTTCTTTCTCATTGCACAGTTTACCGATTGGGATAATTTATTTTAGATTTTGATATAATTTTACAAACACAGCAATACCAAATATGTGTTTTTATTTATTTTTCATTTTTTTAGTTTTTAACCCCTTCACGACCTCGGATATATCCATACATCCAGGTGGCCTGGTACTTACCGACCTTGGACGTATGGATACGTCTGGGCAATTTTGCACGCACAAGGGCACCACCAGGTGTCAGCTGATTCTGATAGCTGAAACTCGGCTCTCAGTGTTAGGCCAGAGTCACACTAGCCAGAAATACGGATGAGTGCAATGCGAGAAAAGATCGCATTGCACTCGGACCAATGTTAATCTATGGGGCAGCTCCAATCATCCGATTTTTTCTTGTCCGTTTTATACGTGCAAGTGAAATCGTAGCATGCTGCGATTTGCACCGTATTACGCCCGAGACTCGCCAATGCAAGTCAATGGGTGCGTGAAAACATCGGATTACACACGGACCATCAGTGTGACTTGCGACAAATACGCACCGATGTCCTTTAGAAAAGCCGGCAATTCATCCCCGGCTATACTGTAAAATCATACTGACAGGTTTAATAAAGAATAGAAAGAATAGATATATACACATAGAATACATACATATATATATATATACATGTCATTGTGACATATATATATGATAATACTCAGTTTCTTCCTGAAAATGATTACAAACACAAATTCTTTGGTATTATTATCTTCATTTAATTTGTCTTCAATGAAAAAACACAAAAAGAATTGACCTAAAGCCAAATTTTAGATAATTCCACACCAAACCTAAAAAAAGGGGGTGGACAAAAGTATTGGCACTGTTTGAAAAATTATGTGATGCTTCTCTAATTTGTGTAATCACCAGCACCTGTAACTTACCTGTGGCACCTAACAGGTGTTGGCAATAACTAAATCACACTTGCAGCCAGTTAACATGGATTAAAGTTGACTCAACTTCTGTCCTGTGTCCTTGTGTGTACCACATTGAGCATGGAGAAAAGAAAGAAGAACAAAGAACTGTCTGAGGACTTGAGAAACCAAATTGTGAGGAAGCATGAGCAATCTCAAGGCTACAAGTCCATCTCCAAAGACCTGAATGTTCCTGTGTCTTCCGTGCGCAGTGTCATCAGGAAGTTTAAAGCCCATGGCACTGTGGCTAACCTCCCTAGATGTGGAAGGAAAAGAAAAATTGACGAAAGATTTCAACGCAAGATTGTGCGGATGGTGGATAAAGAACCTCGACTAACATCCAAACAAGTTCAAGCAGGCCTGCAGTCCGAGGGTACAACAGTGTCAACCCATACTATCCGTCGGCGTCTGAATGAAAAGGGACTGTATGGTAGGATACCCAGGAAGACCCCACTTCTTACCCCGAGACATAAAAAAGCCAGGCTGAAGTTTGCCAAAACTTACCTGTGAAAGCCTAAAACTTTTTGGAAGAATGTTCTCTGGTCAGATGAGACAAAAGTCGAGCTTTTTGGGAAAAACCATCAACATAGAGTGTACAGGAAAAAAAAAGAGGCATTCAAAGAAAAGAACACGGTCCCTACAGTCAAATATGACGGAGGTTCCCTGATGTTTTGGGGTTGCTTTGATGCCTCTGGCACTGGACTGCTTGACCGTGTGCATGGCATTATGAAGTCTGAAGACTACCAACAAATTTTGCAGCATAATGTAGGGCCCAGTGTGAGAAAGCTGGGTCTCCCTCAGAGGTCCTGGGTCAGGACAATGACCCAAAACACACTTCCAAAAGCACTATAAAATGGTTTGAGAGAAAGCACTGGAGACTTCTAAAGTGGCCAGAAATGAGTCCAGAGCTGAATCGCATAGAACACCTGTGGAGAGATCTCAAAATGGCAGTTTGGAGAAGGCACCCTTCAAATATCAGGGACCTGGAGCAGTTTGCCAAAGAAGAATGGTCTACAATTCCAGCAGAGCTGTTGTGAATGTGTTAGAAATGAATTCTGAGCAGAAGCTCCCTCTGGTGGTTACAAACAGTACTGAACCATTCAATGAAGATTGGCAATCAGGAGTTACAGACTGGTCTTATATAAGGGAGGTTCCCTCCCATCATGGTTGCCGGTGATCAATTGTTCTTGTCTCAACTGTGGTTCCTGGTTCACTTGGAAGCTTGCTGAGTCTTGCCTGCATCTTCTGCTATCAGATAAGATATTTTCTGCTTTTATTTTTGTGTTTGCTTTTTGCATTGTTCCCTGCACTTCTGTGGAGGTCAGCTAGGTCCCCTCCGGGGGCTTGTGCTCCTCTCAGTTTATCTGAGCCACTGTTATTTGTTCATTTGCCTTTTCCAGTTATTTCAGTGGCTACGGCTTAGTTTTGTGACACCAGAGAACTAATTTAGGTGGTAGAAGTCGTGTGATCTCAGGTGTTTTTGCAATTAGTAGAGTTGGTATTTTTTAGGGTTTTTTGGATTGCAGTAAGTGTCCTTCCTATCCTTTTCTGTCCAGGTAGTTTGGGCCCCAACGTTTGCTCATACTATTTTCTGTCTGTGTCTGTATTTCCTCTTGTCTAACCGCCATTACATGTTTGGGGGCTTCCTATGTTCTTTGGGGATCTGCTCCGGGGCAGATAGCTTTCCTCTTTCTATCTTTAGGTGTATATAAAAAGTATGTGTAGCGGCGCAAGTGTATATATGCTAGATTAGCAGCAAGTACAACAACTCCAACCACAAGGAGAAAAGGGGAAATAAATTACTAATAATAAATGGTACTCGCGCTTTTAATCAAACATACTCCCAGTACTGATCGTAACACATACCTGAGTTAGCAGAGAATTCAAATAATGGAAAAGCGATAAGTTTAATGTAATGGTAGACATACTCGTGCAATAGGCATGCTTATACAGGAATGCACTGACTACTATCCAGTCCGAAAAAACTGATGGTACTTAGCTTGAGATGTTGATTCCAGATCGAGAGTCCTAGAGAGCTGTCCCGGCCGGTGACAAGCTCCCTTCCCCACTGACGCCGCTGCGCGGCTGTGCTCAGGGAGATACTTTAGTAATCCTCTGGCGCAGTAACCGTTCCAGCAAAACTTCTCACATATTCAATGCTGGCGTGCGATGGTAATGCCTAAGAGCGTCTGCGATATCCGGGTGTTAGCACGTGATGTGGCACGTGATAGCTTTGTGAAAACTACGGTGTGCAGATAGAGCCACAATACCTTCCAGCGGCGTCAGTGGGGAAGGGAGCTTGTCACCGGCCGGGACAGCTCTCTAGGACTCTCGATCTGGAATCAACATCTCAAGCTAAGTACCATCAGTTTTTTCGGACTGGATAGTAGTCAGTGCATTCCTGTATAAGCATGCCTATTGCACGAGTATGTCTACCATTACATTAAACTTATCGCTTTTCCATTATTTGAATTCTCTGCTAACTCAGGTATGTGTTACGATCAGTACTGGGAGTATGTTTGATTAAAAGCGCGAGTACCATTTATTATTAGTATCTTTAGGTGTAGTTAACCTCTCAGGCTGTGACGAGGCGTCTAGGACCAACGTAGGTACGCTCCACGGCTGCCTTTATTTGTGGTGGTTAGTCAGGGTACTGCAATCCAGTAGATTCCAACCTCTCTGGTGTATTGCCGTTTTTGCCAGCTCTCCTCAGCTACCAAATCATAACAGTATCACCGGCCAAACTGAAAACAATATGGTACTCACAGAAGGGAAAAAAAAAAGTGTGGAAAGAAGAAAGTTGTCAGAGTTGTCAGATTTTTTTTTTTTTTTCTGTTTGTTGCATTTTTTTCCCTCTTTTTTCTCTGGGTGCTGAGGAGGATTTTTTTTCTCTCTCAATGGAGTTTGCACAGTTGTCTGGCCGTGTGGATCAGCTTGCCACTGAAGTTCGGAGTATTGCTACCTATCTTGCTAGGTTGCCGGTTGTGGAACCTAGGATCCCCATGCCAGATTTATTTTTGGGGGATCGAGCTAAAATTCTGAATTTCAAAAATAACTGTAAGTTGTTTTTTGCCTTAAAACCTAAGTCCTCAGGGAACGCAGCACAGCAGGTTCAAATTGTCATCTCTCTCCTGCGCGGCGATCCTCAGGATTGGGCTTTTTCCCTGACACCTGGGGACCCTGTTTTGAGTAATGTTGATGCATTTTTTCTGGCTCTGGGGTTATTGTACGATGAACCTAATGTCACTGATCAAGCTGAAAAAACCTTGTTGGCATTAAATCAGGGGCTTGAGGACGCTGAGTTGTACTGTCAGAAATTCCGAAAGTGGGCAGTCCTGACCAAATGGAATGATGATGCTTTGGCAGCCCTTTTTCGGAAGGGTCTGTCAGAGAATGTAAAAGATGTTATGGTGGGTTTCCCTGCTCCCTCTGGTCTCAATGATTCTATGTCATTAGCGATTCAAATTGACAGACGTTTGCGTGAGCGTAGAGGTATGCGTGGAATAGTGTTGCCTTGTGAACCAGCTTCTGAGTCCATGCAGTGTGATAGAGTGGCTTCTGGGGCACAGCGTCATGAGTTTCGAAAACGCAATGGTTTATGTTTCTACTGTGGTGACGCCTCTCATTCTATTTCAGTCTGCCCTAAGCGGGGAAGATGTTTTGCATGCTCAGTTGTCTTGGGTAGTGTTCAGACTAAATTCCTGTTGACTGTTACCCTGATTTGTTCCCTGTCCACATTTTCTTCTCAGGCTTTTGTTGATTCGGGAGCAGCTATTAACCTGATGGATTTTGATTTTGCTAAACGTTGTGGGTTTCCCTTGATACCCCTGCGGAAGTCTATTCCCCTACTGGGGATTGATTCTACCCCTTTGACTGAGAATAAACCCCAGTTCTCTACTCAGGTGATAATGAGAGTTGAACCTGATCATCAGGAGAGTTGCAAATTTCTGATGCTGTATAATCTGCATGACATTATTGTACTGGGTTTCCCTTGGTTACAGTCTCATAATCCTGTTTTGGATTGGAAATCTGTGTCTGTGACCAGTTGGGGCTGCCAATGTGTTAATGCCAACACTCCTGTTTTTTCTGCCTCTCCCCAGGCTCAGGATGTTCCTGACTTTTTGACAGATTTTTCTGATGTGTTTAGCGAAAGTAAATCTGCATCCTTGCCCCCCATAGGAGCTATGACTGCGCTATTGAATTAGTGCCTGGTAGTAAATTCCCTAAAGGTCGCCTTTTTAACTTGTCTGTACTTGAACATGACGCTATGCGGTCTTATATCAAGGAGTCATTGGAGAAGGGTCATATCAGACCATCCTCTTCACCCTTGGGTGCCGGTTTTTTCCTTGTGGCCAAAAAGGATGGTTCATTAAGACCGTGTATTGATTATCGTCTCTTGAACAATATCACTGTGAAATATCAATATCCGTTACCCTTGATTTCTGACCTGTTTTCCAGGGTGAAAAGTGCTACTTGGTTTACCAAGCTTGACCTCAGGGGGGCGTATAACCTTATTCGCATTAAGCACGGGGATGAATGGAAGACGGCGTTTAAAACCCCAGAGGGGCATTTTGAGTACCTAGTGATGCCCTTTGGGCTCACTAATGCTCCTTTCGTGTTCCAGTCCTTCATGAATGACATTTTCAGGGATTTTGTGAATAAATTTCTGATTGTTTATTTGGATGATATCTTGATTTTTTCTAATGACTGGGACTCTCATGTGAAACATGTTCAGACTGTGTTCCAGATTTTGAGAGAGAATGCTCTGTATGTGAAGGGATCAAAGTGTCTTTTTGGCGTACAGAGGATCTCATTTCTGGGATTCATTTTGTCTCCGTCTGTTATTGAAATGGACCCGGTCAAGATTCAGGCCATCTATGATTGGGTCCAACCTACTTCATTGAAGGCTCTTCAGAGATTCTTGGGTTTCGCCAATTTTTATCGTAAATTTATTGGTAATTTCTCTGTTATTGTTAAACCATTGACTGATTTGACAAAAAGGGCTCTGATGTGGTGAATTGGCCTCCTGAGGCAGTCTCTGCGTTTCAGGAACTTAAGCAGAGATTCACTTCTGCTTCTGTTCTATGGCAGCCTGATGTTTCTCTGCCATTTCAGGTGGAGGTTGATGCCTCTGAAATTGGGGCAGGTGCCGTTTTGTCCCAAAGAGATCCAGAGACCTCTAAAAGTAACCCTTGTGCCTTTTTCTCTTGAAAATTTTCTCCAACTGAACGTAATTATGACGTGGGTAATCGGGAGTTATTGGCCATAAAGTGGGCTTTTGAAGAGTGGAGACATTGGCTGGAGGGAGCCAAACATCAGGTGGTGGTCCTCACGGACCATAAGAATCTGGTTTATCTGGAATCAGCCAAGCGACTTAATCCTAGACAGGCCAGGTGTGCCTTGTTTTTCACACGTTTTAATTTTGTGGTTTCCTTTCTTCCTGGCACTAAGAATGTTAAGGCGGATGCCCTCTCGAGGAGTTTCCTTGCGGACTCTCCTGAGTTATCTGATCCTTCTGTTATTTTGAAAGAGGGTGTAGTTCTTTCCGCCATCTCGCCCAATTTGAGACTGGCTCTGGAGGGGTGTCAGGAGGATAAACCCGAGCGCTGCCCTATTGGGAAATTGTTTGTCCCAGACCGGTGGAAAAAGAGTGTGATGTCTGAGATTCATTGTTCCGCGTTGGCCGGTCATCCCGGAATTTTTGGTACCAGAGACTTGGTTAGTCGGTTCTTTTGGTAGCCTACTTTGTCTCGTGACGTCCAGGAATTTGTGCAGTCCTGCGGGACTTGCTCTCGCTCCAAGCCTTGCTCTCGCTCTAGTGGTTTGTTGATGCCATTGCCTGTGCCCAAGAGACCATGGACCCATATCTCTATGGATTTCATTTCCGACCTCCCTGTTTCTCAGAGAATGACCGTTATCTGGGTGATTTGTGATAGGTTTTCCAAAATGATACATCTTGTGCCATTACCTAAGTTGCCTTCCTCCTCCGAATTGGTGCCTTTGTTCCTTCAGCACGTGGTTCGGTTACACGGCATTCCTGAGAACATTGTGTCTGACAGAGGAGTCCAGTTTGTTTCCAGATTTTGGAGGACTTTTTGTTGTAAACTTGGTGTTCAATTGTCTTTCTACTCGGCTTTTCATCCTCAGACCAATGGACAAACTGAGAGAACAAACCAGACATTGGAGACTTATCTGAGATGCTTTGTGTCTGCTGATCAAGATGACTGGGTCTCTTTTTTGCCTTTGGCTGAGTTTGCTCTTAATAATAGGGCTAGCTCTGCCACTTTGATGTCTCCATTTTTCTGCAATTTTGGGTTTCACCCTCGATTTTCTTCGGGACAGACGGAGGCTTCTGTCTGTCCGGGTGCTGACTCTGTTGTGGAGCGTATGCAGCAGATTTGTGACCAGGTAGTGGAGAGGTTGTCCCTCTCTCAGGAGAAGGCCCAGCGGTTTGCCAACCGGCATAGGACTGATGGTCCTCAGTTTAAAGTGGGGGACTTGGTCTGGTTGTCCTCAAGAAATATCCCTATGAGAGTTGCATCTCCTAAGTTTAAGCCTAGGTTCATTGGACCTTATAAGATCTTGGAGATTCTTAATCCTGTTTCCTTTCGTTTGCTTCTTCCGGGGACATTTAAGATCCATAATGTGTTCCACAAGTCCTTATTGAAGAGGTTTGTCGAGCCAGTGGTTCTTATGGCTGCGCCTCCTGACCCTGTTTTGGTTGAGGGCAATCTGGAGTATGTGGTTGAGAAAATATTGGATTCTCGTTTTTCTAGACGGAAACTCCAGTATTTGGTTAAGTGGGGAGGTTATGGTCAGGAGGACAATTCTTGGGTGTTTGCTTCGGACATCCATGCTAGGAGACTGATCCGTGCGTATCACAGAGCTCATCCTGACCAACCTGGTTGCCCAAATGAGGGTTCGATGACCCCTCCTCAAGGGGGGGTACTGTTGTGAATGTGTTAGAAATTAATTCTGAGCAGAAGCTCCCTCTGGTGGTTACAAACAGTACTGAACCATTCAATGAAGATTGGCAATCAGGAGTTACAGACTGGTCTTATATAAGGGAGGTTCCCTCCCATCATGGTTGCCGGTGATCAATTGTTCTTGTCTCAACTGTGGTTCCTGGTTCACTTGGAAGCTTGCTGAGTCTTGCCTGCATCTTCTGCTATCAGATAAGATATTTTCTGCTTTTATTTTTGTGTTTGCTTTTTGCATTTTTCCCTGCACTTCTGTGGAGGTCAGCTAGGCTTGTGCTCCTCTCAGTTTATCTGAGCCACTGTTATTTGTTCATTTGCCTTTTCCAGTTTTTTCAGTGGCTGCGGCTTAGTTTTGTGACACCAGAGAACTAATTTAGGTGGTAGAGGTCGTGTGATCTCAGGTGTTTTTGCAATTAGTACAGTTGGTATTTTTTAGGGTTTTTTGGGATTGCAGTAAGTGTCCTTCCTATCCTTTTCTGTCCAGGTAATTTGGGCCCCAACGTTTGCTCATACTATTTTCTGTCTGTGTCTGTATTTCCTCTTGTCTAACCGCCATTACATGTTTGGGGGCTTCCTATGTTCTTTGGGGATCTGCTCCGGGGCAGATAGCTTTCCTCTTTCTATCTTTAGGTGTAGTTAACCTCTCAGGCTGTGACGAGGCGTCTAGGACCAACGTAGGTACGCTCCACGGCTGCCTTTAGTTGTGGTGGTTAGTCAGGGTACTGCAATCCAGTAGATTCCAACCTCTCTGGTGTATTGCCGTTTTTGCCAGCTCTCCTCAGCTACCAAATCATAACACAGAGCATTGTAAGAAACTCATTGATGGTTACCTGAAGCGGTTGTTCACAGTTATTTTGGCTAAAGGTTGTGCAACCAAGTATTAGGCTGATGGTGCCAATACTTTTGTCTGGCCCATTTTTGGAGTTTTGTGTGAAATGATCAATGATTTTTGCTTCATTCTCTTTTGTGTTTTTCTTTGCAAGCAAATTAAATGAAGATAAAAATAGCAAATAATTTGTAATTGCAATCATTTTCAGGAAGAAACTGAGTATTATCTGACAGAATTGCAGGGGTGCCAATACTTTTGGCCACCACTGTATATATTTATATATTTATAGTTCAAACACTTCTACATAGTATACTAGCCGCTAATTCAATTGCCGGCTTTTGTGAAATTACAGAACCCGACATGAAATGACACATGGTTTACATACAGTAAACCATGTAATTTCATGTAGTTTGATATATGGTTGTCACTAATAATTACGAGTACATGAGTGTATGTGTGCAAAATTTCATACATGTAGCGGTTAGTTAAATGTGTAAATTTGTTGAAAAAAAATGCGTGGGCTCCCGCGGTATTTTTTCCACCAGACAGGGAAAGAAAGTTAGTGGGGGCAGATAATAATAGCCCAGAGAGGGACCATTATTTTTGGGCCCCCCTGGCTACTAACATCTGCTCCCAGCAACCCCAGAAAAGGCAAATCTATGATTAGATTCGCCTTTTCTGGCACTTAGCCCGTCTAATCCCATTGCCCTGTAGCGGTGGCTAATGGGTTAATAATGGGTTAAGGCCACCTTGCTATTGAAAGGTGACTTTAAGCCAGGTTAATAATGTAGAGTTGTCAATTAGACAACTCTACATTATTAATCCAATTGTATGAAATGGTTAAAAAACACACACACACACACACATTAATTAAAAGTTAGGCTGCAGCATTAGCTGTGCTGCTTGCTGTAAACCAGTTAACCCTTTGTGAAGGATTGCAGCGTGGGACGTGACTGAGCGCCGGATAGATAAGAATAAGCTAGCTTTATTATTTTATTTTTATTACAGGAGAACAAGGGATTCGGAAGGATTACCAGTACAATAAAATATGGTCAAAAACTGTGTATTTATTTCATTAAAATTATTTTTAATTAATGTGTGTGTGGTTTTTTTTAACCATTTCATACAATAGGATTAATAATGTAGAGTTGTCTAATTGACAACTCTACATTAACCTGGCTTAAATTCACCTTTCAAAAGCAAAGTGGCCTTAACCCATTATTAACCCATTAGCCACCGCTACAGGACAATGGGAATAGACAGGGTAAGTGCCAGAAATGGCGCATCTATTCATAGATGTGCCTTTTCTGGGGTGGCTGGGGGCAGATGTTAGTAGCCAGAGGGGCCCAAAAATAATGTCCCTCTCTGGGATACTAATATCTGTCTTAAGTCGCTGGCTTTCCCTGTCTGGTGGAGAAAATACTGCGGGAGCCCACGCATTTTTTTACAACGAATTTACACATTTAATTAACCCCTACATGTATGAAATTTTGCACACATACACACATGTCATTGTTAGAGAAAACCATATATCAAACTACATGAAATGACATGGTTAACTGTATGTAAACCATGTGTCATTTCATGTCGGGTCTGTAATTTCACAAAAGCCGGCAATTGAATTAGCAGCTATTACACTACTGTATGTAGAAGTGTATGAACTATAAATATATATATATGTCACAATGACATGTATATATATATATATATATATATACATACATATATATATATATGTATTCTATGTGTGTATATCTATTTTTTCTTTTGTGATGTAAAAACTGTCATTGGGATACATTATATGTCGGTTTTGCAAGTCGGCAAGAAAATCTCGCCGTACGGATGCCATACGGGTGCCATACGCATGACACACGGATGTTTTGTTGCGAGGAAATCGCATCCTCGCATTGCAAATGGATGACATACAGATCACATTTCAGGGACTTTTCTGTGTATTATGGACGATTTTTTATCGTTGTGTGTGACTCCAGCCTTAGGAGTGGTGCCATCAGATCGCTGTGATCTCAGCATTCAGGGAAGAAAACCCCTTTGTCCTTAGACATCATTGCGGGGTCCCAATCATTGCCATGGTGACACAATGTTGTTATGACGAGATCCGGGTCACCAGGCACTTGCAAGTTAGTTAGATCATGTGCAGTGCATGATCTAACTGACTTGTGTCTGAATCTCGTCACTTGGAGATTTACACGGAAATTTTCTACCCAGAAATTCAAACTTAAGGCTTAGAGCTGTGTTCACACAAGACACGTAGGTTCCTAGCAGTTCTGAGACCACCTTGTCGTTGACTGCTGGGCATGAATAAATTGGCCAAATTATGTGCTAAGCATCTCAGTTTTTTCCTATTATCTAGAAGCAGTATTGCTATTCACATTTCATGTATTTTATATTGACCTGCTTTAGCACGACAGAGTGCAAATTTTGATGCATAGACTTACACACTGCCCAGAGATTGACAGCGGCATTTTACAGATTAAGTGCCACAGGCAGAGCCCTGCTCCATTCGCGACTGTTAGGCCGGCGTCACACTAGCGAGTTTGATGCGAGTTAGTCGCACGACTAACTCGCATCAATACCCGGCATGGCCGCCTGCTCTCGGACCAGAGTGCGCGGCTGCATGTATTTCTATGCCGCCGCGCACTCTGGTCCGAGAGCGGGCGGCCGTTCCGGGTGTTGATGCGAGTAAGTCGTGCGACTAACTCGCATCAAACTCGCTAGTGTGACGCCGGCCTTAGAGGCAGATGTTGGCTGAATGAGAAAGCTATCATCTTCTAGGAAAGATACGGGCTCGACTTGTTATGGACCCAGCATGTGATGTAACTGTACATCTTATGTCGGGTAGGGGTTAAAGGGTTATTCTAATTTCATAAATTAATATTGTTGGATAGTGTTTGTAAACACCATCAATTTTGTAATTTATTGCTTACTGAAATTTTCAGCCATTCTTGAGATATTAACATTTTCCGTTTCTGTACTTTTCTCACTGTCATGGAGGCCGACCACCGCTGCTAGAATGCAAAATGTGAAAAACAATCTTTTTCTAGTAAGCACTGTTTTGAAGCCTGATTGCTGGAGCACCCTTTTACCCCCTAATCCTGGCCAGCTTCAGCACAGTGCTTAAAAGCTATACAGCAGCAGTGGTCGATCTCCTATGCAACGAGCTGTAAACAAAGGAAAAGTGTTAGTATCTCAACAATGGCTGAAAATTTCAACAAGCAGTAAATTGCAAAAGTGCTTATTTTTTACAAGCTCTATCTAACATACCCATTTATGAAGATGAGAAAAAAACGCTTTAAGCTGGTTGTATTGATGCTTATAATATTAAGGAATTATTGCTGTGATCAGAAATTTTCCAACCCCAGTTAGCAAAATAATATTTTTGCAGGGTCAAATGGCATTTTTTGTCTCACTTTTTTGGTGGGGAAAGACTTTCATCAATGACAGTTCAAATTTTTGTGTAAGCACAAAGAAAATGAAAATTCTTTTTAAGAAAAGAAACCCACAACAGGATCCTCTGTGTTTAGGAATATCAGATTCGGGTAGCACATATGCTGCGTTTCCTGTGTCTTCACCACCGGACTACAGACCATCCTCATGCGTGTGCATTTGTGTGTGTCTGTCTACTTTGCTTCCATCTGTCCGACTGCATTTGTCCCATTTTGCCGGCGCTCTTGAAGTCTATTTGAGCGCGGGAACATTTGCGTCTCTCTCGCTACAGTATGTTAGGTGCTCTGTCAGTTTGATAAGGGCTAATGAAATTTCAGGCTCACTGATTAGATCAGTACACTGGCTGCTGGGAACGGATTCGCAGGATTAGAGGATTCTGCTGGCAGTGTGAAGAAGGAGTTGGGGGGAAGGGCTTGGGGACGACAGCTAGGTGTACACGAAATATTCGCTTCTGTATAAGATACAGCATCTAGTACCAGGAAGGCTATAGAATGCCATACGGATGCTGACATGTTCCCTGTCTGAATGGAGCATGTAGGGAGCATTTGCAGCCAGTGGCAATGTGTGGGGGAGGCAACATGGGCAGTTGTCTTGGGTGCAACATTTTTTTCAAAAGGAAAAAAAATGAAAGTAGTACTTTTTTTCTTTTCTTTTTTGCTTTTGAAATTTTACTCCCCAAAGTAGTTCCATCACCAGTGTTAAATATCCACAGCATGACAGCACGGTAACGCCCCGCCATTCTCCACCCTGAAAGAAAACAATGCAGGCGATAAAGTGATGTCACTGCGTTGTCTGCAGTGGAGAAGAGGTCTAAATTTTATTTTTTGAGGAAGATGGCACAATGGTGGCATTATTACTTTTGGAGGGTGCCCCGAGTATTGGCAATCCACACCGCGCCACTGTGTACAATCGTAGCTCCATTCATTGTCTATATGAGTGGTCACACTTGCTTAATACTCACTTTTGGACCCTTATTCTCAATATAGGTGAGGAGGGATCTCAGCAGTAGGATGCCCTGTGCTTATACATTTAGAAGCAGCATATTTTTCTTCTTTCAAAATCTCTTGGCTGGTTTACTGTAGGGCAATATTTTGGCACAGTTTGGCATGCTAAGGGATTCCAAAACGATTATTCTGGCCAGGTATCTCTGAGAAGTGAGACAAGATGTGTAGGGACAAAGAAGAGGCAGGAAATGGGAATGAATGGGACAAGGTTTCCAAAAAGAGGCATGTCCAAAAATTATCCACTGTGTGCAATGCTTGGTTGTCAATCTCCTGGATATGATCTATCTAAAGATGGCAAGTATGGTTAGAATACTGGTGATTTCTAATATCGTAGAACCTAAAGCAACTGGGATCAGGTACAACTTCTTTCTACATACATGGACTACTATATCATATTTGCCAACTGTTTTCAGGGACTGTGCTGCATCCTTCCTGTAGCCATGTCCCATTTCTTAATCACATCTTGCCACACCTCAATCAAGACCACTGATTATCCATTTTAAAACCCAGATCCAAAGTATTTTGATGGTGCGTGGAAAATTTGCCAACTCCTCCAGTAGTATGTGCGGTCTTTTCTGCCACCAGGAGGAAAATCAGCTCTGTATAAAGTAAGATTTATCGTAGGATCCTTTGACCGGTTATCAAGGTCTGCTGGTCCCTACAATGTATAACTCACGGGCTGCTCTATTCAGGTTCCTTATTTTTTTTTTAGCGCATTTGGCGTTATTAATGCACAAGATTATTGTCCATGACTGACTCAGCTTCTTTGCTAGGACCAGCTAGGTGCCATGCATTAGTGCTTCATAAGTAAGCTGTGTGCCGCCTGAATTTGCATAAATTCTAGACTGTAGGCTGGCAAAAGTATCCGGCACACAGATAGGACAGACTGAGCAGCCAGGGACAATCTAATTGTATTTCCTTAAACTGTCATTAAAACATTTATAATTAAGAGAAAGAGGGAGAAGAAAGGGCTGGGAATTCATCATTCATGTCTGCATCAACTTCAATAATTTGCTCTCTGCATCACAGCAGTAAGGTAAGCGTGGAGCTGCTGTCCTCACCATGATGCTGGAAACTCCCTCCTCTGAAATATGGCTCTATAGTGCTGATTATAAATCAGTGTCAGACTGCTCGGGGTGTAGCTGTAGAGACTGCTTGTGCCACATAAAAAATGTTAAATATTCCCAAGAACATTATACTACTTCAGTGTCGGACATTGAAGTGGCGCTTCCAGAGCACTCGGTAAAACCTCAAAAATGAGCCACCCATTTAGCTTTGACTTGTCTAATCCTTATCAATCAGAGCTCTGGTTCACTGGACTGTCCAAGCCAAATGGGGACAGTCTTCATTCAAGGTCGCAGCTATAGGGGGTGCAGATGCAGCACCTGGTGCCAAAGCTGTGTACTTGCTGTATATGACCGCACAGGGACATGGTCTGATCATACCACAGCTCCTGGGCATGCAAAAGAGTATACAGACAGGACAGAATTGGTTCACAGCTGATTCTTTTTGTGTGGCTAAACATTTCCCTGTCTGTTTTAAAGCAATGTTTTACCTAAACAAAATAATTATTTGTGATTCCCTGCTGTCCTGTCTGTATACTCTTCTGATTCCTCCCCTGCTCAGGAGCTGTGGTATGATTAGACTACATTCCTGTACAGACACAACCATTACACAGTACACAGCAGGGGCACATTTATAAGATTATCTCAGCACAGGAACATTTTTTGTAAGCACATCCAATTGTGGAACTTATTATTATTCAGAGATCTATTGATTAAAATGTTGATTAAAATTTATTTTGTTCTTGGGAAAACCCCTTTAAGCTCACTTGGAACTTTTTTCCCATTTTATGATAAGGTCAAAGGTATAATTCAAAAATACAACCCGTCTCGAAAAAACAATATGACTATGTCAAAGGAAAAATGTGAAAAAGCTCTGGCTCTTGGTAAAAGCTATGCTTAGGAGTCCAGGGGGTGGTCTTAATAATGAGTAGGACTTCCCAATGGACTCCGAAGCCCAATCCTTTTGAAATATTTTCTAAAATGTGGGTGGGTTTTAAATATTAGTATTCATATAGTCGTAATACAAATCTAGTGGCAGAAGTGATACAGACATTTTGAAGATTCCTTAGGGACAGGGGAAAAAAAGAGGCAGCAATGACTAATGCAGCATAGAAATATTGAATGTGTATGGAAGAAAAACATTTTTTTTTATTTTATTTTGCATGTTTTACATAGTAGATTTTTGACTGTTTCACACTTCATAGTCTCATGGCAGGATTACGCACAGAGCAAATTCTGTTCCTGTCTAGATTCTCAATTAAATATTCCACATTTAAATAAAGCGCCTTCATCCTCGGTGACATTAATCGAGCAGGTGTTTGCCCACCTGCCAGCGCTGTAGGATGTATGCAGCCCATCGCCTCTGTTAACTGTTCGGAGAGTAAAAAATACATGATGGATAATGTGACCGGGTGCCTGAAACGGTTAAATGCAACTGCAGGGCCATCCGTTCCTCCACTCCAATGGTTTCGAAGGGGCATTTAATCAGAATTTATTATTGTGATTGGATATTCCCACTGATGGGGGCAGAGACATATCAGCTATTTAAGACGCCATAAATCTTGCTGTTCCCTTTTATTATAAATATTTAATTCTGGATGTCTTGTCATATGTCATATGTTTATTTTCACTGCCTGGCAGATTCCCTGCCATCTATCAGCTTTTGTGCCTTGGAAAGTGTTTCGGTAATTGACATTTTCTAGAGAAAGCTTTTGCAAAATATTCCCAGTAGGGTTCCGAGTGGAACCTTCTTTATTATATATGCTCATCCCTCCTTGGTGGGTCAATGCCCTTCTGACCTTACTGGATTTGGACCCCAGCATTTTTATGACATTCTTTTAGACAAGTTTTCCCCCAGTATTGATTATGACGCTTGGCAGGGAAAATGTTCCTATTTTTAGGAAGAGATCCTCCAGGCAGAATCGCAGCCGTTATAGTTGGCCTTGTCCAGCAAGTACGCCATCCAAAAATCAAAGGACATCTGTAAATATATTACTATACTGTGCAGCACTAATCTGTTATTTTATTACGTCATTTTTATATACTCATTGGCCCCAATGCAACAATACTATCTGCCTTCAAACAGATTCTGTAAGTAATGTGACATAGCCAAAGCCACTAAAAATGTAACAAAGATGGGTCTATGATATTCATAACATGGTCCTTGATGGTAATTGGCACAGGCAGATTTGTTTGACAGGGATAGTCAGACAGTGTATTGTCAGAGTTGCAATTGGTGGCAAGCCACTGATTGTCTGTGTGGTAGTCAGTGGCAGGTCACTCATTTTCAGTGTCATGGTTGGTTCAGGTCTGCCATTGTCAGGGTTATAATTGGGGGCAGGTCCATCAATGTCAGTGTCATAGTTGCTGCCAGATCTGCCATTACAGTTTTATAGTTGATGTTTGGTCAATCATTGTCAGTGACACAGTTGGTGTCAAATTTCCTATTGTCAGTGTCATAGCTGACATTGGGTACATCAATGTCAGTGCCATAGCTGGTGGCAGGTCTATCATTGCACAGTCATAGTTGGTGACAAGTCCATCATTGTCAGTGTTGTAGTTGATGCTAGGTTCATCAATGTCAGTCTCACAGTTGGTGGCAAGTTTATCATTGTGGTGTCATAGGTGGTGACAGGTTCATCATTAAAGTTTTCAGTTTTCATAGTGACAGGTCCATCATTGTAGTGTCATAGAAGGTGGCAGGTCTATAACGGCAGTGTCATAGTTGGTGGTAGGTCCATCATTGTTAGTATCCACGGTGACAGGTCCATCATTGAAGTGTCATAGTTGGTGGCATGTCCATACTTTCCAGTCTTCATAGTGGCAGGTCCATCATTGTCAGTGTCCACAGTGACAGGTCCATCAATGAAGTGTAAAAGTTGGTGGCAGGCCTATAATTATATTGTCATATTTGGTGGTAAGTCCATCATTGTTAGTGTCCATAGTGGCAGGTCCAACATTATTAGTGTCTATTGTGGCATGTCCATCATTGTTAGTGTCTATAGTGGCAGGTCCATCATTGTTAGTGTCCATCATTGTTAGAGTCTATAGTGGCAGGTCCATCATTGTTAGAGTCAGTGGCGTAACTAGAAATGGCGGGGCCCCACAGCAAAATTTTGAACGGGGCCCCCTCTCCCAAACGGGCGGCGGGGGGGCGGGGTTCTGATAGTGGGTGGAGCCAATAGCAGTGGGCGGAGCAAATCACAGCAATTCTCTAGGCCCAAAAAATACTCTTCAGTCTCATAACGGCCAGCTTTTTGCCCAAATCAGAGCTGTATTTAAAGCAGACATTATGGAAACACAATATAATATAATGGACTGGTAGCAATGCAGCCCCCTTATGCTACCATTACTAGTAACCATGTCCCGCATAACTATTAATGCAGGCACATTATGCCCCCATAACTAGTAATAAGCCCTCTTATTCTCCCATCAGTAGTAATGTGCCCCTCAAGTAGTAATGCAGCCAAGAATGCAGAGTTATCACTCACACAGTATGTGCCCCCGTTAATCTTCGGTGGTATCTTCAGCTCCACAGTGGAGCACACTCACCACCAGTCTTCACCCTTCTGGGCGCCGCCGACGAGTGACGTCAGCAGCGTGATCACATGACATGATCACGCTGCAGACGTCGCTCTGACCCGGCGGTCAGAGCTTCAATTGTACTGGCGTCTGTATAGACACCAGTGCAATTGATTCCTGGGAGACGGCACGCAGCAGCTTCTCTGCGCCGGCTGTCAGCATGACAGCCAGCACAGGGAACCGCCGACTCTCAGGCCATGGGCGGCGGAACACAGCCGCAGGGGAGACAGCTGCAGCAGGGACGGGCCCCCTGCTAGCCCGGGCCCTATGGCAGCTGCTTCCCCTGCTTCCACGATAGTTCCGCCCCTGGTTAGAGTCTATAGTGGCAGGTCCATCATTGTTAGAGTCTATAGTGGCAGTGTGTAGCCCAGCTGCGCTTGGTGCCACATGTACCCAGGAGGATGCATGAAAGGTAATTCACAATCACCTGATAAGCACACAACACCTCACATTTTTCCTGGTTCCACCAGAGGGAGCCCTTGAGACAGTAGTGAGATGAAGGCAGTCTAGCTGCGAGTTAGCTAGTTGTTGGTGTTACCTCAGAACAGCAGAACATCTCAGAACGGCAGTTACCTCAGACGAGCTGAGAGGGAGAGATAAGATCTCCTCAGAACACCAGAGAGAGACTCCTGTCAGATTAGCCTGAGGGCTGAGGAAGTTTGAGCGAGAAGCTGACATCTACTGCTGCCTGTGCTTATGTTAAGTGTGCGAGTAGGACGACAGGCAAGTGGAAAAAGGAAAAGAGAGAGTGACAGAGGTCAACCAGCATTGATAGCTAACCTCCACTCTGCACCACCGGACACCGGGTCCGAGCTTGCTAGTATCTTCACAGCTAGTGGGAAAAACCGGAGACCCTGGACTTCAAGTCGCAGGGGCCCAGCAGTGCTGATACGTAACTGAGGTTAGGAAGACGGGGGTCTGGTAGGTACCGCCATAGAGACACTGTTCTGTCCACAAGAAGACCTCATCACAAGATCAGCCGGGCGTAGCAAAGAGAAGGAGTTAAACTCTGTTTTATGCAAGTTAGAAACTCACACACAAGGACGTAAGGAGGCCTTACACCTACTCAGTGGATTGCTGGACGTGCATCCTCCACCCTGACGGCCTCCCGGGACGTGCCTGCAACTTCATCACCAGTAAAGGTACGGAAAGAGACTGTCTTGTGTGTGTCTGCATTATTGCTCCTTCACCCCTATACCGCCATATACCTCGAGGGATCAGTCTTACCTATGGAAGACTTAACACCTTGCTGCCCAGTAACAACCCCTCAGAGGATTCACCCTGCAGCGCTGGTCACCCTGATCAGAAACCACAGGTGGCGTCACGAACATTTCTATCATCCCCTGTAAATATCCCCCTTTAGTGAGCGCCCAGGGCAACGGACCGAGCTGCGCTACCCGTGAAAATCCCCAGTAAAGTGAACGGGCTCGGTGCCGAGTACCCCATAGCCCTGTTACGTGCGACTCATCTAACTTGGCGTCACGAACAGGATAAGAAGCTCGCTATATGTGAGTCCTGTGTGCCTGAATTGGACTGTTTTTGTGCTATAGACTGTGTTGCTGTTTTTGAGATTTTTGGCGCCAATTGTCCGCCATTGCCCGCCAAAGTACAGCGCTACAGCGCAAGGAGAAGGGGCGTACCTGCAGAAAGCGCGCGGAGTCCCGGACAGCCCCCAACGCTGACGCGGCGGCAGGTCCTTCCACATCGCTGTGCCTGGCAGAGCTGCAGCCTTCAGGAGAAGGTAGGCCACACTTAACTAGGGGGGCGCAGACATGTCGCAGCCGCAAGCTGACAGCGCGGCCGAGGGCAACCGCTCCAATGACTTACCCGCCGGCGCTGGCCCTCCATGCGGTCCTGTGGCCCCGATAGTACCGCTGATGCTCCCATACCTGCCTGGAGCGAAGTGGTTCCTCAGTACAGCGGTAAGCCAGATACCCTGTCAGGGTTTAAACGCAAAATATGCAGCATAATGGACATGTACCCTATGACAGAGAAACAAAAGCTGCAGTGGTAGTAGGACAATTGACTGGTGCTGCAGAGAGGGAAGTAGAGACTTGGACAGCTGCAGACCAGGAATCAGTGCTTTCAATTTTCTTAAAGCTACAGACTATTTTTGAGGACCGCACTGAAACAGATCTCCGGATGAGGTTTTACCAATGCTCCCAGAGACCAGATGACAGTATTAGGGACTACGCCTGCCGACTACAGGGGGCCATGCGAGCTCTCAAACAGGTAACCCTATAAGTGCCATTAATGAAAGTAAAATGTTGAAGGAACAATTTGTACGGGGACTGAGGTCCCAAGCTGAAAGCAGGACTGTGCACTGGTGGTCCTTGGATCATCCTGACGCTACCTTTGATGCCCTAAAAGATATGGCTATAAAAGGACTGCGACCCCTGGAGAAGCCCGAGGTGTCGACCCAGTGTCACCCGGGTGAAGCCACTCTAAAGCCGGCAGCATCCACCTTTTCCCCGCTGGTGGCGGAAGCCAAAACGCAGGTGGCGCCCCCTACTGAGTTGGACTGTCTGCGCTCAGAAGTGCGCCAGCTGACTAAAAACCTGGCCGCTGTAATGAGTGCCCTGCAACTGTGGAAGGAAGAAGAGGAAAGATCCTGCTAGCTGACTGCCCTGAGGATGTCCCTTGGATGAACCGGAGGAGAAGGAGGACTTCGCCCCACCGCAGGAGGACAACGCCACCCCCAGGAGCGACCCCTGATCACACCATCCTCGCCGAGAGATCATCTGCTACCGTTGCAACAGAGAAGGTCATCTAGCCCGACAGTGTCCTTTAAACGAGCAGATCCTGGGTCCGAGGGCCAACACCCAGGAATAGACTCATCAGGCCCCTCAGACTGGAACCGCAACCCTACCTGTCCATCATCCTGGATGGGATCGCAATCCCTGCCCTGCTGGACACTGGATCTCAGGTGACCATCATACCTGATGTCCTGTATAATAAGTTTTGGTCCATGGACAGTCTCCAGCCCCCGAGCCCTGACTTTGCTGTGTACGCCTCTAATGGTCTCCCGGTTGATATACTCGGAGCCAAAAACGTGGACGTAAAGGTGGGCAGAGTGGAGCTGAAGGACCAGGGACTCTTAGTAGTAAAGACTGTAAATGAGGAAAATGGCTTAAATGTGGTTTTAGGTACAAACATTATTAGTAACTGTCTGGGAGAAGTTGTGTTTTTGCTCCAACAGCTCGCCGAAATTGCCAGGCCAAAGCTAAAGGGAGTGATCCAGAGGGAGATCCGGGCCCTGATGTGCCAGCAGCAAGCGAAGCTGACAGATGGTGAAATTGGTAATGTACGGGTGACAGACCCGAATCCCATTGTGATACCCCCAATGAGTGAAATGCTTATATGGTGTAGAGCAGCAATAGGTCTGAGAGGACAGAACTACCAAGCAGTAGTAGAGCCCCATTGTTCAGAGCACAGACCTACACTCTTGACTGCTAGAGGGGTAGTAGAAGTACGAAATGGGAGAGTACCAGTACGTCTTCTCAACTGGGGAGAAGATGAAGTAAATTTACAACGTTATGCCACTGTTGCTAAATTACATACCGTAGATAACAACTCCATTCTCACGACCGAGTCCTTAGCCTCCCGCCAACCAGAGGAGGATAATGACCCAGCAACCCAGGTGGAGGATTGGTGTCAGCAGCTCCATGTCGGGACAGACACCACTCCCGCCCACCAGAAACAGGGAGTACTACGGGTGGTACAGGAGTACACAGAGGTATTTAGCAAACATCCACTTGACTTTGGGACAATTAAGGGAGTACAACATCATATCCCTACAGGCAGCCATCCTCCCATCAAAGAGCGGTACAGGCCTATACCTCCAGCACACTACCAGAAAGCTAAGGAAATGTTGCGTGACATGAAGGAAGCAGGGGTGATAAGGGATAGTTGTAGTCCCTGGGCGCACCTCTAGTCCTAGTTAGGAAAAAGGATGGAAGCATGAGAATGTGTGTAGATTACAGACAAGTAAATCGCATTACACATAAAGATGCATACCCTTTACCACGCATTGAGGAATCCTTAGCTGCCTTAAAAACTGCTAACTACTTTTCCACCCTCGACCTCACTAGTGGGTACTGGCAAGTAGCTGTGGCTGAGGAGGATCGGGAGAAGACTGCTTTCACCACCCCGATGGGACTCTGTGAGTTTGACAGAATGCCGTTTGGACTCAGCAGTGCCCCGGAAACGTTCCAGAGAGTTATCGAGAGTTGCCTGGGACATCTCAACTTTGAAACCGTGTTGCTGTACCTGGACGACGTAATTGTGTACTCCAAGACGTATGAGGATCATCTGAAGCACCTGGCAGAGGTATTCAAGTCACTGTCCAAATATGGGATGAAACTGAAGCCTTCAAAGTGCCATCTGCTCAAACAAAAGGTACAGTACTTGGGACATATTGTCAGCTCAGAAGGAGTAGCGCCAGACCCCGAGAAGGTCACTGCCATCCAGAAATGGCCGGAGCCGAAGAATCTCAAGGAGGTGCGCCAGTTCCTGGGACTGACAGGTTACTACCGGAGGTTTGTAAAGGACTACACCAAGAAAGCAGCGCCTCTGCAGGACCTCCTGGTAGGACAATCCCTCAAGAGCAGAAATCCTCCATTCCACTGGGGTAAAGAACAAGCTGAGGCATTTAAGGAGATGAAGGAGATCCTGACAGGCGATGAGATCTTAGCCTACCCTGACTATAGCCAGCCGTTCCTGCTGTACACTGATGCCAGCAACGAAGGATTGGGAGCTGTCCTCAGTCAGAAGCAAAATGGTCAAGAGAAAGTCATCGCATATGCAAGCAGGAAGCTCCGGCCGACCTAGAGAAATCCAGAGAACTATAGCAGCTTCAAGTTGGAGTTCCTGGTGCTGGTCTGGGCCATTACAGAAAGATTCAAGCATCACCTAGCCTCCAGCAAGTTCACTGCTTACACTGATAATAACCCCTTGACACATCTTGAAACAGCCAAGCTGGGAGCCATGGAGCAACGTTGGATGGCTCGGCTGTCGAACTATCAATTTACCATCAAGTACAGGGCGGGCCGTAAGAACGCCAATGCTGACGCCTTGTCCAGAATGCCGCATGAGTCCGACACGGAAGAGGAACTGGATGACCTAATAGAGATTGAGCTACCTGCATTCCACAGAAATGGGATGATCCACGAGCAACGAGCCTACAGGAAGCAGCGTGGTAAGACGTTAAACCCTTTACCTCACCACAGCTGGAAGGAGACTCAGAACAGTGACCCAGTTGTCAGTCGTATCAAGGAGCTGATAACTCAGGAAGGTTCCTCTTGGAGAAGGATGCGTCTCAACAAGCAAAGCAGCTGTGGAATGAGAGAAGCCGGCTGTTTATCTACCGAGAGAAGCTGTGCCGAAGGTACGTCAACCCCAGAACCCATGAGATGGTATGGCAGATAGTAGTTCCAAGAACGGACATCCAGATGGTGTTGGAAGCTTACCACGATCGAGCGGGGCACTTTGGCTGGAAGAAGCTGGAAACCCTGCTGAAGTGTCGTTTCTACTGGGTGGGAATGCGCAGTTCCATCGAAAAATGGTGTAAAAACTGTTGTCCTGTAGCCTCCGAAGAAAAGACTACAGCAGCCAGAAAGCACCCCTGCAACCCATCAAGACGACTCCTCCCTTGGAGATCGTGGCCTTGGACCATGTCAAGTTGTCACCCAACAGGTCAGGATACTCATATGCCCTGACAATGGTGGATCACTACTCCAGGTTCCTGGTGGTCGCCCCTGTCAAAGATCTGACAGCTGAAACAGCAGCAAAGACGTTTCAGGCGTATTTCTGCAGACCCCATGGATATCCAGAGCAAGTGTTAACTGATCAAGGTCCTGCCTTTGAAGCCGAATTGTTTAAAGAGTTCTGTCACTTGTACGGGTGTAAGAAGATAAGAACCACACCGTACCACCCCCAAACCAATGGTCTTCTGTGAGAAGATGAATCACATAGTCATTGATCTGCTGAAGACGGTACCACTTGAGGAGAGGAATCGGTGGCCAGACCTACTACCTGACCTGGTAGATCTGTACAATCACATACCTGTGAGCTCCACCAATTGCACTCCAGCCTACCTTATGCGAGCAAGACCAGGAAAGCTGCCCATGGATTTGGAACTTGGTGTTGTAGAACCAGAAGCTGATGTTACTACTGAAGATTGGGACACGAACCGACAGGAACAGTACAGGAGAGTACAAGCCTGCGTGGAAGATAGTCTCAATAAAGTAAGGGAAATGCAAGAGGAGAACTACAACAAAAGTGCGCCAGCTAAACCTTTTATGCCTGGAGAAATTGTGCTAAAAAAAAAAGAAGAATGCACAAATTGGATGATCAGTGGGAACAAGAGCCATATGTCGTGCAAAGTTCCACGTTTGACAACAGGAAAACCTGTACCATTAGCAAAGATGGAGGAAAGACAACCACCACGGTATCCAGAGACCACCTAAAACTGTGTCCAGACATGTTAAAACTTCTCGAGGAAGAACTTGTTATGGAAAAAGAGAAACCAGGTGAAGTCATACACACGGACTTAGGAGATTTTCCTGCAGATTGGCCTTGTATCGGGGATGCTGTGATTATTCCAGTACTTCAATTTTACCAACCACAAGAAGCGCTTCAACGTCCAGTTGAGCCAGTTGCCGCAGCAGAAGAAATAGTTCAAGAGGAACCTGCTCCTGTAGCACCTCCAGAAGTAGAGTCTCAAGAAATGGAACCTCAAGACGTGGAACTACCAGAAGAATCCCCTGGCGAAACAGAACCGCATCGCCCAGCCACAAGTATGCTTGCCAGATCCCTAGAGAGGTTAAGGCAGTATTACAGTTTGCCAGCACGCAGGACAGATAGGCCAGAGGCTACTATACCTGACGCAACACCACGTAGGTCAGTACGCACAACGAAAGGAAGGTTACCTGTTAGGTACCAAGAGTAGTCCTAGCAAATTAATCCAGTAGGACCCAGACAGGGTTTACTGAACTGTACAAAGTTATGAAGTAGTATACCCCAGTTGGGTAATGTGATATGTGAAATGTGTTTCTTTTAAAGGACTGCGTGGCTGAGGACTTTGCCAGCCCAAAAACTGTGTTGTAAATAGTTGGCACTCAGTGCCCCATCTTGGTTTTACGTAAGCCATTCTACCTCAGAATAAAAACCCATATGGTGTGGCCTTGAGTGAGGTTTGCAGCAGAGAAGTCCTGCAGCCCACCCAGGACCCCCGTGGGAGGTTTGGTACAGGTCCTCCACAAGAATTCTGTATTTATTGTGTGAAAGTATTTTGATATTTTCTATTTGCCATTTGTACACATTGTAACGTTTGAAGTGTCCTTACCTCCCGCAAGGGAAGAGTTATGTTATTTGTTGATGTTATAAAAATTGTTTTCTTTTTCAGCCCGGGAGTGCTGATATTAACTAGGGGGGGATGTGTAGCCCAGCTGCGCTTGGTGCCACATGTACCCAGGAGGATGCATGAAAGGTAATTCACAATCACCTGATAAGCACACAACACTTCACATTTTTCCTGGTTCCACCAGAGGGAGCCCTTGAGACAGTAGTGAGATGAAGGCAGTCTAGCTGCGAGTTAGCTAGTTGTTGGTGTTACCTCAGAACAGCAGAACATCTCAGAACGGCAGTTACCTCAGACGAGCTGAGAGGGAGAGATAAGATCTCCTCAGAACACCAGAGAGAGACTCCTGTCAGATTAGCCTGAGGGCTGAGGAAGTTTGAGCGAGAAGCTGACATCTACTGCTGCCTGTGCTTATGTTAAGTGTGCGAGTAGGACGACAGGCAAGTGGAAAAAGGAAAAGAGAGAGTGACAGAGGTCAACCAGCATTGATAGCTAACCTCCACTCTGCACCACCGGACACCGGGTCCGAGCTTGCTAGTATCTTCACAGCTAGTGGGAAAAACCGGAGACCCTGGACTTCAAGTCGCAGGGGCCCAGCAGTGCTGATACGTAACTGAGGTTAGAAAGACGGGGGTCTGGCAGGTACCGCCATAGAGACACTGTTCTGTCCACAAGAAGACCTCATCACAAGATCAGCAGGCGTAGCAAAGAGAAGGAGTTAAACTCTGTTTTATGCAAGTTAGAAACTCACACACAAGGACGTAAGGAGGCCTTACACCTACTCAGTGGATTGCTGGACGTGCATCCTCCACCCTGACGGCCTCCCGGGACGTGCCTGCGACTTCATCACCAGTAAAGGTACGGAAAGAGACTGTCTTGTGTGTGTCTGCATTATTGCTCCTTCACCCCTATACCGCCATATACCTCGAGGGATCAGTCTTACCTGTGGAAGACTTAACACCTTGCTGCCCAGTAACAACCCCTCAGAGGATTCACCCTGCAGCGCTGGTCACCCTGATCAGAAACCACAGGTGGCGTCACGAACATTTCTATCATCCCCTGTAAATATCCCCCTTTAGTGAGTGCCCAGGGCAACGGACAGAGCTGCGCTACCCGTGACATCCCCCAGTAAAGTGAACGGGCTCGGTGCCGAGTACCCCATAGCCCTGTTACGTGCGACTCAGCAGGTCCATCATTGTTAGTGTCTATAGTGGCAGGTCCATCATTGTTAGCGTCTATAGTGGCAGGTCCATCATTGTTAGCATCTATAGTGACAGGTCCAACATTGTTAGAGTCCATAGTGGCAACATTGTTAGTGTCCATAGTTGCAGGTACATCATTGTTAGTGACCATAGTGGCAGGTCCATCATTGTTAGCATCTATAGTGGCAGGTCCAACATTGTTAGCATCTACAGTAGCAGGTCCATCATTGTTAGTGTCTGTAGTGGCAGGTCCATCATTAGTTTAGTGTACTATAGTGGCAGGTCCCATCATTGGTTAGTTCATAGGGCAACATGAGGTCTGTGGTATTGTTAGTGTCAGTGAGTCCATCATTGATAGCATCTATAGTGGCAGGTCCAACATTGTTAGTGTCCATAGTGGCAACATTGTTAGTGTCTATAGTGTCATGTCCATCATTGTTAGTGTCTATAGTGGCAGGTCCATCATTGTTAGCATCTATAGTGGAAGGTCCAACATTGTTATGTCTACAGTAGCAGGTCAATCATTGTTAGTGTCTATAGTGGCAGTCCATCATTGTTAGTGTCTATAGTGGCAGGTCCATCATTGATAGCATCTATAGTGGAAGGTCCACCATTGTTAGTGTCCATAGTGGCAACAATTGTTAGTGTCTATAGTGTCATGTCCATCATTGTTAGTGTCTATAGTGGCAGGTCCATCATTGTATGTCTATAGTGGAAGGTCCATCATTGTTAGTGTCCTATAGTGGCAGGTCCATATCATTGTTAGTGTCCCATAGTGGCAGGTCCATCATTGTTAGTGTCTATAGTGGCAGGTCCATCATTGATTAGCTCTATAGTGGAAGGTCCAACATTGTTAGTGTCCATAGTGGCCACATTGTAGTGTCTATAGTGTCAGTCCATCATTGTTAGTGTCTATAGTGGCAGGTCCATCATTGTTAGTGTCTATAGTGGCAGGTCCAACATTGTTAGTGTCCATTAATTGAAGTCGCAAGTCCATCATTGTTAGTGTCCATAGTGGCAGGTCCATCATTGTTAGTGTCCAGAGGTAGGTCCATCATTGTATAGTGTCTATAGAGGCAGGTCCATCATTGTTAGCATCTATAGTGGCAGGTCCAACATTGTTAGTGTCCATAGTGGCAACATTGTTAGTGTCCATAGTGGCAGGTCCATCTTTGTTAGTGTCTATAGTGGCAGGTCCACATTGTTAGTGCCAGAGTGGCAGGTCCATCATTGTTAGTGTCTATAGTGGCAGGTCCATCATTGTTAGCATCTATAGTGGCAGTTCCAACATTGTTAGCGTCCATAGTGGCAACATTGTTAGTGTCCATAGTGGCAGGTCCATCATTGTTAGTGTCCATAGTGGCAGGTCCAACATTGTTAGTGCCTATTGTGGCATGTCCATCATTGTTAGTGTCTATAGTGGCAGGTCCATCATTGTTAGTGTCCATAGTGGCAGGTCCATCAATTGTTAGTGTCTATAGTGGCAGGTCCATCATTGTTAGCATCTGTAGTGGCAGGTCCAACATTGTTAGTGTCCATAGTGGCAGGTCCTTAATTTTTAGTGTCCATAGTGGCAGGTCCATCATTGTTAGCACCTATAGTGGCAGGTCCAACATAGTTAGTGTCCATAGTGGCAACATTGTTAGTGTCTATAGTGGCAGGTCCATCATTGTTAGTGTCCATAGTGGCAGGTCCATCATTTATAGCGCCTATAGTGGCAGATCCATCATTGCTAGCATCTATAGTGGCAGGTCCAACATTGTTAGTGTCCATAGTGGCAACATTGTTAGTGTCCATAGTGGTAGGTCCATCATTGCAGTGTCATAGTTGGCGGCAAATTCATTGACTACAATGTAGATTGTAACGTCTGTAGAACCATCTGGGGACTTTGTGTTTGTCTACTAACTTCAGATTATGGTTGAATATACTCAATTCACAATGAATGTGCAAAAATAAGAACAGCTAATTAGGAATGAGATCTATAGAAAAATCATAGGTAAGTATTAGCAGTTTATAGGACTAGCTGAGGACAGGAAAGTTACGGCAACATCTGCCATATTGTCTATGGAAACATTTTTTACGTTTACGTTTTAAGACAGATACAGATTTCTTTAATTATCTGTGAGCTGTATCTATATAAAAAATAATTCCACTCTGCTCTGTTATTTCCTAGAAACTCATTACCATAATCACTGTCTGATTTCACGTGCGCATTAAAAAGGTAATGAATTATCAAAATATTTTCATCAGGCACTAAATCGCAGAGGGAAAAAGAGAGACAGGCAGGAGGAGCTGCCGTTTGTTCCCTGCTCTCGGAAGCTGCTTCTTGAGCTTATTGTGCCGTATGAGGCTAGCTGATGAAGAACAGCCCGAGGGCCTTAGAACCTGTTAAAATGTGACTCAACTAGAGGATTCTGGGATGGTGCTTTCTTAAACTGCAAATTGCTGTTAGGTTGTTTGGCCGAATAAATGTAGCATGTTGGCGTTCCCGACAGGCATGATGAATTCAATTTAAATTGAGAGCTGCTACAATGTTTTTGTATTTTTTTTGCTCAAGACTCCTTAATTTTCCTTAAGTTTCCGTTTATGTTCTCATTTTTGGACCACAAGAGTCCTTGATTATCTATTATGGCACTAGTTTAATGATATGGTGAAGCCGGAGAACACAGCTATTGAGATTAAGGGTCAAGACTAGAGGTTTAACTTCAGCCTGATTATGGGATATAGGGTGGAAACATCATAGAGAAAGGTTTGATGAGACATAGAAGCTAATGGATCTGGAAAATTGAATTTTTACATGGGTCTGTACTTGAAGGAACTTTTATTAGTCATGTAGGACTCATTGATAACCTCTCTGTTATCTTATAGTGGAACATGTCGAACATGTCTTTGATTTTGTAATGGGAGAGGTGGAACAACTGTGCAGTGATCAAAGCAGAGCCTGGAGGTCCGTGACTACATGAGCACCTGACTCTTCACTACAGCCTCTGATGGGGGGTTAGGCTTGACTCCCGATGGACACCAGGTAAAACGCCAGGACAGATCTCAGACACACAGCAGCTGACCCCGAAGGGACAGGTAGCTCGAATGGCCCGGTAGGAGAGTACAGCTGATACTGGCAGTCACGGCCAGAACACAGGAACCACAGATGTTGGCTTGTACTGCTGGTATACAGATAGGCAGTGGCAGGTGCAGACTAGAATAGCTGGTATACAGATAGGCAATGGCAGGTGCAGGCTGGTACTGCTGATATATAGCGAGACAAGGCAAGTATGTGCCGACAGATACTGGACAGGTAGACTGATTGGCGAGTACTGGGGACCTATCAACAAGCAGGTGTGTAAGGGACTAACTGCTCAGGCACCTCCATTCATGTGGAGGTGTCTTAAATAATAAGTGTCTCCCAGCCATTGGCTGAGGACACTTTAGGATGGCATGTGATCCCTTTATGAAGCAGGGAGCGAGCGCCCTAAGCACAGTGCCATGTGCAGATCCTGGGCAGCAGCCGGAGCAGGAGAAGGAGAAAGTGCGAGATGAGGGCTCTGCGGCAATGAGTGAGTTGGCGTTCCTTCCAGGGGAGGGGAGAAGCGTGTAGGGATGCCGGCATTACAGATTTTAGCATGAGATGACATAATTCTAGATATGAGCGGATTGATTTTCGGAAAACCAAGTTAGAGTTGAATCTTCTTAAATTTGTGGTTCCATGCGAATTCAAAAACTTGGCGATTTGATTTGGAATTCACAAAAATGCCCAGCCAACATCTAAGTAACCATTCAGGGCTGGCAAATGGTAACAATAAATAGTATTACCACTAATTTTTCTGGCTGCCTCACTGCACGTCATCCGTTCCTCTTCTTTCTACTGTCGTAACCCACATCTCCGATCTCTTCTCTATAGTCCAGGACTTTCAGTGGCAATCAGGCCTTGGGGGTCACTGTTTGTCATAATGTCAAAACATGTGCCACAACCTTACAACGTGCAGTGACTGGGCTGTAAATCCTGGCCTATCATGAAGAGAATGGAGGTGTGGCATGCAACATCAGAAAGAAGAGAAACAAATTGATTACAGCCAACAGCCAGGTGGTCAGACAGCTGAGTGGTGAGGAGAGCATTATTTTATTTTTTTATTATTTTTTACATCTTCAATTTATTATGCTCTGGGATCTGGAAAGACTATAGAGCATAGAAAAGAGCGTTGAATTTAGGGGGGAAAATTCGATGAAGTCTACAAATTTGAATCCTAAATAATCAGCTCATCAGAACATATTTCCCAACAAAAAATAAAAATTGGTTAAAAATAGTAAACTATTGTAGAAAATAAAGATAGAAAATACTAGTGGTGAATTAAAATATTGCTGCCAACTGGCTAAAAAAATATAACACAAAAGTGAGAGTAGATAACTGAAGCCAAGTAGAGTAGATAGTGACGCCTACTAGAGTGCTTCTTCCTTATTTTGATTTCCTTGTCCATAAGGTTGGTTTCATACCTGCGGTGGTGATGTTTACTCCATGAAAGTCAAAACAATCTTTCTACTTTGGAACCCCTTATTTTATTGTTGTTGATGTTTTTCTTAACCGTTGTCCCATCTGGGAAAGCTTGGACTTCACCAATGAGCTTGGTTTTCCTTCTTTAAACTATCTAAGGTGTTTCTTATTCCTTCATTTACATTTCTAGGTTGTACCTTAAGAATTGTTTGGTCAGGACTGGGTGAGGACCACCCTGCGACAAATATATGAAAAACAAAATTGGAACTGTTCTATATGTCAATTCCCTCCGCAACCAGAATTATCTACAGATGGGTCCTTCCTTATTTTTTCCCGAGTTGACAAATCTTGAGGTATGTAGCATAAATTTTCCAGCTCTAAAACAAAAATATGTTTCTGGTCACTCGGTCAGGAGATGTTTATGCTATTAGGGACCAAGTGTTTGTGATGTGAATTGCAACTTGTTGAATGAATGTATTGAGTTTGCCTCAAGACAAACTGGAGTTTGAGGAAGGGTAAGGGTGGGCTCATCTGTATTTTTGTTTTTAATGGTAATTTTAGGTCCTAGTTCCTTTACTTGAGGACAATATGATACATAAACTATTTTTGTGTCCAGTAGATTAGAAGTTTTCTTCATTGCTTCACGATGACTGAGCTTTTTTGCCTTTTTTTCTATGTCACAATCTCTAGCCACCATGATGGACAACTAAACTACGAGCAAAGGAACCATTCCTCAGATTTCCTATCACCTGATGGTACCCAGGCAATGTCACAACCCGCCTTCCACAACGTCCCCGTGCACTGTAGCTTAGGGACAGCCGGCAGCCTGATCTGGGCAGCCGTGCTTCATTAGAAGACTCATTATGTATTCATCAGCTGGTGTCACACAGCTAAGCCAGATGCAAGAGGCTCCATCTGCAGTAACCCTTCATCCACCCCAGGGGGAGCGTGTGTTTGTGCAGAAAAGAAGGTCTTTCAATATATAACCTCTTCAGTATGTGATCGGATGAGGGGTTATTCGCTGTAATTTCTTGTTTAACATTAAAATATGTTTTTCATGATTTTTTCAATTCTCTTGATTCACGCCTGATACATTTAGTATCCAGGATTGTTATTCCAAAAATATTTATATAGCAAGAAATTGCTTCATTATATGTCATCTTCTCCCACTTTTTGGTTGGATATGAAAAATTTTATGGGCTAAAGAGGTTCATAGGCCTCCTGCATTTAGGACTCCATATAACCCTGTCCAACTTCTAAACCTCATAATTTCAGGTCACAGGTCATCCTAAGGATTAGGATAGCTGTCCCGCTGTCCTGCGAGGTCGACACCATGTCCCAACTTCACCTGTATCTTGAAGACACAGATACATTCATTTCAAAGACATACTGATAGGGGATGTAGATTGTGAGCCCCAATGGGGACAGCGCCGATAATATATGTAAAGCACTGTGGAATTAATGGCGCTATATAAGTGAGTAAAATAAATAAATACATTTGAGTACAGTGATAGAGGAGGGACTCATCAGCTCCCCACCCATCATTCAGCCTGAAGTGACTGAGTCTCAGCTCAGCAGGCACAATGACGTCACTACATCGCTCCTCCTGTGCAAAGCCCCGCGGAGTGGGACAGCTCATCGCGTGGATAGATCTAGGTGAGTATTTTTTGCTTGTTTGCCAGTAAACTAATAGGATCGGTTGGAAAGGTACTATACTGGAAGAGGAGCACTATGGGGGCATCCCAGTGAAGGTGTGGAAGGTACTGTGGAGGCATCATAGTGAGTGTGTGAGGTATTGTAGGGCATCATAGGAGTGTGTGGAGGTATTGTAGGGGCATCACAGTGAGTGTGTGGAGGGTATTGTAGTTGCATCACAGTGAGTGTGTGGGGGGCACTGCGGGGGCATCACAGTGAGTGTGTGGAACATAATGTAGGAGCATTACAATGATTGTGTGCACGGTACTGTACCCTGTGAGTGTGAGTGAGTGTGTGGAGGGCAATGCGGGGAAATCCAAGTGAGTGTGTGGAAAATATTTAGGGGCATCACAGTGAGTTTGTGAATGGTACTGTAGGGTCAATACAGTGAGCATGTGGAGGGCACTATAGGGGCATCACAGTGAGTGTGTGGAGGAGGGTACAGTAGGAGGATCCCAGTGAGGGTGTGGAGGATACAGTAGGGTCATCACAGTGAATGTGTGGAACATACTTTAGGGGCATCACAGTGAGTGTGTGGAGGGTACAGTAGAGGCATCACAGTTAGGGTGTGGAGGGTACTGTAGGGGAATCCGAGTGAAAGCGTGGAAGGTACTGTAGGGTCATCACAGTGTTTGTGTGGAACATGCTGTAGGGGCATCACAGTGAGTGTGTGGAGGGTACTGTAGGGCCATCACAGTGAGTCTGTGAAGGGCAATATAGGGGCATCACAGTGGGTGTGTGGAGGGTACTGTAGGGGTATCCCAGTGAAGGTGTGGAGGGTGCTGTAGGGGCATCACAGTGTATGTGTGGAACATACTGTAGGGGCATCACAGTGAGTGTGTGGAGGGCAATTTTGGGACATCACAATGAGTCTGTGGAGGGTACTGTAAGGACATCCCAGTGAGGGTGTGGAGGATACTGTAAGGGCATCACAGTGAATGTGTGGAACATACTGTAGGGGCATCACAATGAGTGTGTGGAGGGCACTGCAGGGGCATCACAGTGAGTATGTGGAACATACTGTAGGGGCATCCCAGTGAGTGTGTTAAGGGTACAGTAGGGGCATCACAGTGAGTGTATGGAGGGCACTGTAGGGGCATCCCAGTGAGTGTATGGAGGGCACTGTAGGGGCATCCCAGTGAGTGTGTGGAGGGTACTGTAAGAACATTACAGTGAATGTGTGGAACATACTGTAGGTGCATCTCAGTGAGTTTGTGGAGGGAAATGCGGGGGCATCCAAGTGAGTGTGTGGAACATACTGTAGGGGCATCCCAGTGAGTTTTTGGATGGTACTGTAAGGGGATCACAGTGAATGAGTGGAACATACTGTAGTGGCATTACAACGAGTGTGTGGAGGGCACTGCAGAGGCATAACTGTTGTGAATGAGCAGAGGCTCCCTTTGGTGGTTACAGACAGTACTGAACCTTCCAGAGAGGAATGGCAATCTGGGATCACGGACTGGACTGATATAAGGGAGTTTCCCTCCCATGATGGTCGCCGGTGATCAATTGTTCTGGTCTCAATTGTGGTTCCTGGTTCATTTGGAAGTTTGCTGGTTTCTTGCCTGCATCTGCTGCTTTCAGATAAGATATTTTCTGCTTTTCTTTTTGTGCTTGCTAATTGCATTGTTTTCTGCACATTTGTGGAGGACAGCCAGGTCCCCTCCTGGAGCCTGAGCTCCTCACAGTTTGTCTGTAGCCATTGTTGTTTTTTCATTAGCTTTTTCCTGCTTTTTCAGCGGCTGCAGCTTGGTTTTGTTCACACTGAGATCTGATTTAGTGGGTGGCGAGATTGTGTATTACAGTATTTTTTGTAATCAGAATTATTGGATTTTTGTAGGGTTTTCTGAGTTGCAGAAAGTAATCTCTCCTGTCCTTTCCTATTTAGTCAGCTTGTGGCCCCAGCGTTTGCTCAATCTGTTTTCTGCCTGCATTTGTGTTTTCATCTTGTCTAACCGCCATCATGTTTGGGGGCTGCCTATTCCTTTGGGGCTCTACTCCGGGGCAGTTAGCTTTCCTGTTTCTATCTTTAGGAGTAGCTAGCTCTCAAGCTGTGACGAGGCGTCTAGGATCAACGTAGGAACGCTCCACGGCTACCTCTAGCTGTGTGGTTAGTTCAGGTTTCTGCAACCCACTAGTTACCAACATCTCAGATGTTCGGCTGCCCTGCTGTTGTTCCTGTCCTCCTCAGCTACCGTACACAACAGTATCACCGGCCAAACTGAAAATTATATGGTACTCACAGAAGGGAAAAATAGTGTGGAAAGAAAAAAGTTGTCAGAGTTGTCAGAGATTTTTTTTTCTCTGTTTGTTGCTTTTTTTCCCTCTTTTTCTCTGAGTGGTGAGGAGGATTTTTCTTTCTCTCTCAATGGAGTTTGCACAGTTGTCTGGCCGTGTGGATCAGCTTGCCACTGAGGTTCGGAGTATTGCTACCTATCTTGCTGGGTTGCCGGTTGTGGAACCTAGGATTCCCATGTCAGATTTGTTTTTGGGGGATCGATCTAAATTTCTGAATTTCAAAAATAACTGTAAGTTGTTTTTTGCCTTAAGGCCTAAGTCCTCAGGGAACGCTGCACAGCAGGTTCAAATTGTCATCTCCTTGCTGCGCGGCGACCCTCAGGATTGGGCTTTTTCCCTGACACCTGGGGATCCTGTTTTGAATGATATTGATGTATTTTTTCAGGCTCTGGGGTTATTGTACGATGAACCTAATGTCACTGATCAAGCTGAAAAGATCCTGTTGGCATTAAATCAGGGTCTTGAAGACGCTGAGTTGTACTGTCAGAAATTTCGAAAGTGGGCAGTTCTGACCAAATGGAATGATGATGCTTTGGCAGCCCTTTTTCGAAAGGGTCTGTCAGAAAAAGTAAAGGATGTTATGGTGGGATTCCCTGTTCCCTCTGGTCTCAATGATTCTATGTCTTTGGCCATTCAAATTAACAGACGTTTGCGTGAGTGCAGAGGTATGCGTGAGATAGTGTTGCCCTGTGAGCCAGCTCCTGAGCCCATGCAGTGTGATGGAGTGACTTCTGGGTCTCAGCGTCATAAGTTTCGTAGGCGCAATGGGTTATGTTTCTACTGTGGTGACGCGTCCCATGCTATTTCCGTCTGCCCTAAGCGGGGAAGACGTTTTGCGCGCTCAGTTGTCTTGGGTAGTGTTCAGACTAAATTTCTGTTGACTGTTACCCTCATTTGCTCCATGTCCACATTTTCGACTCAGGCTTTTGTTGATTCAGGAGCGGCTATTAACCTGATGGATTTTGACTTTGCCAAATGTTGTGGCTTTCCCATGATACCCCTAAGGAAGTCTATTCCTTTACTGGGCATTGATTCTACCCCTTTGGCGGAGAATAAACCCCAATTTTCTACTCAGGTGATAATGAGGGTTGAACCAGATCATCAGGAGAGTTGCAAATTTCTGGTGTTGCATAATCTGCATGACATTATTGTACTGGGTTTCCCTTGGTTACAGACTCATAATCCTCTTTTGGATTGGAAATCTGTGTCTGTGACCAGTTGGGGTTGCCAATGTGTTAATACTGACACTCCTGTTTTTCTGCCTCTCCCCAGTCTCAGGATGTCCCTGACTTTTTGACTGATTTTTCTGATGTGTTTAGTGAAAGTAAGTCTGCGTCCTTACCTCCTCACAGAAGCTACGATTGCGCTATTGAGTTAGTGCCTGGTGGTAAATTTCCTAATGGTCGCCTTTTTAACTTATCTGTACCTGAACATGATGCTATGCAATCTTATATCAAGGAATCATTGGAGAAGGGTCATATCAGACCATCCTCTTCACCCTTGGGCGCCGGTTTTTTCTTTGTGGCCAAAAAGGATGGCTATTGAGGCCGTGTATTGATTATCGCCTCCTGAATAAGATCACTGTGAAATATCAATATCCGTTACCCTTGATTTCTGACCTGTTTTCCAGAGTGAAAAGTGCTAGTTGGTTTACCAAGCTTGACCTCAGGGGGGCATATAACCTTATTCGCATTAAGCATGGGGATGAATGGAAGACGGCATTTAATACCCCAGAGGGACATTTTGAGTACCTAGTGATGCCTTTTGGGCTCACTAATGCTCCTTCCGTCTTCCAATCCTTCATGAATGATATTTTCAGGGATTTTGTGGATAAATTTCTGATTGTTTATTTGGATGATATCTTGATTTTTTCCAACGACTGGGACTTTCATGTGAAACATGTTCAGACTGTGTTCCAGATTTTGAGAGAGAATGCACTGTATGTGAAGGGATCAAAGTGTCTTTTTGGCATACAGAAGGTCTCATTTCTGGGATTTATTTTGTCTCCGTCTGTTATTGAAATGGACCCGGTCAAGGTTCAGGCCATCTGTGATTGGGTTCAACCTACTTCATTAAAGGCTCTTCAGAGATTTTTGGGTTTTGCCAATTTTTATCGTAAATTCATTGGTAATTTCTCCGGTATTGTTAAACCATTGACTGATTTGACCAAAAAGGGTTCTGATGTGGTGAATTGGCCTCCTGAGGCAGTTTCTGCGTTTCAGAAACTTAAGCAGAGATTCACTTCTGCTCCTGTTCTACGGCAGCCTGATGTTTCTCTGCCGTTTCAGGTGGAGGTTGATGCTTCTGAGATTGGGGCAGGTGCCGTTTTGTCCCAAAGGGATCCAGAGACCTCTAAGAGTAACCCTTGTGCTTTTTTCTCTCGAAAGTTTTCTCCAACTGAACGTAATTATGACGTGGGTAATCGGGAGTTATTGGCCATGAAGTGGGCCTTTGAAGAGTGGAGACATTGGCTGGAAGGAGCCAAACATCAGGTGGTGGTCCTCAGGGACCATAAGAACCTGGTTTATCTCGAATCAGCCAAGCGACTTAATCCTAGACAGGCCAGGTGGGTCTTGTTTTTCACACGTTTTAATTTTGTGGTTTCTTTTCTTCCTGGCACTAAGAATGTTAAGGTTGATGCCTCTCGAGGAGTTTCTTTGTGGATTTTCCTGAGTTATCTGATCCTGCTGTTATTTTGAAAGAGGGTGTAGTACTTTCCGCCATCTCGCCCAATTTGAGACTGGCTCTGGAGGGGTGTCAGGAGGATAAACCTGAGCGCTGCTCTGTTGGGAAATTGTTTGTCCCAGACCAGTGGAAGAAGAGTGTGATGTCTGAGATTCATTGTTCCGCGTTGGCTGGTCATCCCGGGATTTTTGGTACCAGAGACTTGGTGAGTGGGTCCTTTTGGTGGCCTACTTTGTCTTGTGACGTCAGGGACTTTGTGCAGTCCTGTGGGACTTGCTCTCGTTCCAAGCCTTGCTCTCGCTCTAGTGGTTTGTTGATGCCATTACCTGTGCCCAAGAGGCCATGGACCCATATCTCTATGGATTTTATTTCCGACCTCCCTGTCTCTCAGAGAATGACCGTTATCTGGGTAATCTGTGATAGGTTTTCCAAGATGATACATCTTGTGCCATTACCTAAGTTGCCTTCCTCCTCCGAGTTGGTGCCTTTGTTCCTTCAGCACGTGGTTCGGTTGCACGGCATTCCGGAGAACATTGTGTCTGACAGAGGAGTCCAGTTTGTTTCCAGATTTTGGAGGACATTTTGTTCTAAACTTGGTGTTCAATTATCTTTCTCCTCTGCATTTCATCCTCAGACCAATGGACAAACCAAGAGAACAAACCAGACCTTGGAGACTTATTTGAGATGTTTTGTGTCTGCTGATCAAGATGACTGGGTCTCTTTTTTGCCTTTGGCTGAGTTTGCTCTTAATAATATGGCTAGCTCTGCCACCTTGATGTCTCCATTTTTCTGCAATTCTGGGTTTCACCCTCGATTTTCTTCGGGACAGGCGAAGGCTTCTGTCTGTCTGGGTGTTGACTCTGCTGTGGAGCGAATGCAGCAGATTTGGGACCGGTTAGTGGAGAGGTTGTCTCTCTCTCAAGAGAAGGCCCAGCGGTTTGCCAACCGGCATAGGACTGATGGTCCTCGGTTTAAAGTGGGGGACTTGGTTTGGTTGTCCTCAAGAAATATCCCTATGAGGGTTGTATCTCCAAAGTTTAAGCCTAGGTTCATTGGACCTTATAAGATCATGGAGATTCTTAATCCGGTTTCCTTCCGTTTGCTTCTTCCAGGGACATTTAAGATCCATAACGTGTTCCACAAGTCCTTATTGAAGAGGTTTGTCGAGCCAGTGGTTCCTATGGCTGCGCCTCCTGACCGTTTTGGTTGAGGGCAATCTGGAGTATGTGGTTGAGAAAATATTGGATTCTCGTTCTTCTAGACGGAAACTCCAGTATTTGGTTAAGTGGAGAGGTTATGGTCAGGAGGACAATTCTTGGGTGTTTGCTTTGGACATCCATGCTAGGAGACTGATCCGTGCCTATCACCAAGCTCATCCTGATCGGCCTGGTTGCACAAGTGAGGGTTCGGTGACCCCTCCTCAAGGGGGGGGGGGTACTGTTGTGAATGAGCAGAGGCTCCCTCTGGTGGTTACAGACAGTACTGAACCTTCCAGAGAGGAATGGCAATCTGGGATCACGGACTGGACTGATATAAGGGAGTTTCCCTCCCATGATGGTCGCCGGTGATCAGTTGTTCTGGTCTCAATTGTGGTTCCTGGTTAATTTGGAAGTTTGCTGGTTTCTTGCCTGCATCTGCTGCTTTCAGATAAGATATTTTCTGCTTTTCTTTTTGTGCTTGCTAATTGCATTGTTTTCTGCACATTTGTGGAGGACAGCCAGGTCCCCTCCTGGGGCCTGAGCTCCTCACAGTTTGTCTGTAGCCATTGTTGTTTTTTCATTTGCTTTTTCCTGCTTTTTCAGAGGCTGCAGCTTGGTTTTGTTCACACTGAGATCTGATTTAGTGGGTGGCGAGATCGTGTGATCTCAGTATTTTTTGTAATCAGTATTGTTGGATTTTTGTAGGGTTTTCTGGGTTGCAGAAAGTAATCTCTCCTGTCCTTTCCTATTTAGTCAGCTTGTGGCCCCAGCGTTTGCTCAATCTGTTTTCTCCCTGCATTTGTGTTTTCATCTTGTCTAACCGCCATTATATGTTTGGGGGCTGCCTATTCCTTTGGGGCTCTACTCCGGGGCAGTTAGCTTTCCTGTTTCTATCTTTAGGTGTAACTAGCTCTCAGGCGGTGATGAGGCGTCTAGGATCAACGTAGGAACGCTCCACGGCTACCTCTAGTTGTGTGGTTTGTTCAGGTTTCTGCAACCCATTAGTTACCAACATCTCAGGTGTTCGGCTGCCCTGCTGTTGTTCCTGTCCTCCTCAGCTACCATACACAACACATAACAGTGAGTATGTGGAACATACTGTAGGGGCATCTTAGTGAGTTTGTGGATGGTACTTTAGGGTCATCACAGAGAGTGTGTGGAGGGCACTAAAGGGGTATGCCAGTCAGGGTGTGGAGCATACTGTAAGGGCATCACAGTGAATGTGTGGAACATACTGTAGGGGCATCACAGTTAGTATGTGTAACATACTGTAGGGGCATCATAATGAGTTTGTGGAGGGCACTGCAGAGGAATTACAATGAGTATGTGGAACATACTGTAGCTGCATCAAAGTGAGTGTGTGGAGGTTACTGTAGGGGTATCACAGTGAGTGTTTGGAGAGTACTGTAGGGTTATCTCAGTGAATTTGTGGAGGGCAAAGCGGGGGCATCCCAGTGAGTGTGTGGAACATACTGAAGGGGCATCCCAGTGAGTGTGTGAAGTGTACTGTAAGGGCATCACAGTGAATGTGTGGAAAATACTGTAGGGGCATCACAATGAGTGTGGAGGGCACTGCAGGGGCATCAAAGTGAGTATGGGGAACATAGTGTAGGGGCATCACAATGGGTGTGTGGAGGGTACTGCAGGGGCAACACAGTGAGTATATGGAACATACTGTAGGGGCATCACAATGAGTGTGTGGATGGTACTGTAGGGGCATCACAATGAGTGTGTGGAGGGCACTGTAGGGGCATTTCAATGAGTGTGTGGAGGGTACTGTAGGGGCATCCCAGTGAGTTTGTGGATGGTACTGTAGGGGCATCACAGTGAATTTGTGGAGGGCACTACAGGTACATCACAATGTGTGTGTGGAGGGCACTGCAGGGTCATCACAGTGAGTTTGTGGAACATACTGTAGGGGCATCACAGTATGTGGAACATACTATAGGGGCATCACAATGAGTTTGAGGAGGGTACTGTAGAGGCATCTCAGTGAGTGTGTGGAGGGTACTGTAGGGGCATCTCAGTAAGTGTGTGGAGGGCAATGTGGGGGCATCCCAGTGAGTTTGTGGAACATACTGTAGGAGTATCACAGTGAGTTTGTGGATGGTACTGTAGGGGCATCACAGTGAGTGTTTGGAGGATACTGTAGGGATATCACAGTCAGGGTGTGGAGGGTATTGTAAGGGCATCACAGTGAATGTGTGGAACATACTGTAGGGGCATCACAGTGAGTATGTGGAACATACTGTAGTGACTGTCAGGGACACCGCACTGCACTTGCTCACTGAGCCAGTGCGTGTGTCCTGAGTGAACAAACTGTGAACAAGGATACCTGTATAGTAGAGCCGCAGCAGAGAAGACGTGTGTTTTCTGAGTAACAGGACCTTCCGCAGCATGTGACTGCCAAGGGGCGGAGCCGGCCACACATCTCTCAGAGGCAGCAGTATCAGGTAAGAATGTTTCAGGCCGAAGGACCTGCAGGCACGTGACTGCCTAGGGGCGTGGCCTAAGCTCCAGAGATCTAGGAGGTAAAGGAAAACTCCTAGAAGGGTAACTACGAAATAAAGTTACCAAGGGGCATAGACAGAATGGATGGTCAGGATAGCCAGGTCATACACATAGAGGGCGACGAAGTACAAGAGGAGCAGGCAGAGCGGAGTCAGAACGTAGCCAAGAGTCATACACAGACGGAGCAACGCAGTACAAAAGGGACAGGCAAAACTCGTAACAGAGACACAGCCAAATCAGAACCAGACAGACAAAACGAAGCACAGGCACAACGCACTGGCACAAGCACAGGGTCAGACACACTCAGCCAAAGGTCAGAGTATAAACGACAAAGGCTGGATTCAAAGTGAGGCTATAAAAAGCCTCCCAGGACCCAGAAAGAGACCAACCAAGTTAACCCCGCGACTACCTGATCCAAGAACCCAGTAAATCATGACAGTACCCCCTTCTTAATGGGGGGCCTCTGGACCCCCAGGTTTCTCAGGATTCCGAGCATGGAATGCCCGAACCAGACGGTCAGCGTGTACCGATCTGGCTGGCACCCAAGACCGGTCCTCTGGACCGTACCCCCTCCAATGCACCAGGTACTGTAAGGACCCCCGAGACCGCCGGGAGTCTACAATATGTTGTACCTCAAATTCCATGTGCCCATCAACCAAGACTGGGGAGGGAACAGCAGCTGGTTCTTCTACTACCGATCCCAAGGGTTTTAGCAAGGATCTGTGGAATACGTTATGGAGTTTCAAAGCGGGGGGGAGGCGAAGGCGATACACCACAGGGTTAATTACCTCAATGATCTCATAGGGACCTATGAACTTGGGCCCCAGTTTGGCGGAGGGTAGACGAAGACTTATGATACGCGTGGAGAGCCACACCTTGTCCCCACACTGCAACACCTGAGCAGGGTTCCTTTTTTTTATCTGCAAAACGCTTATAAGTCTCCTGAGCCCTGAACATATTCAACCGAACTTTTGACCACAGATCCCTGATTCGGTTAACACAGTCCTCCTGGACAGCCCGAATCTAAACGTGAGAATTCACCAAAATGAGGGTTCAAACCATAATTTATAAAAAACGGTGACCTACCGGTAGATTGATTGGTACGGTTGTTGAAAGCGAACTCCGCTAACGGTAGGGTATCACACCAGTCACTTTGCAGAGTAGAAACCAAACATCGAAGAATTTGTTCAAGCGAATGGTTGGTGCGCTCCGACTGCCCGTTACTCTCTGGGTGGTAGCCTGAGGAAAAGGACAAAGATATCCCCAACCTTTTGCAAAAAGCCCGCCAAAACTTGGCCACAAATTGTGCCCCTCCGTCAGATACAATATTCATAGGTACCCCATGTAACCGTACAATCTGTGCGAGGAAATGCTTAGCGAGAGTCTCTGCAGTAGGTAGACTTGCCATAGGTACAAAATGCGCTAACTTAGAAAACCTGTCCACAACTACCCAGATAACCGTGTTACCCCGAGAAGAAGGAAGGTTGGTAATGAAGTCCATGGACAAGTGGGTCCATGGCCTTCCTGGAATTGGCAAAGGCACCAATTCCCCGGCTGGCCGGCAATGAGAGCTCTTAGAACGAGCGCATACCCCACACGCAGCGACATGATTCTTAATATCTGAAGCCATCAAAGGCCACCAAAAAAACTCTAGCCACTGCCTCTCGTGTGGCAGAAATGCCTGGGTGAGCACTCAGTTTTGAATCATGGAACTCCCGCAGGAGCCTGGTGCGTAACTGCTGAGGAACAAACAATTTGTTTTCGGGTTTGGACCTTGGAGCTAAAGATTGAGCCCCCACAATCTCCCGCTCCAATTCCGATGACACTTCAGCTATAACGACATTGGGCTGAAGAATGGGAGACGGCGGGTCAGGGGCGGAAAGCGGCTCAAAACTACGTGATAAAGCATCAGCTTTCACGTTTTTAGACCCTGGACGAAAAGTTATAGAAAATTGAAATCTGGAAAAAAAAAGTGACCAACGGGCTTGCCTAGGAGTCAGTCTTTTAGCAGATTTGATATACTCTAGGTTTTTGTGGTCGGTGATGACTGTGATGGGGTGAGCCGCCCCCTCCAAAAAATGCCTCCATTCCTCAAACGCCAATTTGATTGCTAAGAGTTCTCTATTACCAATGTCAGAATTTCTCTCAGCCTGAGAAAATTTTTTCGAGAAATAGGCACAAGGTTTGAGGTTAGTCAGAGAAGTAGGTCCCTGTGACAACACTGCCCCACCCCAACCTCCGAAGCATCAACTTCAACAACAAACGGCTTGGATGAGTCAGGTTGAACCAGAACAGGAGCGGATGTGAAACAATTTTTCAAAGTTAAAAAAGATTGTTTGGCCGACGGGGACCAGTTCCTAACATCTGCCCCCTTACGTGTGAGATCCGTGAGGGGTTTCACAATCTGAGAAAAACCCTTGATAAACCTGCGATAGTAATTTGCGAATCCCAAGAAGCGCTGGAGTCCTCTAAGGTCCCGAGGCTGGACCCACTCCATAATGGCTTGCACCTTCTTGGGATCCATACGAAACCCCTGTGGAGAGATTATGAGACCCAAAAATGATAGCTCCTGAACGAAGAAAGAACATTTCTCCAGCTTAACAAATAAATGATTTTCCCTGAGTCTTTGAAACACAGTTTTAACATGTGATAAGTGTGAATGTCTGTCAGAGGAATATATCAGTATATCATCCAAATAGATCACCACAAAACGGCCAATGAGGTCCGAAAAAACTACATTAATGAAATTTTGAAACACAGCTGGAGCATTGGTGAGACCAAAAGGCATGACGAGATTCTCAAATAACCTCTCAGTAGTAAGAAAAGCAGTTTTCCACTCATCCCCATCACGTACTCTTATCAAATTATAAACTCCCCTGAGGTCCAATTTTGAAAACCACTTGGCCCCAGAGAGCTGGTTACAGAGATCAGGAATCAGAGGCAGGGGGTATGTATTCCTGACTGTGATTTTATTAAGTTCCCGAAAGTCGAGGCAGGGACGTAGACCGCCATCCTTCTTTTTAACAAAGAAGAACCCCGCAGCTACTGGGGACACTGAGGGCCTTATATGCCCTTTGCGAAGACTTTCAGCGATGTATTGCTTCATAGCCAGGCGCTCCGGGCCTGACAAATTAAACAAACGGGCCTTGGGCAATTTGGCTCCCGGGACAAGATCAATAGCACAGTCAAATGATCTATGCGGGGGCAGAGCCTCAGCCTCACTTTCAGAGAACACGTCCTCAAAGTCTTTCAGGTACTCCGGAATACCCTCCAGACCAACAGAAGACACTGAGACAGGTTTTGCAAGTTTCATACAATAAACAGGTTTATGGCAACAGTCGACACATTGGGATCCCCATTTAATAATCTCCCCTGATTCCCAGTCAATCACTGGGTTGTGGCGTTGAAGCCATGGCATACCCAGCACTAGCCCTGTGGGCAATTTGTCCATGACAAAACATTCCATGTCTTCCTTGTGGGAAGAACCGACCTGCAAAGAAAACCTTTTGGAAGCATAAAGAATCCCTGTTCGGGTAAGAGGGAAGAGTCGATAGCAACAATTTTAAGGGGTGTCTCCAGCCTGACTGTCCCTATCTTATGTTGGGAGACGACACAGGAACTGATCAGATTGAGAGATGAACCACTGTCCACCAATGCTGTCGAGAAAAAACGATAGTTGTCTACCAATAGTTCCACCTTTAATATGACTTTAGATCATGAGGAAAATAGTACCTGAAGGTCTGGGCAGCCTCCTCGACCGCTACCCAGACCTAGTAGTTTTCCGCCGTCTTAGATGACGGACAGGTGGGACAATCTTTTCTCCAATGTCCGGACTCTCCACAATAGAAACAGAGTTGTTTCTCCCGGCGATGTCTTCTCTCCTTCTCTTTTAGCGAGGTGGTGCCAATGTCCGTGACCTCAGTAGTGGCTCCAGTCTCTTTGCTGCCAGCAAACAGTGAGGTTTCACACTGCATGATACCCCTGGCGCATAGCCTGCGGTCCATTCGTACGGCCTGGGTTATGGCGTCCTCCAAAGTATCAGGTGGAGGATGAAGGGCCAGGGCGTCCTGGAGACGTTCAGACAGGCCTCTGCGGAATAGCCCTCGAAGGGCGGCATCATTCCAGGAGACCTCCGCTGCCCAACGTCGGAACTCCGAACAGAACCACTCGGCTGAATGTTTACCCTGACAAACAGTCATTACCATGTCCTCAGCCATACGGACCCTGTCAGGCTCATCATAGATGCGGCCCAGGGCATGAAAAAACATATCAACAGTCATCCTCTCAGGAGCAGAAGGAGAAAGAGAAAAAGCCCAGGCTTGTGGGGCCCCCCGAAGTAGGGAAATAATGACCCCCACCCTCTGGAACTCATCCCCAGAAGAGCGAGGCCTCAGGGAGAAAAAAAGTTTACACCCCTCCCTGAAGGCTCTGAACTCATTTTTATCCCCTGAGAAGTAGTCGGGCAGTTTAACTGGAGATTCAGGAGATACCAATGACACATCCTTACCACCTGTACCCAGAGACCCCGCAGCGACAGCCCCCTTTACGGTATCTATCAGCTGCTGCTGGGTCTGAGCCATCATGCGCTGCTCAACATTCAACTCCTGGAACCTTTGAGTCAGATGTTTCACCTGACCTGCTAACACCTGCATGGGATCCATGGGGATAACACTCCTAAATCTCCCCCTCAGAAAAAAAAATGTAACGGTCGTTTATAATTTCAGGGACACTGCACTGCACTTGCTCACTGAGCCAGTGCGTGCGTCCTGAGTGAACAAACTGTGACCAAGGATACCTGTATAGTAGAGCCGCAGCAGAGAAGACGTGTGTTTTCTGAGTAACAGGACCTTCCGCAGCATGTGACTGCCAAGGGGCGGAGCCGGCCACACGTCTCTCAGAGGCAGCAGTATCAGGTAGAGAATGTTTCAGGCCGAAGGACCTGCAGGCACGTGACTGCCTAGGGGCGTGGCCTAAGCTCCAGAGATCTAGGAGGTAAAGGAAAACTCCTAGAAGGGTAACTACGAAATAAAGTTACCAAGGGGCATAGACAGAATGGATGGTCAGGATAGCCAGTTCATACACATAGAGGGCGACGAAGTACAAGAGGAGCAGGCAGAGCGGAGTCAGAACGTAGCCAAGAGTCATACACAGACGGAGCAACGCAGTACAAAAGGGACAGGCAAAACTCGTAACAGATAGAAAATGAACTCGGCACTCAACTTTAGTATAGTGAGAATAAAGATTTTTATTCACAGTAGTAACACGAAACGTTTCGGTCCTATATCATGGACCTTCATCAGTCACAGATACTACTGGGAAGGGGGTTGATCCACATAGGGAAGAAAGAAAGGGCTGGATATAGCCTGTGTTGGTGGGGTGAGATGAGGAAGAGGACAATGCCTCTATTGCACTAGTAACCTGTTGTGAAGGAGTCCGGTAGTGAGGATAGGTCTCTGCATTGGACGCGGTGTCCACCGCTAGTCTGAGTGGGCACTGAGTGGGCACTCAGACTAGCGGTGGACACCGCGTCCAATGCAGAGACCTATCCTCACTACCGGACTCCTTCACAACAGGTTACTAGTGCAATAGAGGCATTGTCCTCTTCCTCATCTCACCCCACCAACACAGGCTATATCCAGCCCTTTCTTTCTTCCCTATGTGGATCAACCCCCTTCCCAGTAGTATCTGTGACTGATGAAGGTCCATGATATAGGACCGAAACGTTTCGTGTTACTACTGTGAATAAAAATCTTTATTCTCACTATACTAAAGTTGAGTGCCGAGTTCATTTTCTATTAGATACGGTTTGGGAACCTACTCTGGCACCTTCTTGGTTGTGCACACGGTTATTTTTTCAAAACTCGTAACAGAGACACAGCCAAATCAGAACCAGACAGACAAAACGAAGCACAGGCACAATGCACTGGCACAAGCACAGGGTCAGACACACTCAGCCAAAGGTCAGAGTATAAACGACAAAGGCTGGATTCACAGTGAGGCTATAAAAAGCCTCCCAGGACCCAGAAAGAGGCCAACCAAGTTAACCCTGCGACTTCCTGATCCAAGAACCCAGTAAATCATGACAGTGGCATCACAATGAGTTTGTGGAGGGTACTGTAGAGGCATGTCAGTGAGTGTGTGGAGGGTACTGTAGGGGCATCTCAGTAAGTGTGTGGAGGGCAATGTGGGGGCATCCCAGTGAGTGTGTGGAATATACTGTAGGGGCATCACAGTGAGTTTGTGGATGGTACTGTAGGGTCATCACAGTGAGTCTGTGGAGGGCACTAAAGGTTCATCACAGTGAGTGTGTGGAGGGTACTGTAAGGGCATCCCAAAAAGAGTGCGGAGGGTAGTGTAGGGGCATCATAGTGAATTTGTAGAACATACTGTAGGAGTATTACAGTGAGTGTGTGGAACATACTGTAGGGGCATCACAGTCTGTTTGTGGATGGTACTGTAGGGGCATCACAGTGAGTGTGTGGAGGGCACTATAGGGGCATCACAGTGAGTTTGTGGATGGTACTGTAGGGGCATCACAGTGAATGTGTTCGCGGGCAGGGCGGGGGCATCACCGTGAGTGTGTGGAACATACTGTGGGGGCATCACAGTGAGTTTGTAGATTGAACTGTAGGGTCATCAGACTGAGTGTGTGGAGGGCACAATAGGGCATGACAGTGAGTGTGTGGAGGGTACTGTAAAGGCATCACAGTGAGTGTGTGGAGGGCACTGCAGGGGCATCCCAGTGAGAGTGTGAAGGGTACTGTAGGGGGATTCCATTGAAGGTGTGGAGGGTACTGTAGGGGCATCACAGTGAATGTGTGGAAAATACTGTAGGGGCATCACAGTGAGTGTGTGGAGGGAACTGCGAGGGCATCACAGTGAGTGTGTGGATTATACTGTAGGAGCATCACAGTGAGTTTGTGGATGGTACTGTTGGGTCATCACAGTGACTGGAGTGCACTATAGGGGCATCACAGTGAATCTGTGGAGGATACTTTAGGAACATCTCAGTGAGTGTGTGGAGGGTACTGTAGGGAGATCACAGTTAGTATGTGGAATATATGGAATATACTGTAGGAGTATTACAGTGAGTTTCAGGATGGTACTGTAGGGGCATCACAGTGACTGCGTGAAAGGCACTATAGGGCATCCCAGTGAGGGTGTGGAGGGTACTTTAGGGGCATCCCAGTGAAGGTGTGGAGGGTACTGTAGGGGCATCACAGTGAATGTGTGGAGGGTACTGGAGGGGCATCCCAGTGAGGGTGTGGGGGGTATTGTAGGGGCATCACAGTGAGTTTGTTAATTGTACTGTAGGGCATTACAGTGAGTGTGTGGAGGGCACAATAGTGGCATCACAGTGAGTGTGTGGAGGGCACTGCAAGGGCATCCCAGTGAGAGTGTGAAGGGTACTGTAGGGGGATTCCATTGAAGGTGTGGAGGGTACTGTAGGGGCATCACAGTGAATGTGTGGAAAATACTGTAGGGGCATCACAGTGAGTGTGTGGAGGCAACTGCGAGGGCATCACAGTGAGTGTGTGGATTATACTGTAGGAGCATCACAGTGAGTTTGTGGATGGTACTGTTGGGTCATCACAGTGACTGGAGTGCACTATAGGGGCATCACAGTTAATCTGTGGAGGATACTTTAGGAACATCTCAGTGAGTGTGTGAAGGGTACTGTAGGGAGATCACAGTTAGTATGTGGAATATATGGAATATACTGTAGGAGTATTACAGTGAGTTTCAGGATGGTACTGTAGGGGCATCACAGTGACTGTGTGAAAGGCACTATAGGGCATCCCAGTGAGGGTGTGGAGGGTACTTTAGGGGCATCCCAGTGAAGGTGTGGAGGGTACTGTAGGGGCATCACAGTGAATGTGTGGAGGTTACTGGAGGGGCATCCCAGTGAGGGTGTGGGGGGTATTGTAGGGGCATCACAGTGAGTTTGTTAATTGTACTGTAGGGCATTACAGTGAGTGTGTGGAGGGCACAATAGTGGCATCACAGTGAGTGTGTGGAGGGCACTGCAAGGGCATCCCAGTGAGAGTGTGAAGGGTACTGTAGGGGCATCACAGTGAGTGTGTGGAACATACTGTAGGAGCATCACAGTGAGTTTGTGGATGGTACTGTTGGGTCATCACGGTGAGTGTGTAGAGTGCACTATAGGGACATCCCAGTGAGTGTGTGGAGGGTACTGTGGGGTCATCACAGTGAGTGTGTCAAACATACCGTAGGGGCATCACAGTGAATGTGTGGAGGGTACTGTAGGGGCATCACAGTGAGTGTGTGGAGGGTACTGTAGGGGCATCACAGTGAGTTTGTGGGACATACTGTAGGAGCATCACATTGAATGTGTGGAGGGTACTGTAGGGGCATCACAGTGAGCGTGTGGAGGGTAATGTAAGGGCATCACAGTGAGTGTGTGGAACATACTGTAGGGGAATTACAGTGAGTGTGTGGAAGGTACTGTAGGGCCATCACAGTGAATGTGTGGAGGGTACTGTAGGGCCATCACATGAGGGTGTTGGGGAGCACTTTGAGGACACTATAGTTAGTAGGGACATCATAGTTTGTGTGGGAGTGATCACAGTGGTTGCATCATAATATGTAGAGGGGTTATGGTGGTGACATGATAGTATGTGAGAGCAGAGTGGGGCCATCATAGAGTGAATAGGGGATAATATGGGTCCATCAGTATGGGGGTACTGTAGGGGCATCATAATGTATGTAGGGAGCACAGTTGTGGGTCATCACAATTAGTATGTTAGGGGCAATGTTGGCACATTCATGTGAAGGGTGCACTGTGAGGATACTATGAGGGTATCTTATTGTTTATGTACAGTGTGCACTCTGCGAGTATCAATGTGTGGGGAATCTCTGTTGTCTGGGGAAACAAATTTCAGAATATGAATTCTTTGTGTTGTCTGGACTCATAATCCCAGAGTAACGGAATGATCAGACCTGTTCGCAGTGACTATTTATAGAACATCTGTGAACTATACCCTTCACCCTTTTAATCTTCTATTTTGATACTCTAATTTGATGCCATAGGTCAGTATTGTTAGCTCAATGTGATACTGTTATAGAGTGATGTAGTAATACTTTAAATGGGCTTTCCCTACTTAAAAATTATCCTAAATGTCCCAGGGTGGAGTAATAAAAAATCGTATTCAGGTAAGATGCCCTGGTCGTATCTCAGAATCTTATAGCAATTTATTTGAATAGGTGCAGTGTCCTAATTATCCAGAATGCTTGTGTGTGTAGCCTTTATGTCCCTAAATCTATTGCAACATCACTGATTAGCAGTTTTCTGCCTATGCACAGGGAACACTAAAAGCTGCCAATCAGTGGTGTGGGTGGGGTTATATACAGATCAGCATTCCAAGCTCTGCTATATCTGCAGCAGAGAAAACTGTGATTTTAACAAATCTGCACTAGCAGCCCAGTAAGCGACACATTGCTGGAATCAGGGCCTCTGTCCTTACTTCAGGCTGCTCTCAGATTACATAGAAAACACCTGCTGATAGATTCCCTTTACGTGTGCAAGCTGTAGGCTTGGATATAAACCGTAATCACATGCAAGTCAGGTAACATGGCCTCCATCGCTTCCTGGCAGATCTCAGATCCTGCACATTCCAAATATGTTCTACCAGCAATTATTTTCCTCCTTAAAAATAAAAAATAAAGAATTTGATTGGCAATTGGCCTTATTTCAGACTATGAATGTGCGGTAATAGCATCTGAAAAGCACTTTGTTGATTTCCTACTGTAGACATACGGGTATAATAGCTGATTTGTCAGACCCCATAAATCCAATGTCATAGTCATAGACAGGAGGGCAATGAAGAGAAAATTGAATGTTTTTTTGTTGATGAGGGCACATGTAAAAATGGAATGTATTGCATCTCATTATTATCCTTTCTTATAAAGGCTGTCTGACATTTGTAGAATTCAGTTATTGCCATCTGTAATGGGATGTGAAAGAACATTTACGGAGAATTTGGCTTTTCCTCTTTTTGTTCTGTTAGTAGCATGAACTATTTAAAGGGGCGCTCCAACACAGGACACTAGCTATGGCATTATATCTGATTCCCAGGCTTGCACAGCAAATAAGATGTACTTTTCTGAGCTTCATCAACAGACCATGAGCGTTCTGAATCTCCTTCAGTCTCGTGGTTTGTGGAGCATGAGCACAGTCTCGTGGTTTGTGGAGCATGAGCAGTGATCACAAGACATCAGGACATGAACACTAGAATTCACTGTATAAGGCCAGGAACTGCAGAATTGTACACTTATATCCATCAGTGATAGAGAGCTCTGTCATCTTATCCTGTGCTGGGGCATGCTGAGCTGTCAGTGTCACGATCTCCACACTATTCTTGTCAGCTAGGTTATTATTGTGTGGAGGTTGTCAGTCTGTTTTGGTTGTGCTGGGTCTGTGCTACAATCATCTGTGTTCACTTCCCTTGATTAGTCCTCTACTTAAGCATGCTAGCGCCTCCATTCAGTGTCAATCGTACACTTGCTGCTACCTGTGTAAGACTGAGCCCTCTGTGCACTGTGCCTGACCCTGCCTGACTTTATTCCCTTTTCCGGACTTAGACTCTTTGCCTGTGACCCAACTTCTCTTGTGCCTGTTCACTGTAAACTATCTTATCTTTCTGGTTTTCCTGACCTCGGCTCATGTATTGGATTTCGTCTCTGACTACCCCCTATTGTACTGCGCCATTTCCTAGACCTGACCTTGGATCGTTTGCCCTCCCTTTACTTATTCAGTAAGTAGTGTATATTATATCATTATCTGTTATTATAGTCTATCTCTCCACTTCTGGGACTATTATTATAGTGAGTTGCGTCACATTACGATTGACCATTACATTTTTTCTTTTTTCCTACCTGGATCCGTTACGTACTTTGTGTGATAAGGTGGCGAATCTGACTCAGTTAGTCGAAGATATGGCCTTGGAACAACACAAACTGGCTTCTTCAAGGCTCAGTTACAGGGCCAGATTTCTGGTACTTTTACTGCCCCTCAGAATCTCTCTCCTCAGACCGCTGTCATAACTTCTGAACCATCTAACATATCTTTGAGCCCCCTAAACCTGTTATAGCACTCCCTGACAAATTTTCAGGGGAAAAAGACCAGTTCAGAATTTTCAAGGAGAGTTGTAAATTATTGTTTACTTTGCGCCCTCGGTCATCAGGGAATGAGTCACAGCAGGTGGAAATTATAATGTCACTTTTGCGGGGGGGGGGGGTGGATCCTCAAACCTGGGCATTTTCTCTACCTTTGCTTGCTCCTGAACGTCTTTCTGTGGACGCCTTTTTTGATGCATTAGGACAGATCTGTGACGAACCTGACAGGGTCAAGGTGGCAGAGACAAGGATCGTGAACCTGACACAGGGGAACCGCACAGCAGAAGACTATTGTACTGAGTTCCTGTGGAATGACGCAGCTCTCAGATGCCAATTCCTCAGGGTCTTTCAGAGTCTGTAAAGGACGCTCTGACTGTATTTGCTACACTTGGTTGTTTGCTGGATTCCATGACTCAGGCTATCCGCATGGATCGGAGGATACGGGAGAGACGTGAGGTCCAACAAGAGGTTCCATTTTGTTTAACTAGCCCGGTTCATTCACCTGAGGTGGAACTTATGGAGGTCGTTGCTGCCAGATCAAGGATTAATGAGAGGAGACGCCGTCGGGAACTCGGACTTTGTCTCTATTGTGGCTGAGCTGGACATTTGTTAAAGGATTGCTTGGCACGAACTGCAGCAAACAAGCCGTCGGGAAACGCCTAAGTCTGGGTGATTGTTGAGGAGGTCACTCAGACTTACAGGTACCCTTTCACTCCTCCGATAAACTGTTGTTGAATGCTGAACTTCGTTTTCAAAATCAGTGTCTGATAATATTTGCCTTTATTGACTGCAGATCTGCGGCTAATTTCATTGATTCGGACTTGTTCTGAAGTTAGAATTAGGGACAGTTAAGCTAGAAAGCCCTATTCAAAGAAGAAATATCATTCTTGGGTTTCATTTTGTCAGCCTCCGGGTTTAAGATGGATCCTGGGAAAGTTCAGGCCATCATCGATTGGGTTCAACCCAGCGACCTCAAGGCTCTGCAGTGTTTTTTAGGGTTCGCAAATTATTACAGAAAATTTTATTAGAGGATTTTCTCAGTCATCAAGCCTCTTACGGACCTCACTCATAGAGGGGCGGAGCTAAGGGTTTGGTCGCCAGAAGCGGTTGGGGCTTTTGAAAATTTGAAGAAATGTTTTATGTCTGCTACTGTTCTTGTTCAACTAGACCTCCAGAGGCCGTTCATTGTGGAGGCAGATGAGACTTTAACCTGCGACCATGTGCCTTCTCTAAAAAATTTTCTCCTGCTGAAAGAAACTATGATGTCGAGAGTTACGGCAGTCAAGTTTGCGTTTGAAGAATGGAGGCATTTTTTGGAAGGAGCTGTTCATCCAGTCACCGTGGTGACTGATCACAAAAATCTAGCTTACACTGAATCTGCCAAGCGGTTGACACCTAGACAGGCCCAATGGTCTTTATTTTTTTCCCGATTTAATTTTTCTATTAAGTTAAGACAAGGGTCTAAAAACGTGAGGGCGAATGCCTTTCTCATAGTCTTGATTCTGTGTCTTCTCCAGAACCTCCAATCTCCATTCTTCCTCAGGGCATTGTTGTTGATGTGGTGTCCTTGGAGCTGGAAGCCGAAATCCGTACTGCTCAGTCCTTGGCTCCTTCCAATACACCTGAATGCAAGCTGTTTGTCCCTGTTTATCTCAAATTACGCCTTTTCAAGAATTCCATGATTCTGTGTTAAGTGGTCATCCTGGGTCACTGCCACCCAGAAGACAGTTGCTAGACACTTTTGGTGGTCTGCTATGCATAAGGATATTAGAGATTTTGTGTCAGCTTGTGAAACTTGCTCACGGCCAAGGTACGGCATGGCCAGCCGGCTGGGGAATTGGCTCCTTTGCCAATTCTGGAAAGACCATGGACTTATTTGTCCATGGATTTCATTTCAGATTTACCACTGTCTGGAGGGATGACTGCTATTTGGGTGGTAGTCAATCGCTTCAGCAAACAAGCTTACTTTGTCCCATTATCTGGGTTACCCAAAGCTGGAACTCTCTCCAAACTTTTTATTATTCATATGGTACGATTGCATGGGATTCCTCTAAATATTGTATCTGATAGAGGTGTACAATTTATCTCTAGATTTTGGAATTCTTTCTGCAGAAAATTGGGGATTGATTTGTCCTTTGCTTATCACCTTTAAACTAATGGTCAGACAGAGAGGACAAATCAGTCTTTGGAGCAAATTTTAAGATGTTTTGTCACCGATCAGTGGGAGAATTGTTCATTTCTTCCTCTGGCTGAGTTTGCCTTTAACAGTCGGGTTAATCAGCCCACGGGGACATTGCAGTTTTTATGTAATTTGGGGTTTCATCCTCATTTTGGTGAGTTCTCCAGGATAAGTTCTGGGTGCCCTGGGGTGGATGTCGCCATTCAAGAACTAGGGGATGTCTGGAGGGAGGGTAAAAAGAACATTGGAGTGGCTCAGCATTGGCAGAAGCGGAAGGCTAATAGGAGGCGCTCGTCAGGGGCCGTCTTCAAAGTAGGAGATAAGGTATGTCTATCTTCCAAGAATATTAGATTGAAGATGCCCTCACTGAAGCTGGGTCCTAGATTCATTGGTCCGTATGAAATTCTGGAGGTGGTCAATCCAGTTGCCTTCCGATTAAAACTACCTCGGTCTTTCCGTATTCCTAATGTGTTCCACAAGTCGTTGTTGAAGGAGTTTATTCCCCCTGCTCTGTCTTCCTCACCCTCCGCCATCTCTGGTGTCTATTGAGGGAAGCTTGGAATATGAGGTACAAAGGATCATTGATTCCCGAATGGTCTAGAATTTCCTTCAATATCTGGTACATTGGAAGGTTGTACGTACCTGAGGAACGGTCCTGGATACCAGCTCATTCTGTAAGGGCTGATCAGTTGGTCTGGGCCTTTCATCAGGGGTTTCTTTTATTTATTTTTTTTATATGTGCTGGCTGGACATACTTTTATGGGTCTGCAACTCAGGAATAGAGCGGGGGGATATCTGACCCTGCACTAGGACTAGACTCGATCCCCATAATGGAGCAGGCGACCTATTCCTTGCGAATAGACCCACCGGCGATCCTAGTCTAGACTCAAGCGAAGACCTGAAGGTGGGGAAGGGAATCCCTAAAAGATCTAGGGACTGGGAACAAAACACTGGTTAACCTCCTAGCAGGGAAATAGAGGAAGCTGCAGAAACAAAAGGAAAAAACAAAAAGACTAAGCAAGCAGAACTAGAGTTCCCAGAACTGCACAAAGTATAGCACAAAGCTATCAAGACTCCAAGCCAGAACTCAAGCGGATTAACACTGATGTCCAGCAAGGACTGGGAGGCAGGTGCAGGGTAATAAAGGGTGATATAATCACCAGACCAATGACAAGCACAACACCAGGGAAAAAAGACCAGCAGCCAGAAACCACAACAAGATGGCGGATGTTCAAACTGAATTGATTCTAACAGCAGCCCACTCTCAGGTTGTGGAGAGAAGGCATCGGCGTGATCTTGGACTTTGCCTTTATTGTGGTTGTGCTGGATATTTTTTCAAAGACTGCTCGATATGCCTTCAAGCCAGCAAGCCGTCGGGAAACATCTAAGTCTGGGTGATATTCGAGGAGGTCACCCATACTTCCAAGTAGCCTTTTGCTTCTCAGATAAAGTATTTCTGAATGTGAAACTTTGTTTTCAGAACCTGTGATTATCTGCTCTTGCTTTCATGGACTGTGGCTTTCATTGATTCTGGACGGGTTCTTAAATTAGAATAGGACAGTTAGATTGAGTAGACCCATTCAAATTGTAGCAATTGACAGGACACTGATATTTCAGAACTTAGTCCAGCTGGTAACAGAGGAACTCACACTTAGAATGGGAACTCTTCACTCTGAGTTCATCTCCTGCTATGAGTTGGATAATTTATCTGCTGGTTGGTGTTGGGATTTCCATGACTGCATATCCATAATCCTGTTATTGATTGGTGTCGGATATTGTTAAATGGAGTTCCTACTGTCATAAGGAATATCTTGGCTGTGCACAAATTTGCTCCGCTAGTGGATCGCCCGCCAGGGCAGTGGGGATATTCAGTACTGGGCCGCTTCTTAAAGGAGCAGTGTCACAGCAGCAGTGACCCAGTCCGTGGCCCTGGGTGTCCAATAAAAGGGGATGATGATGAAAAAGGGGAAAATAAAGAATTTGTAATAAAATGTTCGTGAAGCCACCTGTGGTACTCTGCAATAAAGATGTTAGCCGACAATGCAGATTCAGTCCACTGGGACAGTTGTTGATGTAGCAGAGTTGGTTCAGCCCTCCACAGGCAGGACTATGTCCCAGGGCAGTTAGGATATTAAAGATAATGTTGGAGGTGAATGTGGTGCAGGGCAGGTGACACAGGAAAGATTCAGAAGACACAACAGAGTGCAGTTTCCTTTACCGTTTACTGAGCTTTGCAGGTATAGTCCGGGACTCAGGTTACAGATGGTTCTGGAGTCAGCCAGCCCGAAAGCAATTTGGGAATCTCCTTATTCAGGTGGGTTGTGAGGCCTCCTTTCTAGCGCTATTCTCTGAGGTACTTTCTGCTGTAGACTCTATTCAAGTTCCTCTCTCTGTCTGCTACTTAGGTAGAACTCCACTCGCATGACAGGCAACTGTAGCCTGCTTCAGGGATCGCTCCTATCTGGCGTCTCTGGCTCATACGTGCTGCTGTGTCATCGAGTATCAGTAGGGGACAGAGGATCTGCAGTCTTCTGCCCTCCGGATTCTGTGGCTGGGGCTTTAGTACCCACACAGCCTCAGGCTCCGGGGCCCGGTCTCTGGTGCTCAAGCCTGCGGGTGAGCTCATCTATAGCTCCTGTCCCCCAGCTCTTCTCCACATGTCCTGTCTCAACCTCGCTCAGGCACTAACTAACTACTCACTTCCAGCTTCTGACCAGAGAGTAGCTCTCCTGAAGTCAGGTTAGAGCTCCCTCTGCAGGCCTGGAGCAGGAACTGTGTTGTATGCTGAAACTACCTGTTAAGGGGATTCCTTCTTTGCTTCCAGGCATGACATTACTCCTGGAGGGAGGCAAGGCTATTGTGGCAACCGAACTCCTGGTGTGCCTCATTAGTCTGGAGGGTCTGCCGGCTTACCTGAATGACTTCGGAGATGTGCTCTTGGAGAAAGAGGCTGAGATGCTACCTCCTCATCGTCCTTACAATAGTGCTATAAATCTTTTTCCTAATGCCAAATGGACTAAAGCTCTCCATTTGGCAAAGTTGGGCCCGAAATTCATTGGCCCTTATGAGATTTTGGAGGTAGTAAAGCCAGTTGCCTTTAGATTAAAGCTTCCTCAGTCCCTTCGTGTCGCAAATGTTTTTCACAGATTCCTGTTAAAGTTTGTTCCTTCTGGGTTGTCTATCTCTTCCCCTCCTCCTCCTGTTGGTCCCCCTGACCTTGTCTCTGTTGGTGGAGGTTTGGAGTACAAGGATCGTGAATTATCAGACAGTCCGAAAATCTCTCCAATATCTTGTTCACTGAAGGGCATACGGACGCAAGGAGAGACCCTGGGTTCCACCTCATTCGGTGAAGGCTGGTTGGAGCTTTTCATCGTAGGTTTCCTTAGAAACCTCGGGGTCTAGTGCCTCCCCCCCTTAAAGACTGAGTACTGTCACTATTCCACAGAGTGTGTGGGACTCAGTGATGGACAGCTGTCATCCTATCCTGTGCTGAGCTGTCAGTGCTTTGACAGCTCGGTTGACCTATCTGACAGGGAGGTGCAGAGACTTCCACAGGTGCTCTCTGTTCTTGGTAATTGCCCGGCTATTTAGGTGAGCTGTCTGGCCCAAATCACTGCTAGTCAAAAGCTTATTCTAAGCTTGTGCTCTCTAGTATGTGTTCACTTGATCCCTGTGCTGTAAGTTCTGATCTTCTGCTGCTGACCTTTGAACCGTGTTCTGACTACCCGTTTGTTATTGCCCCTTAGCTTATCCGCTATTTCTCTGGTATTCTGACCCTGGAATTTGACCTGACTTATGACTTTGTATTTTACCCTGGTCTACTACGTGCTCTTTTGGTATTATCGGCAAACTTTGATTTTGCTGACTCATGGCCTGTCTGTGGGCTGTGACTAGTGTCACACCTCCCTTTTCTGCCAGTCATTGCACTAGTTAACCATCTACTGCAGAATGCAACATAAATTTATAAATTTATAGCTGTCAACCACTAAGCTCTCCATAGTGCTGTACTACCATATAGCTCCTCATCAACTCAGTCTACCACCCCTCTCATTCCCTCCAGTGCTGCACCACCCTACATCGCTGCCCTTACCTGTCTCTACCATCTTACACATTTCCTCTGTTGTAGCATCCTATATCTTCTCCCTCATCCCCTCCACAGTGCTGCACCACCCTACATCTTCTCCTTCATCTCTTCTTACCACCCGATCCATACTCTTCACAGTTGTGCACCACACTACATCTCATGCTCATCTGTCCTACCACGCTACCCATCCTTTCCATTCTGTTAATGATATAAGGCTAACATCCTCCGTAATCTGGACCGCACATGACTATTCTCATTCTGTGGCAGGTCTCTGGAATGCATTACCTCAAATATCAGGTCAATTATCAGTATCCACAATTTTAACAATGCCCTAAAAACACATTATTTTGTTCACTAATCTAATTATTCTCCATTTCCTCTTCCCTATATTTTCCTCAGAATCTTTTCCCTTTATTCAACAGTACTCTACACTCCTTGCACTCAATAGTTCCTTATATTTTTGCGTTCACAGATATTAGCTGGTGATCGGCTCATGCAGCTTCATGTGTTTTACCTAATGGCAGAGCGCTAGGGGTAAGGCAGCCATTGTGCTTCATAACCATAGAATAATACCCCCTGAGAGCCTTCTAGCATAAAAAGTCCCCCAGGTGCTCTTTGTGGTAAGTATTAATGACCCATTTGTGCCAACCCAAAAAATATTTATTTTGTGCCTTCCTTGTTGAATAATTTTGGTACATCAGCCTCTCCTGGGAATCTTCTCAGTTGCTGGATTGGACTATTGTGTAGCCATTTCCGTTAACCTGTATGTTTCAATAACGTTTTGCAATTCTAATTCCCTTTGTCTAATACAAATTTTTGTTGGTCCTATTATCCAATAACTGATGGCACCTGTAGGACTTCCATGCCATTAGTCTCCGACTTTGCACCTGTTTGTCGTGTACTTTTCATGCAGGGACCATAGCGGGAAGCGGCCACCGTCACATCATTACAATATTCCCTTTGTCTGCAGTATGTGTAGTTATAACGGATGCTGTGTTCTACAGTATAATAACTGATTATTATCAGTACATAGTGACAGAGTGAATACCTTTTTACTGACAAGCTCTCTCTGGGAGTTTAATTGGTGGGCTATTGTCCCAAGGCAGGACCACCCATCCTCCCCACGTAGCTCTAACCTTTCTGTATCCTCCTCCATACTCTGCATTCATCCTTGCACCTTGGCTGGTAACAGCTACAGCTTGATTAATGGTGTATTTTTATCTGACAGTAATTTCAGTGAAATCACATTCCAGGTGCCACCTCAGTCTCTTATTATTTCCTGCCCACTGCAAGATTTCTCAGCAGCTGGGTGAATGGGATGCTGTGTGCTCACACCCACTCCATTGACACATTTATAACGTACTCCTAGTTTTATCAGTAATGAGTCCAGAAAAGTTGATTTCTACGCCATATAGTGTTCCCTCGGGATGTCCTGTCTTGAACTTGGATTTCCAAGTTCTTCCGTCATTGTGTGTATCCTCCACGTGACCAGTCTTCTTCTTTCATTTATGTACCACCATCTTCTGTAATGGTATGTCCAAAATTACATAAAGCTTCAGTATGATCCTTTTCGCTTGTCATGGATGAGCAAACACATTGCTGAACTTTGGTTTTGCTAAAAGACTTCTGAGATGTTAAGTCAAAGTCCATCATTGATCATCTTGACTTCAGTCTAGTCTTTGGTTCATCAAGTGTAAGGTCAACTCCATTCCAATTTACATTGGTAGATAAAATTGACTTTTCTCGACTTTTCAGGAGTCTTAACTAAATTTCACCAAATTTCAAAGACTTGTTTACTCATCCATAAGGACTGAAAAAACTACCATTGTTTCTGGGCAGAATTTTGTCCTTGCTGGTCCTTCACAACTCTACAGTATCCTATCTAGAACTTTCAACCATATCTCTGTTACAGTCCTTCTTCAATACACTGTTCTAATAATTAAGGCTATCTAGTATCTTCCTTTCTGTCAAATTTGAGAATTACCGTATTCTGTTTGATGTTTGATGATTTTTGCTGTGTTCCCAATTCTATAAAATGCAATTTTCCTATTTTCTTATTGCAGGAAATCGGGTTGCACATAGGATGGCTCTTTGCTCTATCTGGGAAAACGCTCTGTTACGCACGTGGTTGTGAACCACTCTGCCACAGTCCGGCGAGAGTCTGCAGGTATGTAACTAAGCTTACACCTGATTCTTCAAGTGTGGTTAGACTTGAGCCCAGGTGGACGCTGGGTTCTACTCAAGGATAGACCCCGGAGCCATGGCAACCTACCCCCCAAAGGAGCAGGGAAGAAGTACTGTTCAGTAACTGGTTAGCAAAAGGGAGACGTTTGGTAAGCAGATGTGGAATCAGGCACAGGCAGGACAGGTACAGGAACACGGGATAGCCACAAGTACAGGATCACAGTTGTAGGTTCACAGGTGCAGGTTCAGATGGATCAGGAACAGGGCTAGGCACAGGCAGAACAGGTTCAGGTAAAGGTACAGCAGGATGGACAGGATTAGATGCAGATGGGAGGACAGGGTTAGGTAAATGGAATGGACAAGATCAGATTCAGAGTGCACAGGTGCAGGGACCTTACAACTGGGTAACAGGAAACTCTCTGATACTAATGTTGCTAAGGGACTTCCCATTTAGGTAAGTTGTCTTAAATACACAATGTCTCCCAGCAGTTGGCTGGGGGCATTTTCAGAAGCACGCACGGCCCCTTTAAAAAGCAGGGAGCATTGCAATGTCCACTCTCCAGTCAGGTACAGGTCACCAAGACAGTGACTTTTCTGCTGGATGGCATCTAGGAATGCAGTTTATCAACTAACACAGAAAATGGAAACATCTCTCATCAACTTTGTCATAGAAAAATTAAGATCTATAAAACCTCTAGGAGAAAGATGACAAGCTAAACCCCTTTTGGGAGTAGGATCACATGTTTAACATATGGGAAGAGTAAATTACGTATAGCTAAGTGACAAAAACTAATTAAAATCTCCTATGAAGCAGTGATCCCCTGCAGTGCTGTGGTGATTAAAACAAGATATCTATTGTGGGAAACAGGAATAGAGTCTAAGATTTGTGATGCAAGAGGCAGAAGCAGCTATTATGAAAGAATCCCTCCAACTGTGGTGTCTCCGTTGGTCAGATATGAATACTGTGGTTTGTGTTGATCTAATATTTCTGAGATATATATTTTTAGCTTCGTAGCAAAGGGACCATCGTGAAGCACTCATCGCTGTGGGGCCACTGGAATCCCTCCAAATGACTAATGGCCTGATGATGCTTCATCTGTCATATTTGGGGTCTATGTAATGGTAAGATCACGACAGCAATGTCTAATGCCGGGGATCTCTCTCTGCATGTTGAAACCTTTTTCCTGTCTGGTCAATGGGGGTTAATCTCAGTTTTTGGCTGCTGGTGTAATTGCATTGCTTGACTTGTCAGGAGAAAGGTGGAGTCCACTCCTATGATCCTTTAAAAGGCCACATTAGGCCTCAGCTGGTGTTGGTAATATTGCTTCCTTTGGAAACCAACCAAGCTGGAGCCAGGTGCTGCTGAGAGCAGTCGTACTTCAGTTGCTTCCCTCATCTGGTGCCTTATAACTCTGCTGTGTGGAGCATTACAGCAGAAAAAGCTAAGTGTTTTTGTTTAGTTGATTTAACCCCTAGGTGTCTGTCTTTCCTTTGGTTGTTTTGTGTTATTCACATTATTCCCTGTCTCACCTCCTGGGGAATGGGGTTGGTGGGTTTAGCTCAGGGCTAAACAGGAGACAGGGACAGGTCGGTGACTTGGGCCTCGCTACCTTTAAGCGTACCCCCAAGTTAAGGAAAGACAGGTCCTCCCTTAGCTTTAGGGGTAGTTCAGGGGCCCAGGTTCCTCGTCCCCTGAATTCCTTCAACTGCCCCGTGACAGATGAGAGCATCCCACAATTTGACCCCATGAGGTCATCAAGGGGAGGTGTGTGGGCATAGTTTAGGGGCTAATAAAAAGCAAAACCTGGATCTGGATCAATGGTCAGTTCAGGAAGTTACAGCTTGATGTGGTTATGTCCATTCTCCTAAGGAGTACCTCCCTCTGCTAAGCTGTGAGCCAATTTACTTGTCTCAGATTTAGTAAGTTTTATTTTATGTAACTGTAAATATTGTATTGTTCCCATTTTGCATCATCTTGTTTTTTTTTGTTTTTTTTTAAGCACTGCCAATCTTTCTGGATTAAAGATAAAATTTAATAGTTCTTTTCCTCTTGCTCTGCAAACCGCACCCCGAAGTCATACGCTATATGTAACAATTGTCCAATCAGCCTGTAAAATGATTGGTGGCAGGTAATCTCTCATGGGTTATTATGTGTGTGTGTGTACACAGTGAAGGAAATAATTATTTCATCCCTTGCTGATTTTGTAAGTTTGACCACTGACAAAGACATGAACAGTCTAAAATTTTTAGGGTAGGTTAATTTCAACATGAGAGATAGAATATCAAAAAATAAATCCAGAAAATCATATTGTATAAATTATATGAATTTATTTGCATTTTGCAGTGAGAAATAAATATTTGATCCCCTACCAACCATTAAGAGTTCTGGCTCCTACAGACCAGCTAGATGCTCCTAATCAACTTATTACCTGCATTAAAGACAGCTGTCTTACATATTCACCTTTATAAAAGACTCCTGTCCACAGACTCAATTAATCAGTCAGACTCTAACCTCTACAACATGGGCAAGACCAGACAAATGGAGTAAGCCATAAACCACTGAAAATTATCAACTAGACAAATGTATTTATACAAAAAATGACAAACAATATTAAAATAGAGAACATGTACCATAGTGTAATGAACGCATATAAAGGAGAAGTGGAGGTAGGTAAGGAGTGAAGACAGACACAAATCAAATAGTGCTGCTTCTCTTGGTCCCATTATCTAAATAAGGCAGCATACATCAGTGCACCATCAATAGTAGAAGGGAGATAAGCTCAAAGAGTAAAGTGCATAAGGTAATAAAGCCTATCCAGGAGACATCATGTCTGGTTACCCATAGTCAGTCAGAACTGCTGTTACCCTCCTCACAGCCCTTGACGCGCGTTTCGCCCACCTGCTTTATCAAAGGGGTTGATAGAATTTCCAGCCTCACAGGTTTAAATATGTGCTGCTGATGTAGCGCTGATGATTACTGCGCATGCGCCCCAGACTCCGCACATCCGGTCACCTCGTCCACCACCGTCGCAACATTGTGCACATACGGGTGAACTTGCAACCTATGACGTCACAGAGCATGCACACAATGGTTAGAACTCGTTAACATGTACGCGTTATTGTCGCCGCCAAAGAAGTGTCTGATGTTTTGACACTTAAAACGTTACAAAGACATTTCAGGGCCTTTCACAGGTCCAATTTCAGTGGCTTAAAGGAGGATTGTCACCCTCGACACTATGTCCCCGAGAGGCCTTGATAAAAAAACTCAGTTTTGTTCCTTTTTTGTGATCTGTCCCTGCCTGTACCCACTCCCGGCTTTCCTTTATTATTTACTTACTAGATGGAGGCCCGATGCTATCGCATCGGGAGGACGGCAATCTCATGATGGGGCAGGCTTTGCAGTGTTGAGAATCTCTCCCCCCATGTGCTCACCCACCTATCCACTCTTTCTTTCCCTATGTGCTGACTTCTCCCGTCTGTGCTCTCTTCTTTGACCTGTCTACCCCATGTGCTATCCCCCTTGTCTGCTGTCTCTCCCCTTCCTGTTGCAGAGGATACATTTTGTGAAGTAAAATATCTGTTAAAAACAGTCAGTGAAATATTTTACTTCACAAAATGAATCCTCTGTGATCCCCTGCTGTAATGTCAGTATTGTCTTTTGCTTCCTCTCCTGCCCAGGAAATGTGGTATGCGCCGTACACGGTCAGACACAGACAATTTTTAAAATTAACTTTGTTGTAACCGGCCTCCTCTGCCTGTATACATGTCGAGCATCTGCCGCCAGGATCAGCCGAATAATTCACTGCGCCTGCGTGAATTTCAGTAAATCAGACCGCCGCCATCTTTGTGCAGACAGATAGCGGCGTTCACGTTAAAACTGCGCATGTACCCCTTCTGTACAAAGATGGCAGTGGTCAGTGAATCATTTGGCTGATCCCGGTGGCAGCGTGTTCCCGACGGTGTTCCGCTGGTGGTACTGCGCAAGAGGCTGCGTACGGCATATACAGTGTGTGTATGTGTTGTGCGTACGGCATATACAGAGTGTGTGTGTGTGTGGTGGTGCATACGGCATATACAGAGTGTGTGTGTACGGTGTATAAAGTGTGTGTGTGGTGCGTACGGCATAAATAGAGTGTGTATGTGGTGCGTATGGCGTATACAGTGTGTGTGTGGTGCGTATGGTGTATACAGTACGTGTGTGGTGCCTGCGGTGTATACAGTGTGTGTATGTGGTGCGTACGGCATATACAGAGTGTGTGTGTGGTGCGTACGTCGTATACAGTGTGTGTGTGTGTGTGTGTGTGTGGTGCATACGGCGTATACAGTGTGTGTGTGTGGTGCGTACGGCGTATAGTGTGTGTGTGGTGCGTATGGCGTATATAGTGTGTGTGTGTGCGTACGGCATATACAGTGTGTGTGGTGCGTACGGCATATTCAGTGTGTGTACGGCGTATACAGAGTGTGTGGCGCGACGGTGTTCCACTTTTGGTACCGCGCAAAAGGCTGGTACCACCAGCAGTTTCCATATTGAGACACCCATCCCTTGAGTGTCCCAATATGGCGGTCGGTGAACTACCGCCGCTTGGAATTCTGGGATCCGGACACATCTGGATGGAACAGGATGTGAAGACATTACAAGGTAAGTATATATTAGATATTTCCACCTTATTTTACAGTTGTATGCTCTGTGGTTTTTCTGTAATTTGGATCTTTAACTGATGTTTTGTCTTTAATATATTCATTGGCTATTTGTATATGTGTTGTGACATCTGGACGTCCTCTTGAATTTGCTATGCACACTGGATATGCCTCCTTTTACCCCCTGTCTGGTTGAGTGACGACAATGATTTGATTATGATGATATCTTTACTGTCGGCTTTATGAATATTGCCACACAAGCAAGGACCATCAGCGATGCCTCTTTTTTATGATTTTTTCACCCATGGAGTTTAATTATGTCTGATTTATGGACGTTTAATCCTTTGTGATTATTGACTAGTATTATTTTACCTATCCAGTCATTTTTTTATTTATCGTATATACTCGAGTATAAGCCGACCCGAGTATAAGCCGACCCCCCAAATTTTTCCACAAAAAACTGGGAAAACTTATCGACTCGAGTATAATCCTAGGGTGGAAAATGAGGCAGCTACTGGTAAATTTCAAAAATAAAAATAGATACCAATAAAAGTAAAATTAATGTAGGTTAAATCTCACAGTCAGAGAACAATTCCATGGAGGTGTGGTCGGGCATGAAACAGCTAACTGGGTTTAAGGGAAAGCCGGAGCATGGGGAAGTGGATCTGCCCTGGGCTAATGAAATGAACGAGTTTTTCAACAGATTCACCAACACAAGCACAGTGTCATCAGAAATGGGGGATGGATCCGGGAAAAGATCTGCAGCATTGACATTGGGGGATAAGCTGCCTGCTTTCACTGTCTCCCAAAGCGACATGAGAAGACAGTTTAGCAGACTTGTTATTGGCAAAGCAGCTGGGCCTGATGGCCTCAGCCCACGTGTCCTCAGAGCATGTGCAAACCAACTGTGTACTGTCTTCCAGCACCTGTTTAACTGGAGCCTTCAATCACAGGGTGTACCAGAACTGTGGAAGACCACCTGCCTGGTGCCAGATCCTAAGACCACTTTTCCAACTTCCCTACACGACTATCGTCCAGTGGCCTTAACATCGCATGCTATGAAGTCGTTGGAGAGAATAATACTCGCCTACTTGTGCCCGAGGGTGAGGACCTACACTGACCCCCTGCAGTTTGCGTACCAGCAGAGATTGGGGGTGGATGATGCGGTAGTGTCTCTGCTACATACAATGCATTCGTTCTTGCAGTGCGCGCCATGTTCTTTGACTTCTCTAGTGCTTTCAATACCCTACAGCCGCTCTTACTACAGAATAAGTTGACTGATATGGAGGTAGATGAGGGGATGGTGAACTGGATAAGTGACTACCTGACGGACAGGCCGCAGTTTGTAAGGATGGGGGAGGTGGTATCTGGCAGTGTACGGAGCAGTGTTGGAGCCCCTCAGGGTACAGTGCTGTCACCCTTCCTCTTCACATTGTATACAGCTGACTTTCAATATAAATCTGATTTTTGTCACCTCCAAAAATTCTCAGATGACTCCGTGATTGTAGGGGGCATTGTGGGGGACCGGGGGGAGGAGGAATATAGAAGTGTGGTTTCTGACTTTGTGGATTGGTGTCAGACTAACGGTCTAGAACTAAATGTGAAGAAAACCAAGGAGATGGTGGTGAGTTATAGAAGGAAAAAGGAGGATTACTTACCGATCACCATTGCAGGCCAGGAGGTGGAGATGGTTGAGAGCTACAAATATTTGGGGGTTCACCTTGACAGTAAACTTGATTGGAGGTGTTATACAGAAAAGGTTTACAAGAAGGGAATGAGCAGACTGTACTTTCTGCGGAAGCTCAGGTCGTTCAATGTGTGCAGTAAAATGCTGGAGATGTTCTACCAGTCCATTGTAGCAAGCGCCATCTTTTTTGCTATCATTTGCTTGGGCAGTAGTGTGCAAGTATCTGACGCTAATAAGCTCAACAAACTTATCAAGAAGGCAAGTGCAGCTGTTGGCCTCCATCTTGACTCTTTTGAGGAGGTATTGGAGGTTAGAATTCAGAAGAAGTGTAGGGCTATAATGAACAATAATACACACCCACTATACGAGCTGTTCTTGAAGCAGAAGAGCACATTCAGCAGCCGTCTAATCCTACTAATGTGCAAGAAGGAGAAATTCAGGAAATCGTTTGTACCTACTGCTATGGGGATGTATAATAATTTCCTAAGGGTGGTAGAAAATAATGAATGATGGCTGATGTACTAATGTCAATTAACATTGTCTTATATACACCTGAACTACCCACTTTTATTTATTATGCAATGTTGGTATACCTGTGCAAGATTTGTGTCCTAATATTTTATGTACTGCTCTTTGTATTGCTGCTGTAATACTGTAATTTCCCCCGGGATCAATAAAGTGTATCGTAGTCGTAGTCGTATCGTAAATGTTTTTGAATATTGAATCAGGAGCCCCATATAATGCTCCATAGATTATGCCCCATATGCTGCTCCACAGATTATGCCCCAAATGCTACCCCATATATTATGCCCCAAATGCTGCCCCATATATTATGCCCCATATGCTGCCCATATATTATGCCCCATATGCTGCCCCATAGATTATGCCTCACAAGATGATCCATAGATTATGCCCCATATGCTGCCCCATGTATTATGCCCCACAAGATGCTCCATAGATTATGCCCCATATGCTGCCCATGTATTATGCCCCACAAGATGCTCCATAGATTGTGCCCCATATATTATGCCCCATATGATGCTCCATGTATTATGCCCCACAAGATGTGTCGCACCGCCTTGTGAGATGCAGAGCCCAGTTTCTCGGAGGATGGTTCAGTCACGGTGGCTCCTATGGCTCTAACAATCCCTAGGTTAGGTGGCAATTATAAAGGGGAAGATAACTGATATATGTGACTGTGAGTGATGTTGATGCCCGCAAGGTGTGAGGCCGCAGACAAAAGAATCATACACCGGGGGTCCTGTGCAAATTTGAATGCTGAACTTTACTGAAGATTGGTAACTTTTCTGATATTTTCCAACATAACAGTCATGGGTAGCAGATATACTTTTTCTTACACACTGCAACTATCAAAGCCTTTTCTCGGCCCCGGCCTTGGGAGGATGGCAGTAAATTTCTTTAGACTAACTGTGCTGCGGGTAGGGGAAGAATCAACCGCCCTTAATTTGGTCAGAGTATCCAGGAAATCTGCTGTGCAGTTCTGCAGTCTCAGCTCTCTGTCGCTGGAAAACGCAGGGCACTCTGAATCGGGTGTTATTTTTATTTCCCGCTGGTCCCAAACGAGGAGCCCCAATTTCCTACCTCCTCTCACCACGGGAACCGCTCGTAACTCTCCGTTTTCAGTCTCATGCCACCTCCAACTGCCACTTGTTTCAAATCAGAAAAACAAGTTGCAATGCCAAACTAAGGCAGCAGAGGGCAGCATAGTACTACAAATTGTAATACCAAAACAAGGCAGGAGAGGGCAGCATAATATTAAATAATTTACTTGCTCCCAAGGCAAAACAAGGAGTCGATATCACAATTGAAATCATGTAAGAAATAGAGCACACTTACCATATAACATATGACATGCAAAATAATGTTTTTTCTGGTCACTACAGATGCTCCATAGATTATGCCCCATATGCTGCCCATGTATTGTGCCCCATATGCAGCCCCATTTATTATGCCCCACAAGATGCTCCATGGATTATGCCTCATTTGATAGTATAGGTCTCTTATGCTGCCGCTGCAAATGAAAAAAAAAAAATACATACTCACCTCTCGTCGCTGGGGGCCAGGTGCCGGTGTCCTGAGCAGGCGGGGACCCCGGCGCGCTATTGGGGACAGGTGCCGGTGTCACCGCTGGCTCAAGCCCCTGCATCTGCAATATTCACCTGTCCCCGGTCCACCGCTGCACGCCGCTGTCTTCCGGGTCCTCCGGCAGTGAATGCTCAGGCAGAGGGCACAGCGCACACTAACCAAGTCATCGCGCCCTCTGACCTGAACATTCACAGTTAGAGGACGCGAGGACACAGCGGTGGAACGGGGCCAGGTGAATATCGCTTATACTTACCCCCTTATGGAGCGTCTCTGCAGCCCCTGCTCTTCTCCCACGGTCTCCGGCAGCTATGCCTAACTTCAGCGGTCACATGGTACCGCTCATTAAAGTCATGAATATGTGCATATTCATGACTTTAATGAACGGTACCACATGACCGCTGAACACAGGCGCCGGAGACCATGGGAGAAGCAGGGGGCTGCAGAGACTGCGCCAGGAGGGCGTGAGTATATAGGAGAGCTGCGCTCCCCCTCCCTGGCCGACTCCCTGGTATATGACTCAAGTATAAGCCGAGAGGGGACTTTCAGCCCTAAAAAATGGGCTGAAAATCTCGGCTTATACTCGAGTATATACGGTACAGTCATGGCCAAAAGTTTTGAGAATGACACAAATATTAATTTTTACAAAGTCTACTGCTTCACTTTTTCTAATGGAAATTTGCATATACTCCAGAATGTTATAAAGAGTGATCAGCTTAACAGCAATTACTTGCAAAGTCAATATTTGGCTAGAAAATGAACTTTATCCCCCAAAACACATTTCAACATCATTGCAGCCCTGCCTTAAAAAAACAGCTAACCTCTTTTCAGTGATTGCTCCATTAACACAGGTGTGGGTGTTGATGAGGACATGGCTGGAGATCAATCTGTCATGATTAAGTAAGAATTACACCACTGGACACTTTAAAAGGAGGCTGGTGCTTGGCATCATTGTTTCTCTTCTGTTAACCATGGTTATCTCTAAAGAAACACGTGCAGTCATCATTGCAATGCACAAAAATGGCCTAACAGGGAAGAGTATCGCAGCTAGAAAGATTGCACCTCAGTCAACAATCTATCGCATCATCAAGAACTTCAAGGAGAGAGTTTCCATTGTTGCCAAAAAGACTCCAGGGCGTCCAAGAAAGACCAGCAAGCGCCAGGACCGTCTCTTAAAAGTGTTTCAGCTGCGGGATCGGGCTACCAGCAGTGCAGAGCTTGCTCAGGAATGGCAGCAGGCAGGTGTGAGTGCATCTGCACGCACTGTAAGGAGGAGACTCTTGGAGCAAGGCCTGGTCTCAAGGAGGGCAGCAAAGAAGTCACTTCTCTCCAGAAAAAACATCATGGACAGACTGATATTCTGCAAAAGGTACAGGCAGTGGACTGCTGAGGCCTGGGGTAAAGTTATTTCCTCTGATGAATCCCCTTTTCGATTGTTTGGGACATCAGGAAAACGCCTCATTCGGAGAAGACAAGGTGAGCGCTACCACCAGTCTTGTCTCATGCCAACTGTTAAGCATCCTGAAACCATTCATGTGTGGGATTGCTTCTCAGTCAAGGGAATCGGCTCTGTCAAAGTCTTGCCTAAAACACAGCCATGAATAAAGAATGGTACCAGAATGTCCTCCAAGAGAAACTTCTCCCAACCCTCCAAGAGCAGTTTGGCGATCAACAATGCCTTTTCCAGCATGATGGAGCACCTTGCCATAAAGCAAAGGTGATAACTAAATGGCTCAGGGAACAAAACATAGAGATTTTGGGTCCATGGCCTGGAAACTCCCCAGGTCTTAATCCCATTGAGAACTTGTGGTCAATCATCAAGAGACGGGTGGACAAACAAAACCTAAAAATTCTGACAAAATGAAAGCATTGATTGTGTAATAATGGACTGCTATCAGTCAGAAGTTGATTGAGAGCATGCCAAGGAGAATTGCAGAGGTCCTGAAGAAGAAGGGTCAACACTGCAAATATTGACTTGCTGCATTAACTCATTCTAACTGTCAATATAAGCTTTTGTTACTCATATGTTTGCAATTATATTTCTGTCTGTGATAAAAACGTCTGTCAAACACACATAAAAACCATAGGGCAGCAGATCATGTGAAAATATAATATTTGTGTCATTCTCAAAACTTTTGGCCACGACTGTACTTTTACTTTTTTCCCTTTTGGCTTTATATGAGTCTTTCTACTGTATCCTTCACCCATCCCTCGTAGATTGTGAGCCCTCGCGGGCAGGGTCCTCTCTCCTCCTGTACCTGTCGTGACTTGTATTGTTTAAGATTACTTTACTCATTTTTTATGTATACACCTTTTCACATGTAAAGCGCCATGGAACAAATGGCGCTATAATAATAAATAATAATAATAATTTTTCGTGCATGTCACTGTGCACTTTACTTTATGCTACTGCACATTGTTACTTCCCCTATATGACCCTTTCGGTCTCTTTAGTATCACTGTTGTATGAGTTTTTGTCCTCAGTTATTAAAACATTACTTGCCAATGGGCAGATCCCTTTATGGTGCCATGGGTACTGTTTATACTTGCACTGATCACTTTATTTGTAATTGACGTATTTATGTTTTCTTGCATTTCTTATCTTTTTTGTGTCCATATAATTACTTTTTGTCTTTTTCCTCCTTTTTTCCCTTCTTTTCACTGTTCCTCTCCTCACTTATTTAGTGGCAGGCTCAAGATAGTATTCACTTAATTCCCTTTTTCTTGTTACCACCCATGATGGCCGTGCTCTAGTTCCTTGGTAACCTTTAATAAAATGGCCGCCCCATCCGCAGCTATTGATCTAACCATTGTGTGCATGCTCTGTGACATCATAGGGTGCAAGTTCCCCTGCATGCGCACAATGCTGCGACGGCGGTGGAGGAGGTGACCAGATGTGCGCTGAATCTAGGGCGCATGCGCCGTAATCATCGGAGTGTCAGGGGCTGTGAGGAGGGTGACAGCAGTTCTGACTGACTATGGGTAGCAGAAATGATGTCTCCTGGATAGGCTTTATTACCTTATGCACTTTACTCTTTGAGCTTATCTACCTGCTACTATTGATGGTGGTGTGGCGCCCTGAGGGTCCAGTCGCCACAGAGATGTTGCATCTCACCCAGAGGTGTGACACCTGACTCTCAGGTAAGGAGGAAGCACCCCACTGACTCCATCACCGCATCCACACACATCATGCCAGTGCTGAGCATCAGGCTGGTTAGTAAAGGGTGTAGAAGTGGGTGGGTGGAGCTAGCTGCAGCATTAGGCTGCAGTGTGTTAGTTTAGAGTTTCAGTTGGAGACAGGCGGCCAGCCTGGGTACTGGCCGGTCCTGCAGCTCTTCTGAGTTTACCTCAGAGGGCCTTGCTGAAGAATTGAAGGGGTCCTGGCTGAGACAGCAATTGAAGCTGTGCCTTTATCCTTGTAGAAGGAAGGACCAGGCAAACTACGGGAAACGGTTCCTAGACTAGTAGGTCTGCTTATCGCCATTAGTAACACCGCATCTAGTGGGACTCTCCAAGAGCCACTAGCTACCATAATCTCGTCCAGAGGCAGCCTAGGGATCAAGTACGTCCAGGCATCCGACGGTGTCCCGGTCTCCGTGAAGAGGAGATCAGCGTCCCGGGACATCGGGTCGTACCTGTAAACTGAAAGGATCCAATACTGCCTCGCTGAGGGCTCTGTGGTAGGGAGGTGCAGGGAGAAGTAAGGAGTATTGCACAAAACGCCGGAAAGGAACATAAAAAGGGAGTCTTTGGAAGTGTGACCAATTTATCTGAGTGTTGCTGGACTACTCACTGGAAGGACACAGTGCCCGGCTGGAATCTGTGTGATCAACAGACTGTGAGTAAACCCTTGAAACTGCATAAGAACTGTTTCCTGTCTGATTACTCCATCGCATACTCCACTCTGCTACATCCCTCTGCACCATTACTTTACCTTTTCATCTACCTGCCCTGGGAGGACCCAGTCTTGCCTGTAGAAGACTTTACACCAAGCTGCACAACACCATCCCTCCCAGAGGACCTGCACAGCAGCGCTGGTCACCCTGACCAAATACTACAGGTGGCGTCACGACAAACTACATGAACATTTATCTCCCCTGTAAATATCCCCATTTCAGTGAGCGCCCAGGCACGAACCGAGCTGTGCTACCCGTGACATCCCCCATAGACATCAACGGGCTCAGTGCCGAGTACCCAAAGCCCTGGTACGTGCGGCTCAGTGGACTGATGTATGCCACATTATTTAGATAATTCTGCTTCTCTTGGTCCCATTATTTGATTTGTGTCTGTCTTCCTTCCTTACCTAACTCCACGTCTCCTCTATATGCTGTCATTACATGGTACATGTTCTCTATTTTAATACTGTTTGTCATTTTTTGTATAAATAAATTAAATTAATTTGTCTAGTTGATCTTTTTCAGTGGTTTATGGCTTAATCCATTTTTCTAGTCTTACAACCATTTTGGGAGTACTCCACGTATATTATATTTCCCGTGCTCATTGGGAGAGCTATACCCTAACATGCTCTCAGCCCCACAACAGAAATTGTGCTTTTTGATTGTTTTAATATGGGCTTGACCAAAGAGCTTTATAAGGATGTTAGGGACAAGATCATAGACCTGCACAAAGCTGGAATGGGCTACAAATCCATAAGTAAGATGTTGTTGGTGCAATAGTAAGAAAATGGAAGAAATACAAAATGATTGTCCATCAACATCGATCTGGGGCACCATGCAAAATCTCACCTCGTGGGGTATCCTTGATCATGAGGAAGGTGAGAGATCAGCCTAAAACTACATGGGGTGAACTTGTTAATGATCTCATGGCAGCTGGGATAACAGTCACCAAGAAAGCCATTGAGTTATAGAAGGAAAAAGGAGGATTACTTACCGATCACTATTGCTGGCCAGGAGGTGGAGATTGTTGAGAGCTACAAATATTTGGGGGTTCACCTTGACAGTAAACTTGATTGGAGGTGTCATACAGAAAATGTTTACAAGAAGGGAATGAGCAGACTGTACTTTCTGCGGAAGCTCAGGTCGTTCAATGTGTGCAGTAAAATGCTGGAGATGTTCTACCAGTCCGTTGTAGCAAGCGCCATCTTTTTTGCTATCATTTGCTGGGGCAGTAGTGTGCGAGTAGCTGACGTTAATAAGCTCAACAAACTTATCAAGAAGGCAAGTGCAGCTGTTGGCCTCCATCTTGACTCTTTTGAGGAGGTATTGGAGGATAGAATTCAGAAGAAGTGTAGGGCTATAATGAACAATAATACACACCCCCTATACGAGCTGTTCTTGAAGCAGAAGAGCACATTCAGCAGCCGTCTAATCCTATTAAGGTGCAAGAAGGAGAAATTCAGGAAATCGTTTGTACCTACTGCTATGGGGATGTATAATAATTTCCTAAGGGTGGTAGAAAATAATGACTGATGGCTGGTGTACTAATGTCAATTAACATTGTCTTATATACACCTGAACTACCCACTTTTATTTATTATGTAATGTTGGTACACCTGTGCAAGATTTGTGTCCTAATATTTTATGTACTGCTGTTTGTATTGCTGCTGTAATACTGTAATTTCCCCCCGGGATCAATAAAGTGTATCGTATCGTATTGGTAACACATTACACCGTAAAGGTTTAAAATCCTGCAGTGCCCGCAAGGTCCCCCTGCTTAAGAAGGCACATGTGCAGGCCCGTCTAAAGTGTGCCAATGAACACCTGGATGATTCTGTGAATGATTGGGAGAAGGTGCTGTGGTCAGATGAGACAAAATTTGAGCTCTTTGGCATTAACAACTTGCCGTGTTTGGAGGAAGAGAAATGCTGCCTAAGACCCAAAGAACACCGTCCCCACTGTCAAGCATGGAGGTGAAAACATTATGTTTTGGGGGTGTTTCTCTGCTAAGGGCACAGGACTACTTCACCTCATCAATGGGAGAATGGATGGAGCCATGTCACTCAGGATTGTACTGTACAACCTCCTTCCCTCCACCAGTACATTAAAAATGGGTCGTGGCTGGGTCTTCCAGCAAGACAATGACCTAAAACATAGGGCCAAGGTAACAAAGGAGTGGCTCAAAAAACAGTACATTAAGGTCATGGAGTGGCCTAGCCAGTCTCCAGACCTTAATCCCATAGAAAACTTATGGAGGGAGTTGAAGCTCCGAGTTGCCAAAAGACAGCATCAAAACTTTAATGATTTAGAGATGATCTGCAAAGAGGAGTGGACCAAAATTCCTCATGACATGTGCACAAACCTCATCATCAACTACAAAAAATGTCTGACTGCTGTGCTTGCCAACAAGGGCTTTGCCACCAAGAATTAAGTCTTGCTTGCCCGAGTGATCAAATACTTATTTCTCACTGCAAAATGCAAATAAATTTATATATATATACAATGTGATTTTCTGGATTTTATTTTTGATATTCTATCTCTCAATGTTAAAATTAACCTACCCTTAACATTATAGACTGTACATGTCTTTGTTAGTGGGCAAACGTACAAAATCAGCAAGGGATCAAATAATTATTTCCTTCACTATAATTAATATATATATATATATATATATTATATATATATATATATATGTGTGCGTGTGTATATATACTATATATATATTTTACAAGCTATGGAATGCGTTGTCTGTGTGTATATATATATATATATATATATATATATACACAGTATATACACGATATGCTCACCATGAGTTCCCCAATAATCAGCCTAGTAGTGGAAACGGCCGCTGCCTCCTCCATTAATTATGAACAATATCTTCAGAACAGAAACCATATTTTCAAACCTTCACACCCAATACCAAGTGGTGATGTGGGCTATAATAGCTCGGGACACTCCCATAATGCATGACCATACTAAAAGAAAAAAAGAGCAAAAAAGTCCCAAAATAAAATTCTGTCAAAGTTTATTCAAAAAAACATATAAAAACACAAAGTGTTGATTATGGGTAACAGCAGCTTCTAGCATGATTTTAGTTAATTTTGTTCCCTTAAAGTGAAATGCACCTTTTTCTATTCCTGATCTATGATTCTCTGGTGGTGACTTTTTCTCTCACCGTCTCATTTTGTGCTACAGTCTCATTTCATTTACTATTTTCTTCATATGTGTAGCCTAAGACGGTGGGTGTTTTTGTCTCCATTGAGTTTCATACTTATACGTGAATATCTATTGACTATAGTCACTTGCACTTTCAATTATTCTGTTGCAACATACTGCTCCGTCCTACCACTATAATAAAAGTGGACTCTGTGTTACACCTGTGATAGCTATTTATCCAACTGTGTCTTCATTTTGATTATTACTGTCTTTGTTTCTTTTTTATATTTTTTTTAATAAACTTTGACAGAATTTTATTTTGAGACTTTTTTGCTCTTTTTTTTTCTTTTGGTATGCTCCTCCATTAATCACAAAAAGGTAAGAGAGGGTGGATCTGCATGACCTTTCCTGCTGTGATATTTAGCAATCTTTAATACAATCTCCTGAAAAAAAATATCCTTTAGCAACAATCTACAGCTACAAACTAAAAAGATTGTTGGTACAGCAGGTGCCTTTGCAGGATTATTTAGCCCTTCTGCAGTGACTTGGATATCAAGGGGAAAAATTTATGTCCAACCAGCTTGGAGATGATGCAATAAATCTCTAGTTTTGGCCAGCTTCTGATATGGTAGGGGAACCGGGTGCAAACTAAGCATGTCTAGTTGACCCTCCTCCGTCATTGAGCTTCTTCGGTTTCTTCGGTACTACCAACACCAACTTTTATTGCTTCTATCAAACGACAACCAGGAGGAACACCCAACCACCCTACTTTAAACTCTTCAAATCTTCCTAGAAAGTCATCCATTGGGAACAGCCCTCCAATTATTACATCCATGGATATAGGTACATTACCTAATGAACAAAGACCTGCATGGAAGCTGTGTGCAATATTGTTTGCCAATTTGTGCACTACAGCAAACAATATTGACACAGCCCCCCGAGGAAGACCAAGCGAAACACGCATTGGGGCTGCCCTTCAGCTGTGGTCTCTCACAAGGGTTACTATAGGTAGGATGACCACGTCATGACCTAATCCCCTACCTACCATCCTTAATCATGAGGATATCTCTTGCTTTTTTATATTTTTTTGCACTGGGTCAATACAAATTACACTATTTATATACTTTGTGGATACCACTTGATTTGTGCAGAGTGTACCTAATACTATAATGAGACATCTTAATAGGTCACTATTGCATGACGCCATCTGCTATTCCTAGGGTTATTTGCTTACATTATGGATGTCAGACTCCAGGCATACCCTGTCCATAGGGATACCAGGTTATTCTTACTTACCCATGCCTTACACTGTTCTGTGTGAGATTGCCTTTTTTGTAACATCCTGTGCCACCACCTTTTCTTATTACCTTTTATTCTTTAACTTTGTTTTATCATGTTTTTGTGATCTTTTCTGTGTACTAAATTTTGTTATATTTTTATATGAATGGTTTTTGGACTTTTTTTTACTACGAGTCGTTTATAGGGTTCATGTGTGGCGTGTCCTTCATTACTTGTTGCCAATTTGGCTATCTTTAGCAATTTCTTTAATTGCTTATTTATTTTTCAAAAATATTTTTTTTTTATTTTGATGCTTTTGATTAGCAAACAATATGTGTTGTGATGGAAGAAAATTAAGTACCAAAAAGTTGAAACAGGATACAAAGACATATCTCTGACTTGTTCAGAATAAGCGTCTGCGTGTCAATATGATTTGCTTATATCCCAAAACATCACTCCTTACTAATATGAAAAAGGCATGAGCGGCTTGTGGTGGATCTACACCAGCTTACCCAGGCTTAGACTCACCACATTTGTGGCTCTTGGTGGATATGTGGCACCCCAGGAGTCCAGTTGCCACAGTGGCATTTCCTTCCTCACAGGGGTAATGTCATGCCTGGAAGCAATGAGGGGGTCCCCTGACCAGATAGCACCAGCATACAAAACTTGTTCTAACTCCAGACCAAAAGGGGTGGAGCTTAAGGGAGTGACAGTTGGTGGGAGGAGTTAGTGCTGAGGTGAGGAGATTGTTCTGGAAAGAGTCAGTCAGTCAGTTAGTCTGAGAAGAGGGAAGAGCGAGGAGCGGAGATAAGGGCTCTAGGGAACGTCAGCTGCATCAGAGCTGATCCCAGTGTTAAAAATACTTATTTTAGTATATTTTTCTCAGGACTTGTTACTAGATGCGATACTCTAAAGAAAATGTCACAATGTTTCTTATAAAAAAAATGTAGTGGTTTATTGGACTGTCCATCAAAAAACATCATTGCAGAAAAACATAAAATGGGTGAAATAGTTACAAAGAGATTGTCCATTTGTCCATAGCAAAGTTTGTACTCTTCTTTCCTTGGATCCTGAATAGGAAAATGACATCTGTAATGTCCACACGGTATCAGGAATTCAAGAGAGAACGCTTTAACTGTATTTTATTCTTCTCCTTCTTCCTCCAGTACACAGCATAACATTTCTCATCATCAGGCTAAAACTGAAACTGAATCTCCTCACCCACTTCCTGTCTATATCTTTCTGGTTATAAGACTTCCTTTCTTAAAGAGACAGGTCAAAATACTATACCTTACATCATCCCTCTTTTTTTTTTTTTTTTACCCAATAACAACTTTAACCCCTCTCTGACATTAGACGTACTATCCCGTCCATAAAACCCGTGCCATTCTGACCATGGACGGGATAGTACGTCATAGGCGATTAGCTGCGCTCCCGGAGGGAGCGCAGCTAATCGCCGCCGGGTGTCAGCTGATTATCACAGCTGACACCCGTGACTGTGTGTCAGGAGCGGTCACGGACCGCTCCCGGCACATTAACCCCTTGCACACCGCGATCAAACATGATCGCGGTGTACTGGGGGCACAGGGGAGGATCGCGCAGGCAGAGGGCTCCCTGCGCGCCCCCCTGAGACCCTCAGACCAGCGCGATGTGATCGCGCTGCTCTGAGGGCTTCCTCCCTCCCAGGACCCGGATCCAAGATGGCGCTGGGGTCCTGGAGGGAGGCGGCTTCCTCAGTGCCTGCCGAGAGCAGGCATGAGGAAGCGTCCTGCACTGCCTGTCACATCGCTGGTGTGACAGAGTGCTGTGTACACTGTCACACCAGCGATCTGATGAAATACAGTGATGTCCCACCCTGGGACAAAGTAAAAAAGTAAAAAAAAGTAAAAATAAACATGTGTAAAAAAAATCCAAAAAAAAAAAAAAAAAAAAAAAATATTCCCCAATAAATTCATTACTTATTGTAAATAAAAAAAATAAAACAATAAAAGTACACATATATGGTATCGCCGCGTCCGTAACGACCGCCCCTATAAAACTGTCCCACTAGTTAACCCCTTTTGTGAACCCCTTAAAAAATAAAAAATAAAAACGAAGCAAAAAATCAGTGCTTTATCATCATACCGCTGAACAAAAAGTGGAATAACACGCGATCAAAAAGACGGATATAAATAAACATGGTACCGCTGAAAACGTCATCTTGTCCCGCAAAAAACGAGCCATCACACAGCATCATCAGCAAAAAAATAAAAAAGTTATAGCTCGCAGAATAAAGCGATGCAAAAATAATTATTTTTTATATAAAATTGTTTTTATTCTATAAAAGCGCCAAAACATAAAAAAATTATATAAATGAGGTATCGCCATAATCGTACTGACCCGAAGAATAAAACTGCTTTATCGATTTTACCACACGCGGAACAATAAAAACGCCTCACCCAAAAGAAATTCATGAATTGCTGATTTTTGTTCATTCTAACCTCCCAAAAATCGAAATAAAAAGCGATCAAAAAATGTCACGTGCTCAAAAATGGTACCAATAAAAGCGTCACCTCGTCCCGCAAAAATTAAGACCTCACATGACATTGTGGGCCAAAATATGCAAAAATTATAGCTCTCAAAATGTGGCGATGCAAAAAACTACTTTTTGCAATAAAAAGCGTCTTTTAGCGTGACAGCTGCCAATCATAAAAACTGCTATAAATAGTAAATCAAACCCCCTTTATCACCCCCTTAGTTAGGGAAAAATAATAAAATAAAAAAAATGTATTTATTTCCATTTTCCCATTAGGGTTAGGGTTAGGGTTTCGGCTAAAGTTAGGGTTAGGGTTAGAGTTAGGATTAGGGTTAGGGTTGGGATTAGGGTTGGGACTAGGGTTAGGGGTGTGTTGGGGTTAGGGTTGGAGTTAGAATTGGGGGTTTCCGCTGTTTAGGCACATCAGGGGCTCTCCAAATGTGACATGGCGTCTGATCTCCATTCCAGCCAATTCTGCGTTGAAAAAGTCAAACGGTGTTCCTTCACTTCTGAGCTCTGCCATGCGTCCAAACAGTAGTTTATCCCCACATATGGGGTATCAGCGTACTCTGGACCCCAAGAGTTATTGTGAAATTTGTCCTATTTCTTCTGTTACCCTTGGGAAAATAAAAAACTGGGGGCGAAAATATTATTTTTGTAAAAAAAATAAGATTTTTTTTTTTTACGGCTGTACATTATAAACTTCTGTGAAGCACTTGGGGCTTCATAGCGCTCACCACACATCTAAATAAGTTCCTTGTGGGGTCTATTTTCCAAAATGGGGTCACTTGTTGGGGATTTCCACTGTTTAGGCGCATCAGGGGCTCTCCAAATGCGACATGACGCCCCCAGACCATTCCATCAAAGTCTGCAATCCAAAACGTCACTACTTCCCTTTCCGAGCCCTGACATGCGCCCATACAGTAGTTTTCTCCCACATATTGGGTATCAGCGTACTCAGGACAAATTGGACAACAACTTTTGGGGTCCAATTTCTCCTGTTGCCCTTGTGAAAATAAAATATTGGGGGCGAAAAAATCATTTTTGTAAAAAAAAAAAGGATTTTTTATTTTTACGGCTGTGCGTTATAAACTTCTGTGAAGCACTTCGGGGTTCAAAGTGCTCACCACACATCTAGGTAAGTTCCTTGTGAGGTCTATTTTCCAAAATGGGGTCACTTGTGGGGGGTTTCCACTGTTTAGGCGCATCAGGGGCTCTCCAAATGCGACATGACGCCCCCAGACCATTCCATCAAAGTCTGCAATCCAAAACGTCACTACTTCCCTTTCCGAGCCCTGACATGCGCCCATACAGTAGTTTTCTCCCACATATTGGGTATCAGCGTACTCAGGACAAATTGGACAACAACTTTTGGGGTCCAATTTCTCCTGTTACCCTTGTGAAAATAAAATATTGGGGCGAAAAAATCATTTTTGTAAAAAAAAAAAGGATTTTTTATTTTTACGGCTGTGCGTTATAAACTTCTGTGAAACACTTCGGGGTTCAAAGTGGTCACCACACATCTAGATAAGTTCCTTGTGGGGTCTATTTTCCAAAATGGGGTCACTTGTGGGGGTTTCCACTGTTTAGGCGTATCAGGGGCTCTCCAAATGCGACATGACGCCCCCAGACCATTCCATCAAAGTCTGCAATCCAAAACGTCACTACTTCCCTTCCGAGCCCTGACGTGCACCCATACAGTAGTTTTCTCCTACATATTGGGTATCAGCGTACTCAGGACAAATTGGACAACAACTTTTGGGTTCCAATTTCTTCTGTTACCCTTGTGAAAATAAAATATTGGGGGCGAAAAAATCATTTTTGTAAAAAAAAAAAAGGATTTTTTATTTTAAGGCTGTACGTTATAAACTTTAGTGAAACACCTGGGGGTTCAAAGTTCTCACCACACATCTAGATAAGTTCCTTGAGGGGTCTAGTTTCCAAAATGGTGTCATTTGTGGGGGGTTTCCACTGTTTAGGCAGATCAGGAGCTCTCCAAACACGACATGGCGTCCAGCCAATTCTGCGTTGAAAAAGTGAGATGGGGCTCCTTCCCTTCCAAACTCTGCCATGCACCCAAACAGTGGTATACCCCCACATATGGGGTATCCGTGTACTCAGGACAAATTGCACAATAACTTTTGGAGTCTTATTACCCTTGGAAAAATAAAAATTGGGGTGAAAAGATCATTTTTGTGGAAAAAATATGATTTTTAAATTTTACGGCTCTACGTTATAAACTTGTGTGAAGCACTTGAGGGTTCAAATTGCTCACCAAAGATCTAGATAAGTTCCTTAGGGGGTCTAGTTTCCCAAATGGGGTCATTTATGGGGGGTTTCCACTGTTTAGGCACATCAGGGGCTCTCCAAATGCAACATGGCATCCAATCTCAATTCCAGCCAATTTTGGTTGGAAAAAGTCAAATGGTGCTCCTTCCCTTCCGAGCTCTGCCGTGCGCCCAAACAGTGGTTCCCCCCCACATATGGGGCATCAGCGTACTCAGGACAAATTGGACAACAACTTATGTGGTCCAATTTCTCCTGATACCCTTGGGAAAATAAAAAATTAGTGACTAAAAGATAATTTTTGTGGGAAAAAAATAGGATTTTTTATTTTCATGCCCGGGCATTATAAACTTGTGTGAAGCACTTGGGGGTTCAAAGTGCTCACCAAAGATCTAGATAAGTTCCTTAGGGGGTCTAGTTTCCAAAATGGGGTCACTTGTGGGGATTTCCACTGTTTAGGCTCATCTGGGGCACTGCAAACGGAACATGACCCCCATCAACGTCTGCATTCCAAAACGTTACTACTTCCTTTCCAAGCCCTGCCGTGCG